>OV725078.1:166071919-166521446 GCA_928085145.1 Nezara viridula | reverse complement strand
TTTAAACGTTACTATATCTATTGGAATTATTGCTCTTCAAGACCATATTCGGATAGTATTTTATACACGGAATTATTTCACTTTATGCTGCAATAATACATTACTAATTATTCCCAAAAAGACCAAAATATTAAAGTTCATATCTTTATCGGCTGTAAAGCGAATTTAAGGAGTCGAAAATGGTTTTTGTGAATCCAATTAAAAAAAATTTCACCGTAAAACACTAAATATATTTGATAAAAAAATTTTAAAAAAGTATGCCAAATTTTAGATATTTAAAAAAAAATAAAAATAAAACTCTTAATAATGATATTAAAATGAAATAATTCAGATCTAAATCTATTCTCGTTTAATGATTTTATTTTTAAATTATTATATAAGCATCTTTATTTTAAATATTCGTTTTTTCGATTTATTCGACTTCTGGTTCAAATCAATAATATTTTTGGTAATACCATTTAATGCCTCATCCATAAAATTGAAATGCGGAAATCGTATTTCAAATAATTGAAAAAAATAAGTCTACAAATAACAGAGGCTTTTTGGTGAAAGAAATTAATTTAAATTTAAGTCCATACTCGTTAAATAATTTAATTTCTAGACTATTATATAAGCATATTTTATTGCAATGTTTAGATCAACATCATCTAGATAAAAAGGCTATCATTTTTGGAAACACCATTTAAAATAACAATAATAAAATTGGAATCAGGGTATCGCACTCAGTAAACACTGAATTTCTTGCTCAACAATTTAGGGCCCAGAAAAAAAGATATATAATATAAAAAAAATTGTTTGTTTCATTTTTCGCATTGCTGCGTCCGGATTTCTAGATCAGTTCATACCAACCAATTTGTGAAAAATGAAAAAAAAATATTGTTGGTGGTATCAAATAAGTAATAATGTATCAAACATTTAAAAAACAAGATGATGCTTGGAGTAAAGTAGGTCATATATATATTTTTTTTATATGAGAAAGAAAGTTATAATATTTTATATAATGTTTTAAAACACTTAAATACGATTTTGCATAGAAAAAATAAATTTGAATATTTGATTGTTTTAGATAAGCTTTCATAACTCCTCAGAATTGTCCCGTATTTAAACGTTACTATATCAATTGGAATTATTGCTCTTCAAGACCATATTCGGATAGTATTTTATACACGGAATTATTTCACATTATGCTGCAATAATACATTACTATTTATTCCCAAAAAGACCAAAATATAAAAGTTCATATCTTTATCGGCTGTAAAGCGAATTTAAGGAGTAGAAAATGATTTTTGTGAATCCAATTAAAAAAAATATCACCGTAAAACATTTAATATATTTGATAAAAAAATTTTAAAAATGTATGCCAAATTTTAGATATTTAAAAAAAAATAAAAATAAAACTCTTAATAATGATATTAAAATGAAATAATTCAGATCTATATCTATTCTCGTTTAATGATTTTATTTTTAAATTATTATATAAGCATCTTTATTTTAAATATTCGTTCTTTCGATTTATTCAACTTCTGGTTCAAATCAATAATATTTTTGGAAATACCATTTAATGCCTCATCCATAAAATTGAAATGCGGAAATCGTATTTCAAATAATTGAAAAAAATAAGCCTACAAATAACAGAGGCTTTTTGGTGAAAGAAATTAATTTAAATTTAAGTCCATACTCGTTAAATAATTTAATTTCTAGACTATTATATAAGCATATTTTATTGCAATGTTTAGATCAACATTATCTAGATAAAAAGGCTATCATTTTCGGAAACACCATTTAAAATAACAATAATAAAATTGGAATCAGGGTATCGCACTCAGTAAACACTGAATTTCTTGCTCAAAAATTTAGGGCCCAGAAAAAAAGATCTATAATATAAAAAAAATTGTTTGTTTCATTTTTCGCATTGCTGCGTCCGGATTTCTAGATCAGTTCATACTAACCGATTTGTGAAAAATGAAAAAAAAATATTGTTGGTGGTATCAAATAAGTAATTATGTATCAAACATTTAAAAAACAAGATGATGCTTGGAGTAAAGTAGGTCATATATATATATTTTTTTTATATGAGAAAGAAAGTTATAATATTTTATATAATGTTTTAAAACACTTAAATACGATTTTGTATAGAAAAAATAAATTTGAGTATTTGATTGTTTTAGATAAGCTTTCATAACTCCTCAGAATTGTCCCGTATTTAAACGTTACTATATCTATTGGAATTATTGCTCTTCAAGACCATATTCGGATAGTATTTTATACACGGAATTATTTCACATTATGCTGCAATAATACATTACTAATTATTCCCAAAAAGACCAAAATATAAAAGTTCATATCTTTATCGGCTGTAAAGCGAATTTAAGGAGTAGAAAATGATTTTTGTGAATCCAATTAAAAAAAATATCACCGTAAAACATTTAATATATTTAATAAAAAAATTAATTAAAAGTGATATAAATTTAAGTCCATACTCGTTAAATAATTTAATTTCTAGACTATTATATAAGCATATTTTATTACAATGTTTAGATCAACATTATCTAGATAGAATGGCTATCATTTTTGGAAACACCATTTAAAATAATAATTATAAAATTGGAAACAGGGTATCGCACTCAGTATACACAGACTTTCTTTCTCAAACATTTAGGGCCCAGAAAAAAAATATCTAATTTCAAAAAAATTTGTTTGTTTCATTTTTCGCATTGCTGCGTCCGGATTTCTAGATGAGTACATACCAACCGATTTGTGAAAAATGAAATAAAAATATTGTTGGTGGTATCAAATAAGTAATAATGTATCATACATTTAAAAAACAAGATGATGCTTGGAGTAAAGTAGGTCATACATATATTTTTTTTATATGAGAAAGAAAGTTATAATATTTTATATAATGTTTTAAAACACTTAAATACGATTTTGCATAGAAAAAATAAATTTGAGCATTTGATTGTTTTAGATAAGCTTTCATAACTCCTCAGAATTGTCCCGTATTTAAACGTTACTATATCTATTGGAATTATTGCTCTTCAAGACCATATTCGGATAGTATTTTATACACGGAATTATTTCACTTTATGCTGCAATAATACATTACTAATTATTCCCAAAAAGACCAAAATATTAAAGTTCATATCTTTATCGGCTGTAAAGCGAATTTAAGGAGTCGAAAATGGTTTTTGTGAATCCAATTAAAAAAAATTTCACCGTAAAACACTAAATATATTTGATAAAAAAATTTTAAAAAAGTATGCCAAATTTTAGATATTTAAAAAAAAAATAAAAATAAAACTCTTAATAATGATATTAAAATGAAATAATTCAGATCTAAATCTATTCTCGTTTAATGATTTTATTTTTAAATTATTATATAAGCATCTTTATTTTAAATATTCGTTCTTTCGATTTATTCGACTTCTGGTTCAAATCAATAATATTTTTGGTAATACCATTTAATGCCTCATCCATAAAATTGAAATGCGGAAATCGTATTTCAAATAATTGAAAAAAGTAAGTCTACAAATAACAGAGGCTTTTTGGTGAAAGAAATTAATTTAAATTTAAGTCCATACTCGTTAAATAATTTAATTTCTAGACTATTATATAAGCATATTTTATTGCAATGTTTAGATCAACATCATCTAGATAAAAAGGCTATCATTTTTGGAAACACCATTTAAAATAACAATAATAAAATTGGAATCAGGGTATCGCACTCAGTAAACACTGAATTTCTTGCTCAAAAATTTAGGGCCCAGAAAAAAAGATATATAATATAAAAAAAATTGTTTGTTTCATTTTTCGCATTGCTGCGTCCGGATTTCTAGATCAGTTCATACTAACCGATTTGTGAAAAATGAAAAAAAAATATTGTTGGTGGTATCAAATAAGTAATAATGTATCAAACATTTAAAAAACAAGATGATGCTTGGAGTAAAGTAGGTCATATATATATATTTTTTTTATATGAGAAAGAAAGTTATAATATTTTATATAATGTTTTAAAACACTTAAATACGATTTTGTATAGAAAAAATAAATTTGAGTATTTGATTGTTTTAGATAAGCTTTCATAACTCCTCAGAATTGTCCCGTATTTAAACGTTACTATATCTATTGGAATTATTGCTCTTCAAGACCATATTCGGATAGTATTTTATACACGGAATTATTTCACATTATGCTGCAATAATACATTACTAATTATTCCCAAAAAGACCAAAATATAAAAGTTCATATCTTTATCGGCTGTAAAGCGAATTTAAGGAGTAGAAAATGATTTTTGTGAATCCAATTAAAAAAAATATCACCGTAAAACATTTAATATATTTAATAAAAAAATTAATTAAAAGTGATATAAATTTAAGTCCATACTCGTTAAATAATTTAATTTCTAGACTATTATATAAGCATATTTTATTACAATGTTTAGATCAACATTATCTAGATAGAATGGCTATCATTTTTGGAAACACCATTTAAAATAATAATTATAAAATTGGAAACAGGGTATCGCACTCAGTATACACAGACTTTCTTTCTCAAACATTTAGGGCCCAGAAAAAAATATCTAATTTCAAAAAAATTTGTTTGTTTCATTTTTCGCATTGCTGCGTCCGGATTTCTAGATGAGTACATACCAACCGATTTGTGAAAAATGAAATAAAAATATTGTTGGTGGTATCAAATAAGTAATAATGTATCATACATTTAAAAAACAAGATGATGCTTGGAGTAAAGTAGGTCATACATATATTTTTTTTATATGAGAAAGAAAGTTATAATATTTTATATAATGTTTTAAAACACTTAAATACGATCTTGCATAGAAAAAATAAATTTGAGCATTTGATTGTTTTAGATAAGCTTTCATAACTCCTCAGAATTGTCCCGTATTTAAACGTTACTATATCTATTGGAATTATTGCTCTTCAAGACCATATTCGGATAGTATTTTATACACGGAATTATTTCACTTTATGCTGCAATAATACATTACTAATTATTCCCAAAAAGACCAAAATATTAAAGTTCATATCTTTATCGGCTGTAAAGCGAATTTAAGGAGTCGAAAATGGTTTTTGTGAATCCAATTAAAAAAAATTTCACCGTAAAACACTAAATATATTTGATAAAAAAATTTTAAAAAAGTATGCCAAATTTTAGATATTTAAAAAAAAAATAAAAATAAAACTCTTAATAATGATATTAAAATGAAATAATTCAGATCTAAATCTATTCTCGTTTAATGATTTTATTTTTAAATTATTATATAAGCATCTTTATTTTAAATATTCGTTTTTTCGATTTATTCGACTTCTGGTTCAAATCAATAATATTTTTGGTAATACCATTTAATGCCTCATCCATAAAATTGAAATGCGGAAATCGTATTTCAAATAATTGAAAAAAGTAAGTCTACAAATAACAGAGGCTTTTTGGTGAAAGAAATTAATTTAAATTTAAGTCCATACTCGTTAAATAATTTAATTTCTAGACTATTATATAAGCATATTTTATTGCAATGTTTAGATCAACATCATCTAGATAAAAAGGCTATCATTTTTGGAAACACCATTTAAAATAACAATAATAAAATTGGAATCAGGGTATCGCACTCAGTAAACACTGAATTTCTTGCTCAAAAATTTAGGGCCCAGAAAAAAAGATATATAATATAAAAAAAATTGTTTGTTTCATTTTTCGCATTGCTGCGTCCGGATTTCTAGATCAGTTCATACCAACCAATTTGTGAAAAATGAAAAAAAAATATTGTTGGTGGTATCAAATAAGTAATAATGTATCAAACATTTAAAAAACAAGATGATGCTTGGAGTAAAGTAGGTCATATATATATTTTTTTTATATGAGAAAGAAAGTTATAATATTTTATATAATGTGTTAAAACACTTTTTTTTTTTTTTTTTTTTTTTTTTTATTTCTTTATGACATTTACAACTGTATTACATAAATACATCAAGTAAATTTGGACATAATTGATATAATGACATGAATACACTTGCTGAGTAACTACCCAATGGTAGCACTCTAATGATATGACTATATTAGGAGATCACGGGGCCATCTTCTTTTCAGACGCCTCGGAGGGTTATCAGGAATTGAAGAGGAAGCAAGGTTAGAAACGAGAGGGTTGGGATGATTCTGAAGTTTATTATGGAAGGATAGGTATCTGGATTGGGCCAGATCTGAAACATAAGGAACATTAAGATCTTTATGGATAATTTTATTAGTGACAAAGTAAGGAGCATTGAGGATTTTACGAAGGATTTTGGATTGTAAGGATTGGATGCGAGAGGAATTCGATGGTTTAGTGGAGCCCCATAGCTCAACTCCGTAAGTCCAAATAGGTCTTATTATAGTCAAGTATATAAGTCTTTTGTAATTAATGGGAAGTTTAGAGCGTTTGTCTAGTAAGTGCTGAAGTAATCGGAAACGTCGAGCGGTTTCTTGTCGTTTCAGTCTAGTATGAGGATTCCAAGTTAGTCGTTTGTCCAGGTGGAGTCCTAGGTATCGGATTTGCTCAACAGGGATAAGTGGAGTATTGTTAAAGGAAACTGTAGGACAGGAAGTCGTTGGTTTACGACGAAGGGTAAAGGTAATTTGGTGGGATTTATTGGAGTTTATTTTAATTCTCCAGTTTTGACACCATTCTTCTAGATTTATGATGTGTGATTGAAGCATTTGGGATGCAATTGCTGGGTCATTGTTTACTGATAGGATACATGTGTCATCGGCATATGTGGTGATGACAGTGTTGGGACAGGTAGGGATGTCAGCTGTATAAACTGTATAGAGGATAGGACCTAGGATACTACCTTGAGGAACACCAGCAGACTGGGAAAAAAGGGATGAATAGGCGTTATTGTGATTTACTTTAAAGTATCTATCAGTAAGGTAGGAACGGATAATGAGGAAGTATGTAGGTGGTAGGAATTTTCGGAGTTTGTACAGCAGTCCCGGGTGCCAAACTCTATCAAACGCCTGTTCAACGTCGAGAAAGACTCCCGTACAGTACATTCCGCGCTCCAATGCAGAGGAGACTACGTCTACCACACGATGACATTGCTGTATAGTGGAATGGGAAGTTCGGAAACCAAATTGGTGATCTGGGATTATGTGTTTAGAATTTAGGATAGGGTACAGGCGTTTTAAGATGAGTTTTTCTAGGATTTTGCCCATGATGGGTAAAAGAGAGATAGGACGGTAAGAGGATGGGTATTCTGGTGGTTTTTTGGGTTTGTGGATCATTTTAACAATAGATCGTTTCCAAAGATCAGGAAAATATGTAGAACGGAGTACAGCATTATATATATAAGTAAGGAATAGGATGGCTTTTCGAGGAAGAAGTTTTAGGATCTGGGATGTAATTAGGTCATGTCCAGGAGCTTTACGGGAAGGTAATTTTTGAATGATGTTGGATATTTCTATGGGATGAAATGCTTTGGGTGGCAGAGACATTTGGAGAGGAATATCCAGTTCTGCTTCAATACAATTGATGTGAGTTGAATTA
Source organism: Nezara viridula (assembly GCA_928085145.1). NCBI lineage: Eukaryota > Metazoa > Arthropoda > Insecta > Hemiptera > Pentatomidae > Nezara > Nezara viridula. The sequence goes on along the minus strand of OV725078.1, from coordinate 166,513,906 downwards.
AGGATATCGGGATGTGGATTAAAAGTTTGGAAAAGATGTTGTCCAAATAGTTGGGCTTTTTCTTCGTCGGATTTGGACCAGGTTTGGGAATCAGTAAGTAGTGGGTGATTAAAGTCTTGAAACTTAAGAAGTTTTTTGGTGGTCATCCATAATGATTTGTCAGTGGTTGTAAGTTTTTCAGTAAAATTTAGTAAACTTTGAATTTTGTATTTTCTAATTTCTGATTTCAGTTTGTTAGTCAGTTGTGTGTAATGCGATTTATCTGTTGGGTATCTAGTCCTATGCCACTTCGATCTTGCTCTGCGTTTTTCCTGTAATAAGATGCGAATATGCTGTGGCAAGTTAGTATTTTGTGGGAAGTTAATCTTATTGATAAAGGTGTTATTATTTATACTGTCTGTTATTGATGATGTCAGTTTTTCTATGGCACCGTTAATGTCTTCTTTTGTTTTTAGCGGGATTTTGAGGTCTAGTTTGTTTTCCAAATCATCACGAAATTTGTCCCAGTTTACTCGTCCAGTGATCAGTTTAGGAAGTGATGGTTTAGGAGCAAAGTCAGAATGTAGTGAAAGCAGAACTGGACTATGGTCTGAAGAAAGGTCATCCAGGGATTTGATTATAGTTTGGGAGGAGGAAATCTGGGAGGTGATAAATATGTCCAGGATATCGGGACGTTTTTTGAGGGATGTTGGAAAATAAGTAGGATTCATGGGCGAGAGGATGGAATAATTGTTGGAAGAAGAAACTTGTGAAAGGGTATTACCACGGGAGTTGGATGATCGACAACCCCATCGTTGGTGTTTAGCATTGTAGTCTCCTCCAGCAATAAAGCGCGATCCGAGGGATTGTAAAAAGGATTCAAGTAGGCTGTACGAGAGGGAATTGCCAGGAGGACAGTATACAGCTGAAAGTGTTAGATGGAAAGGACGAGTTGAGAGGATTACAGAAGTTGACTGAATGGCATCTGTTGGAATAGAAGGAATAAGGGAATGGGGTAAAGATTTGTGGATAAGGATGCAAGAACCGGCGTGGGCAGTGTTGTCTGGGTGGTCAGATCTATAGGTGATGTAGTCACGTATGTAGAAATGTGTCCGTTGGGTGAAGTGAGTTTCTGTTAGGAGGGCAATGTCAATATAATTGTCATGGAGAAATATGTCTAGTTCGTCACGGTGGTTTAGCAGTCCATTAGCGTTCCATAAGAGAATAGCTAGGGACTTTGAGTTCATCGAGGGAAGCTAAGTGGGATTTCAGAAAGGAGTCTGGTTAGAAGGGTTATGAGCGGTTTGATAGTCTGTTGAAGATCTATCAGGAATGATGATAAGATAGTGTTGATGTCGAATGGTGTTTGGCTGGGAAGTGGGTTTGGATCAGGAGGTTGTGATGGGTAGGTTATGCGACTAGGAATGTTGGGTGGGGGATGGGCCCGTCGTGGGGTACGAGGAGGAGGAGGATCTAAATTCTGTTGGACTTGTGGAGGGGGGTTCATCCTGGGATTAGGAACGAATGGAGCTGGATGTGGATGCTCTGGCGGGAGTTTGACTCTTAAGGGTAAATGATGAGGAGGGATTTGCTGGCGAGGAGGTTGAGGCTGAGTATTAGGGATTTTGGGCTTGGATTGGAAGGCCTGAGGCGCCTGACGTTGAGGTTGCTTCTTACTGGTGGAAGACTGGGAGTGAGAATTTCTGAGATTCTGGTGTGGTGAGTCCTTAGCTGTAGAGATGGATGGTTGTTGTTGGATGACGAGGGAAGGTGAAGTCGGCAATGCTGGGAAAATATCCTGATTTTCAATTTCAGGTGGTTCAGTGTAAGTTTTCTGAGCAGATCCAAGATTTTTCACCGCTGAGTTTCGTGATCTTTGTTTGTAAAGATTTTTATATACTTCACATCCTCTGTAGCTCGCAGGATGGGCTTCGCCACAAAGGGCACACATCGCAGGCTCATCTCTTGGCTTCTGGCAAGTGTCTGAAGCGTGTAGGCCGGCACATTTAACGCACCTGACTTCGTGATAACAATAGGCCTTTGTATGGCCCAAGTTTTGACACTTAGTGCATTGTACAATTAGAGGCTTCTGTTTCGGTTCCTCAAAACGGACAATTGAGTAAACCAATCGTTGAACCTGGAATATTTCAACATTGGTTTTTGCTGGTTCCAGGTCTATAAAAAATAATGGTAGCGGATATCTTTCTCTAGGATGTAGTACAGGTGCTATGTGCCTGACATTATGACCGATTTCTTCGAGGCCCGATTTGATAGCAGATATGGGTGTGGTTGAATGTAGTCCTCTCAGGACCACTCGATACGCCTTTTCTTGTTTTAATTGGTAACAGTGGAAGTCGTAGTTATTGGTTGTTAAGAAATTGATTAGTTTTTTATAATTGTCTCTTGAATTAGTATTAATTTTGATGTCGTTCACTCTCGAGTAACATCGAAAATTTGGCTGTCCGATCAAATCTGCAATTTGTTGACCAAACGACATAAAGTTCTTAATTTTTGAAACAAATATTGGCGGCGGCTCAGGATCAGAAAAATCTTGAAGCTGCGGAGTCTTGTGAGATAGGTTGTTTTCTTGAATTGAATTTTTGCTTTCTGATGTTTTTGGTGCAGTTGGCTCTGATTGAGTGGCATTAGATTTGCTCCTAGTTCTCGGTGGAGATTTATCTTGTTCTGGTTGCTTATTTGATTTATTTTTCTTTTTTTTTTTATTAGGTGAGTTTTGTCCCGATCCGGGAACTGAGTTTCGGAGACGCTTTTGGAGTGTACGCCTTTTCAAATATTGCGAGTCGGTCTCGCTAATTTCCGAAAAGGGTGTCTCATCCTCCGTGTCTTCACATGATGTGTTCTTATCCAGATCCATCATGATAAGTGTTAGAGAAAATTAAGAAAAAAAAAAAAATATGTATATATATATATAAACCTAAATATTAAAATTAAAATTTATGAGATAACTTCTTAAACACTAAGCTATTTACAAAATTATTTACATAAATATATACAGATATAAAATAAAATATAAAATAATTCATTTCCAAAAAATAAATAATCAAAGAAAAAAATGAAATAAAAGAGTCTCTGGAAAGAAAAAAAAAAATATAATATATAAAGAAAAAAAAAATGAAGTTAAATGTCTTGGATTCGAACTGAGAATAACACTGAAGAATGTTATTGTACACAGTGCCGAGCCTTGGCTTGAACTTATCGCAGATAAGGTAAAACCCGCAAGGGAATTACTAGCCACATGGGCTAACCAAACGAGCACTAATTTATAACTGTTTCATTGTTAATAAATAGTCACTCACCTGATCATATGTGAATATAAAAATATAAAACTATTAATATAGTCACTGTTGAAAAAGTCTTAGAGCAGTATTTTAAATAATAAGCACATTAGATCGTATCAAAGGCAGAGCGACGTGTAACTTGAATTGCACTAGCGGCCATGACACTTGCGACTGTTAAAACACTTAAATACGATTTTGCATAGAAAAAATAAATTTGAGCATTTGATTGTTTTAGATAAACTTTCATAACTCCTCAGAATTGTCCCGTATTTAAACGTTACTATATCTATTGGAATTATTGCTCTTCAAGACCATATTCGGATAGTATTTTATACACGGAATTATTTCACATTATGCTGCAATAATACATTACTAATTATTCCCAAAAAGACCAAAATATAAAAGTTCATATCTTTATCTGCTGTAAAGCGAATTTAAGGAGTCGAAAATGATTTTTGTGAATCCAATTAAAAAAATATCACCGTAAAACACTAAATATATTTGATAAAAAAATTTTAAAAATGTATGCCAAATTTTAGATATTTAAAAAAAAATAAAAATAAAACTCTTAATAATGATATTAAAATGAAATAATTCAGATCTATATCTATTCTCGTTTAATGATTTTATTTTTAAATTATTATATAAGCATCTTTATTTTAAATATTCGTTCTTTCGATTTATTCGACTTCTGGTTCAAATCAATAATATTTTTGGGAATACCATTTAATGCCTCATCCATAAAATTGAAATGCGGAAATCGTATTTCAAATAATTGAAAAAAATAAGCCTACAAATAACAGAGGCTTTTTGGTGAAAGAAATTAATTTAAATTTAAGTCCATACTCGTTAAATAATTTAATTTCTAGACTATTATATAAGCATATTTTATTGCAATGTTTAGATCAACATCATCTAGATAAAAAGGCTATCATTTTTGGAAACACCATTTAAAATAACAATAATAAAATTGGAATCAGGGTATCGCACTCAGTAAACACTGAATTTCTTGCTCAAAAATTTAGGGCCCAGAAAAAAAGATATATAATATAAAAAAAATTGTTTGTTTCATTTTTCGCATTGCTGCGTCCGGATTTCTAGATCAGTTCATACTAACCGATTTGTGAAAAATGAAAAAAAAATATTGTTGGTGGTATCAAATAAGTAATTATGTATCAAACATTTAAAAAACAAGATGATGCTTGGAGTAAAGTAGGTCATATATATATTTTTTTTATATGAGAAAGAAAGTTATAATATTTTATATAATGTTTTAAAACACTTAAATACGATTTTGTATAGAAAAAATAAATTTGAGGATTTGATTGTTTTAGATAAACTTTCATAACTCCTCAGAATTGTCCCGTATTTAAACGTTACTATATCTATTGGAATTATTGCTCTTCAAGACCATATTCGGATAGTATTTTATACACGGAATTATTTCACATTATGCTGCAATAATACATTACTAATTATTCCCAAAAAGACCAAAATATTAAAGTTCATATCTTTATCTGCTGTAAAGCGAATTTAAGGAGTCGAAAATGATTTTTGTGAATCCAATTAAAAAAATATCACCGTAAAACATTAAATATACATATTAAAAAAATTAATTAAAAGTAATATAAATTTAATTCCATACTCGTTAAATAATTTAATTTCTAGACTATTATATAGGCATATTTTATTGCAATGTTTAGATTTATCCTTAAAATGCCCTCGGGCAGTGGAAGGAATTTATTACATGTTTATATTGTATTATTGTATACTATATATGTAATTGTTTCAATAAACTTTTTGGAGGGTAAGAAAAAAAAACAATGTTTAGATCTACATTATCTAGATAGAAAGACTATCATTTTTGGAAACATCATTTAAAATAACAATAATAAAATTGGAATCAGTGTATCGCACTCAGTATACACAGACTTTCTTTCTCAAACATTTAGGGCCCAGAAAAAAAATATCTAATTTCAAAAAAATTTGTTTGTTTCATTTTTCGCATTGCTGCGTCCGGATTTCTAGATGAGTACATACCAGCCGATTTGTGAAAAATTAAATAAAAATATTGTTGGTGGTATCAAATAAGTTATAATGTATCAATTATTTAAAAAAACAAGAAGAAGCTTGGAGTAAAGTAGTTCATATATTTTTTTTTTATATAAAAAAGAAAGTAATAATATTTTATATAATGTTTTAAAACACTTAAATACGATTTTGTATAGAAAAAATAAATTGGAGGATTTGATTGTTTTAGATAAGCTTTCATAACTCCTCAGAATTGTCCCGTATTTAAACGTTACTATATCTATTGGAATTATTGCTCTTCAAGACCATATTTGGATATTATTTTATACACGGAATTATTTCACATTATGCTGCAATAATACATTACTAATTATTCCCAAAAAGACCAAAATATAGAAGTTCATATCTTTATCTGCTGTAAAGCGAATTTAAGGAGTCGAAAATGGTTTTTGTGAATCCAATTAAAAAAAATTTCACCGTAAAACACTAAATATATTTGATAAAAAAATTTAAAAAAAGTACGCCAAATTTTAGATATTTAAAAAAAAATAAAAATAAAACTCTTAATAATGATATTAAAATGAAATAATTCAGATCTAAACCTATTCTCGTTTAATGATTTTATTTTTAAATTATTATATAAGCATCTTTATTTTAAATATTCGTTCTTTCGATTTATTCGACTTCTGGTTCAAATCAATAATATTTTTGGAAATACCATTTAATGCCTCATCCATAAAATTGAAATGCGGAAATCGTATTTCAAATAATTGAAAAAAATAAGTCTACAAATAACAGAGGCTTTTTGGTGAAAGAAATTAATTTAAATTTAAGTCCATACTCGTTAAATAATTTAATTTCTAGACTATTATATAAGCATATTTTATTGCAATGTTTAGATCAACATTATCTAGATAAAAAGGCTATCATTTTTGGAAACACCATTTAAAATAACAATAATAAAATTGGAATCAGGGTATCGCACTCAGTAAACACTGAATTTCTTGCTCAAAAATTTAGGGCCCAGAAAAAAAGATATATAATATAAAAAAAATTGTTTGTTTCATTTTTCGCATTGCTGCGTCCGGATTTCTAGATCAGTTCATACCAACCGATTTGTGAAAAATGAAAAACAAAATATTGTTGGTGGTATCAAATAAGTAATAATGTATCAAACATTTAAAAAACAAGATGATGCTTGGAGTAAAGTAGGTCATATATATTTTTTTTTTGAGTAAGAAAGCTATATTATTTTTTATAATGCTTTAGAACACTTAAATACGATTTTGCATAGAAAAAATAAATTTGAATATTTGATTGTTTTAGATAAGCTTTCATAACTCCTCAGAATTGTCCCGTATTCAAACGATACTATATCCATTGGAATTATTTCTATTCTAGACCATATTCGGATATTGATTAATTCACGGAAATATTTCACATTATCCTGCAATAATACATTACTTATTATTGCCAAAACGATCGAAATATAAAAGTTCATATCTTTATCTGCTGTAAAGCGAATTTAAGGAGTCGAAAATGATTTTTGTGATTCCAATTAAAAAAATATGACCATAAAACATTTAATATATTTAATAAAAAAATTTTAAAAATGTATGCCAAATTTTAGATATTTAAATTGTAATTATTATTAAAAAAAAACACTTTATTCAGAAATATTACAATTTGTCACAGTTAAGGACACTTATAATAGAGTTCAGAGATTGCATTCATACCGTATATACAAAAATATAAATAAATAAAGTAATAACAAAAGAATAAGAAGAAAGAACAAAAGAGTAAAGAAAAAAAATAATATATATACACATAAGTAAATAAAAATAGAAATAAAAGTAAAACAAACACCTTATATAAAACATACATTATTTACAATTTGCCAGGTGATCTCCGAACCAATCCTGTCCCCTCCACATGTGGAGGGAAAAGGGAGGCCTAGGAGATCCCTACGCTTCTCCCTCAGCCACTTCACTGGTATTTTAAACCAGCGGAGGATGAGTAAGAGCGCTACAGCCACAGACACTCATGACTTGAGTGGAGAATCTGGCCATTGCTAGAACTCCAAAATATCCATATTTACAAAAGGTCTCGTGGCCACTGCCGCTTTAACCTACGAAGGGGATTGTAGGGATGGGTGGTGCTTGATAGGGATTGTACAACGGGATTTGGGTGATGAGAAAGGTTCTGGTGAAATTTGGAAAATTTGGCTGGGATAAGATCAAGAATAAATGGGATATTAAGGTCATGATGTAGGGTTTTATTGGTTACATAGAAGGGAGCATTGACTATTGTACGGAGGACTTTAGACTGAAAGGATTGAATGCGTTTGATGTTAGAAAATTTGGCTGTTCCCCATAGTTCTAGTCCGTAAGTCCAGATGGGTTTCAGTATTGTCTTGTAGATCAGTAATTTGTTTTCACCAGAAAGTTTAGATTTTCTATTCAGTAGTCTATATAGCTGGCCATATCGTCTGTTAAGTTCCTGTCTTTTAAGTCGAGTATGTGGATTCCATGTTAGTCGTCTGTCTAAGAGAAAGCCAAGATACCGGACTGTATCTGAGAAAGGAAGCTGGATGGAGTTAAAATAAACTGGTGGGCAGGTATTACGCCGAAGGGTGAAGGTAATGTGTTTACATTTAGATTCGTTTACCTTAATGCGCCATTTCTTACACCAGTGTTCAATCAGGAAGAGGTGCCTTTGTAAGTTTGCGGACGCTGTTTCAGGATCTGAGTTGGAAGAAAGGATAGCAGTGTCATCAGCGAAAGTTGCCAGGAGGGTATCGGGATGGACAGGAATATCAGCGGTAAAGAGAATGTAAAGGATGGGGCCCAAGACGCTGCCTTGAGGAACGCCAGCCTCAATTGAGTAACAGTCGGAGAATTCGGTGCCACAGCGAACTCGGAAGGAGCGGTCGGAAAGATAGGATCGGAGTACTAGGTATAAGGACTGTGGTAGATGGATTTTAAGCTTGAAGAGTAATCCGGCGTGCCATACCCGGTCAAAAGCTTGCGCTATGTCCAGAAATGCACCCGAGCAATACTGCTTGCTTTCTAGGGTTGAGGATATATGGTCAACAACTCGGAGTCCTTGCTGGACAGTGGAATGTTGGGAACGAAATCCGAATTGATGAGTAGGAAGGTTATAGGATTCAATTATAGGTAGGATTCGTTTCAGTAGGATCTTTTCAAAAATTTTTGAGAGGATTGGGAGTAGGCTAATTGGTCTATAGGATGCTGTATTGTTGGAAGGTTTGCCTGGTTTCAAGAAGAGGACGATGGTGGAATGTTTCCATAAAAGAGGGAAGTGGGTAGTTCGTAGGATGCAATTGTATATATATGTAAGAAATGTGATGGCTTTAGATGGAAGTTGTCGAAGGATCTGTGGGGTTAGAAGGTCATATCCAGGAGATTTGCGAGGTGTGATTTTCCGTAAAAGGTATTTGACCTCAGAGGGATTAACAGCTTTAGGTGGTAAGGAGAGTGGGATAGGTATTGAGAGGGATTCTTCTACTTTTACTGTGTGGCTGGGATGGGATTCTGGATGAGGAGCGAAAGTATAGGAAAGGTGTTTGGCAAATTCCTCGGCTTTATCTTCATCAGATGCTGCCCAGGAGCCATCATCTCGTCGAAGAGGGTGGGAAATATGATGGGATTTGAGGATTTTTCTGGTGATATTCCAAAGGGAATTATCATGAGCAGAGAGTGTGGTGAGGTAGGAATTGAATGATTGGGATCTGAAGGTGGCTAATTCTTTTTTTAATTTTTTACAGTGATAATTGTAGGAGTGGCGGTCGGCTGGATGTCTGGTACGTTGCCATAATAATCTGGCACGGCGTTTTATGTGGATTAGGTCAAGGAGGTGTTGAGGTAAATTATGTTTCTTAAGGATTTTTGAGGAGTGATCAGGGGAGGAAGCAGTCCAGACTGCTTCTTGAATTTTGGTAGTGAAGGAATGTACTGCATTGTCCAGGTCTTCAGAGGTTTTCAGGGTTACTCTGAGGTCAATTTTATCGGAGAGGATTTGATGAAAGAGTTTCCAGTTAACTGGGCCTCTGATGAAGGACGGAGGAGAGGGTTTAGGAATAGGAGCTAGTGATACTTGGAGTATTAATGGGCTGTGGTCTGAGGAAAGCTCGTCAAGACGGGCAACGGAATGGTTGAGAGCACCTAAACCATTATGGATAAAGAAATCGAGGATATCGGGATTACGGTTAGGATCAGTGGGCCAGTAGGTAGGTGAGTTGGGTGGAAGAAGGGTAAAATTTTGGGAATTGAGTACAGACAGCAATGTTCGACCACGAGAATTCGTGGTTCTTGAACCCCATTGTTGATGTTTGGCGTTTAAGTCTGCACCCAAGATGAAATGATGTCCTAAGGAAATGAGGAAGGAACTAAATTGGATATTGGAGATGGATTGGTTTGGAGGGCAATACGCTGATGCAACGGTAATAGGAAAGGAGAAGGTTTTGATTACGACTGCGGTGGATTGTAGGAAATCGTGTGTAGGCAGTGGGAGTAGGTGATGGGAGAGGGATTGGTGCACAATGACTGCAGTACCGGCATGTGCTCTACCGTCAGGATGGTCGGTACGGTAAGTTATGTATTGTGGTATTTTTAGGAGCTGTTTTTTAGTCAGTCGAGTTTCCGTTATTAGGGCTACGTCTACGTTCTTGTCTTGTAGTAAGGCTGTTAGTTCGTGTATGTGATTTCTAACACCATTCGCATTCCAAAGGAGAATGGATATGGGTTTGATGGAAGTCATTTAAGGATTTTTTAAAGGAGGGATAAGGTGAGATACTAGGTTAGTGAGAAGTGATATCAGTGGGGTAACAAGGGATTTAAATTCTGAAAGAAAGGATGTCAATAAGCTGGTTAGATCTGTAGCATTAGGCGGTGGAGGAACATATTGGATTTGATGTTGGTGAGGTTGTTGTTGATTAGGTACATTAGGTGGGATAGGATATTGAGATTGGGGTTGAGTTTGTTCTTGCGGCAGGGCCTCACATACATTAGTCGGGTCTCTACCCCCAAGTAGCTTGGCAAAAGAAACCTTAGAGTTCACAATTTTAGCGGGTCCTCTTCTTGGTTTAGGTGTATCATCAGGGTCCCTGGGTTTCATATATCTCGCTTTAAGATTTTTATAAATTTGGCAGCCTTTGTAGTTGGCTGGATGGCCTTCCAGGCATAGGGCACAGACTGCTGGTTCTGTAATTGGTTTATTACACTCGCCAGACTTGTGTGTTTTACCACATTTCACGCAGCGTGGTAAGTGGTGGCAATAAGACTTGGTGTGGCCATATGCTTGGCAATTATGGCACTGGATGAACTCTCTTTTTGGGTACGGTTTTTCGACCTTTACGCTGGTGTAGAAAATTCTATTCACATCGTATATTTTTTCGATCCCAGGCGATGGCTCTAGATCGACGAAAAATAAGGGCAATGGGATTTTATTCTTTACACCTGGTTGTTCTTTATTTTCTTTTAAAACATTGGTTATCTGACGTATTTTGAACCCTAACGCCGTTAACTCTTCTTTAATCACTTCTATTGGGGTTGAGGAGTGTAAATTTCTTATTACAACTCGTAGTGCTCTTTCCTGTTTCAACTGGTATGTGTGAAAGTCCGCATTTGTGTCTGTTAAATATTTTACGATTTTTCGGTACGCTTCAGGTGTGGCCGGTATTATTTTTGTATCGTTTATTCTGTTTAGGCATGTATAGCTACCTGGGCAGATTTTATTAAGTTGAGTACACAACAACTGGAAATTTCTCAAATTTTTGACAAAGATAGGAGGTGGGCGTGGTTCTCGAGGTATAGGTGCATCTTCCATTTCTTCCCTGTCATTTTCAAGCACCTGGTATGGATTAGGTGTAAAAAATGGAGATTCCATTTCTTGTGAAGACGTACTTGGCAGTGGTTGAGACACAGATTCTTGAGTGTTCGCTGGAGGAGTTCCGGGGGGTGTTAATCGCTTACTACGACGTGTTTTCTGTTTAGGCGGTGAATTACGTGGGGTAGAGCCAACTGAATGGGACCTCTTAGTTGACATTACTTGGTGATAATATCGCATATAAAAAAAAAAGAAAGGGAAAAAAAAAATAAATAAATAAATAAAACTACGTCTGCGTGTTATTACAATGGATGAACCACCGGCTGAGAAACAGCCAGTTACGTGGCAGAGCCACAACTGGAGAGGGGAGCCGTCAGCTGTTATGGCTATAGAGATTAAGCCTATAGACGCTAAATCACTAAATTCACTGTCTGTAATAGTACACAGTAAATAACAACACTACTCACTGTGGTGTTAGTCCATTGTTGTTGTTTTGATGTCTGCTTAACTAGTTTTTTTTAAAAAAAGTAAAACTGAGCACTTATTCTACTAAAAAATAGTAAAACTGTGGGACACGACGTGAAATGTGGGTATTCAAATCAAGCGCATGCGCAGAACTGAGATATTTAAAAAAAAAAAAATAATAAAATAAAAATAAAACTCTTAATAATGATATTAAAATGAAATAATTCAGATCTATATCTATTCTCGTTTAATGATTTTATTTTTAAATTATTATATAAGCATCTTTATTTTAAATATTCGTTCTTTCGATTTATTCGACTTCTGGTTCAAATCAATAATATTTTTGGAAATACCATTTAATGCCTCATCCATAAAATTGAAATGCGGAAATCGTATTTCAAATAATTGAAAAAAATAAGCCTACAAATAACAGAGGCTTTTTGGTGAAAGAAATTAATTTAAATTTAAGTCCATACTCGTTAAATAATTTAATTTCTAGACTATTATATAAGCATATTTTATTGCAATGTTTAGATCAACATTATCTAGATAAAAAGGCTATCATTTTTGGAAACACCATTTAAAATAACAATAATAAAATTGGAATCAGGGTATCGCACTCAGTAAACACTGAATTTCTTGCTCAAAAATTTAGGGCCCAGAAAAAAAGATATATAATATAAAAAAAATTGTTTGTTTCATTTTTCGCATTGCTGCGTCCGGATTTCTAGATCAGTTCATACTAACCGATTTGTGAAAAATGAAAAAAAAATATTGTTGGTGGTATCAAATAAGTAATTATGTATCAAACATTTAAAAAACAAGATGATGCTTGGAGTAAAGTAGGTCATATATATATTTTTTTTATATGAGAAAGAAAGTTATAATATTTTATATAATGTTTTAAAACACTTAAATACGATTTTGTATAGAAAAAATAAATTTGAGTATTTGATTGTTTTAGATAAGCTTTCATAACTCCTCAGAATTGTCCCGTATTTAAACGTTACTATATCTATTGGAATTATTGCTCTTCAAGACCATATTCGGATAGTATTTTATACACGGAATTATTTCACATTATGCTGCAATAATACATTACTAATTATTCCCAAAAAGACCAAAATATAAAAGTTCATATCTTTATCGGCTGTAAAGCGAATTTAAGGAGTAGAAAATGATTTTTGTGAATCCAATTAAAAAAAATATCACCGTAAAACATTTAATATATTTAATAAAAAAATTAATTAAAAGTGATATAAATTTAAGTCCATACTCGTTAAATAATTTAATTTCTAGACTATTATATAAGCATATTTTATTACAATGTTTAGATCAACATTATCTAGATAGAATGGCTATCATTTTTGGAAACACCATTTAAAATAATAATTATAAAATTGGAAACAGGGTATCGCACTCAGTATACACAGACTTTCTTTCTCAAACATTTAGGGCCCAGAAAAAAAGATATATAATATAAAAAAAATTGTTTGTTTCATTTTTCGCATTGCTGCGTCCGGATTTCTAGATCAGTTCATACCAACCGATTTGTGAAAAATGAAAAAAAAATATTGTTGGTGGTATCAAATAAGTAATAATGTATCATACATTTAAAAAACAAGATGATGCTTGGAGTAAAGTAGGTCATATATATATTTTTTTTATATGAGAAAGAAAGTTATAATATTTTATATAATGTTTTAAAACACTTAAATACGATTTTGTATAGAAAAAATAAATTTGAGTATTTGATTGTTTTAGATAAGCTTTCATAACTCCTCAGAATTGTCCCGTATTTAAACGTTACTATATCTATTGGAATTATTGCTCTTCAAGACCATATTCGGATAGTATTTTATACACGGAATTATTTCACATTATGCTGCAATAATACATTACTAATTATTCCCAAAAAGACCAAAATATAAAAGTTCATATCTTTATCGGCTGTAAAGCGAATTTAAGGAGTAGAAAATGATTTTTGTGAATCCAATTAAAAAAAATATCACCGTAAAACATTTAATATATTTAATAAAAAAATTAATTAAAAGTGATATAAATTTAAGTCCATACTCGTTAAATAATTTAATTTCTAGACTATTATATAAGCATATTTTATTACAATGTTTAGATCAACATTATCTAGATAGAATGGCTATCATTTTTGGAAACACCATTTAAAATAATAATTATAAAATTGGAAACAGGGTATCGCACTCAGTATACACAGACTTTCTTTCTCAAACATTTAGGGCCCAGAAAAAAAATATCTAATTTCAAAAAAATTTGTTTGTTTCATTTTTCGCATTGCTGCGTCCGGATTTCTAGATGAGTACATACCAACCGATTTGTGAAAAATGAAATAAAAATATTGTTGGTGGTATCAAATAAGTAATAATGTATCATACATTTAAAAAACAAGATGATGCTTGGAGTAAAGTAGGTCATACATATATTTTTTTTATATGAGAAAGAAAGTTATAATATTTTATATAATGTTTTAAAACACTTAAATACGATTTTGCATAGAAAAAATAAATTTGAGCATTTGATTGTTTTAGATAAGCTTTCATAACTCCTCAGAATTGTCCCGTATTTAAACGTTACTATATCTATTGGAATTATTGCTCTTCAAGACCATATTCGGATAGTATTTTATACACGGAATTATTTCACTTTATGCTGCAATAATACATTACTAATTATTCCCAAAAAGACCAAAATATAAAAGTTCATATCTTTATCGGCTGTAAAGCGAATTTAAGGAGTAGAAAATGATTTTTGTGAATCCAATTAAAAAAAATATCACCGTAAAACATTTAATATATTTAATAAAAAAATTAATTAAAAGTGATATAAATTTAAGTCCATACTCGTTAAATAATTTAATTTCTAGACTATTATATAAGCATATTTTATTACAATGTTTAGATCAACATTATCTAGATAGAAAGGCTATCATTTTTGGAAACACCATTTAAAATAATAATTATAAAATTGGAAACAGGGTATCGCACTCAGTATACACAGACTTTCTTTCTCAAACATTTAGGGCCCAGAAAAAAAATATCTAATTTCAAAAAAATTTGTTTGTTTCATTTTTCGCATTGCTGCGTCCGGATTTCTAGATGAGTACATACCAACCGATTTGTGAAAAATGAAATAAAAATATTGTTGGTGGTATCAAATAAGTAATAATGTATCATACATTTAAAAAACAAGATGATGCTTGGAGTAAAGTAGGTCATACATATATTTTTTTTATATGAGAAAGAAAGTTATAATATTTTATATAATGTTTTAAAACACTTAAATACGATCTTGCATAGAAAAAATAAATTTGAGCATTTGATTGTTTTAGATAAGCTTTCATAACTCCTCAGAATTGTCCCGTATTTAAACGTTACTATATCTATTGGAATTATTGCTCTTCAAGACCATATTCGGATAGTATTTTATACACGGAATTATTTCACTTTATGCTGCAATAATACATTACTAATTATTCCCAAAAAGACCAAAATATTAAAGTTCATATCTTTATCGGCTGTAAAGCGAATTTAAGGAGTCGAAAATGGTTTTTGTGAATCCAATTAAAAAAAATTTCACCGTAAAACACTAAATATATTTGATAAAAAAATTTAAAAAAGGTATGCCAAATTTTAGATATTTAAAAAAAAATAAAAATAAAACTCTTAATAATTATATTAAAATGAAATAATTCAGATCTAAATCTATTCTCGTTTAATGATTTTATTTTTAAATTATTATATATGCATCTTTATTTTAAATATTCGTTCTTTCGATTTATTCGACTTCTGGTTCAAATTCAAATCAATAATATTTTTGGGAATACCATTTAATACCTCATCCATAAAATTGAAATGCGGAAATCGTATTTCAAATAATTGAAAAAAATAAGCCTACAAATAACAGAGGCTTTTTGGTGAAAGAAATTAATTTAAATTTAAGTCCATACTCGTTAAATAATTTAATTTCTAGACTATTATATAAGCATATTTTATTGCAATGTTTAGATCAACATTATCTAGATAAAAAGGCTATCATTTTCGGAAACACCATTTAAAATAACAATAATAAAATTGGAATCAGGGTATCGCACTCAGTAAACACTGAATTTCTTGCTCAAAAATTTAGGGCCCAGAAAAAAAGATCTATAATATAAAAAAAATTGTTTGTTTCATTTTTCGCATTGCTGCGTCCGGATTTCTAGATCAGTTCATACTAACCGATTTGTGAAAAATGAAAAAAAAATATTGTTGGTGGTATCAAATAAGTAATTATGTA
Organism: Nezara viridula; assembly: GCA_928085145.1. Lineage (NCBI taxonomy): Eukaryota > Metazoa > Arthropoda > Insecta > Hemiptera > Pentatomidae > Nezara > Nezara viridula. The sequence continues at coordinate 166,497,974 of OV725078.1, read as the reverse complement.
TCAAACATTTAAAAAACAAGATGATGCTTGGAGTGAAGTAGGTCATATATATATTTTTTTTATATGAGAAAGAAAGTTATAATATTTTATATAATGTTTTAAAACACTTAAATACGATTTTGTATAGAAAAAATAAATTTGAGTATTTGATTGTTTTAGATAAGCTTTCATAACTCCTCAGAATTGTCCCGTATTTAAACGTTACTATATCTATTGGAATTATTGCTCTTCAAGACCATATTCGGATAGTATTTTATACACGGAATTATTTCACATTATGCTGCAATAATACATTACTAATTATTCCCAAAAAGACCAAAATATAAAAGTTCATATCTTTATCGGCTGTAAAGCGAATTTAAGGAGTAGAAAATGATTTTTGTGAATCCAATTAAAAAAAATATCACCGTAAAACATTTAATATATTTAATAAAAAAATTAATTAAAAGTGATATAAATTTAAGTCCATACTCGTTAAATAATTTAATTTCTAGACTATTATATAAGCATATTTTATTGCAATGTTTAGATCAACATTATCTAGATAAAAAGGCTATCATTTTTGGAAACACCATTTAAAATAACAATAATAAAATTGGAATCAGGGTATCGCACTCAGTAAACACAGACTTTCTTTCTCAAACATTTAGGGCCCAGAAAAAAAGATATATAATATAAAAAAAATTGTTTGTTTCATTTTTCGCATTGCTGCGTCCGGATTTCTAGATCAGTTCATACCAACCGATTTGTGAAAAATGAAAAAAAAATATTGTTGGTGGTATCAAATAAGTAATAATGTATCAAACATTTAAAAAACAAGATGATGCTTGGAGTAAAGTAGGTCATATATATATTTTTTTTATATGAGAAAGAAAGTTATAATATTTTATATAATGTTTTAAAACACTTAAATACGATTTTGTATAGAAAAAATAAATTTGAGTATTTGATTGTTTTAGATAAGCTTTCATAACTCCTCAGAATTGTCCCGTATTTAAACGTTACTATATCTATTGGAATTATTGCTCTTCAAGACCATATTCGGATAGTATTTTATACACGGAATTATTTCACATTATGCTGCAATAATACATTACTAATTATTCCCAAAAAGACCAAAATATAAAAGTTCATATCTTTATCGGCTGTAAAGCGAATTTAAGGAGTAGAAAATGATTTTTGTGAATCCAATTAAAAAAAATATCACCGTAAAACATTTAATATATTTAATAAAAAAATTAATTAAAAGTGATATAAATTTAAGTCCATACTCGTTAAATAATTTAATTTCTAGACTATTATATAAGCATATTTTATTACAATGTTTAGATCAACATTATCTAGATAGAATGGCTATCATTTTTGGAAACACCATTTAAAATAATAATTATAAAATTGGAAACAGGGTATCGCACTCAGTATACACAGACTTTCTTTCTCAAACATTTAGGGCCCAGAAAAAAAAATATCTAATTTCAAAAAAATTGTTTGTTTTATTTTCGACATTGCTGCGTCCGGATTTCTAGATGAGTACACACCAATCGATTTGAGAAAAGTAAGATACAAATATTGTTGGTGGCATAAAATAAGTTATAATGTATCAAACATTTAAAAAACAAGAAGATAATTGGAGTAACATAGGTCATATAATTTTTTTATATGAGAAAGAAAGTTATATTATTTTTATAATGCTTTAGAACACTTAAATACGATTTTTCATACAAAAATAAATATGAGGATTTGATTGTTTTAGATAAGCTTTCATAACTCCTCAGAATTTTCCCGTATTTAAATGTTACTATATCCATTGGAATTATTGCTATTCTAGACCATATCCTGATATCATTTTATACACGGAATTGTTTCACATTATACTGCAATAATACATTACTAATGATTGCCAAAAAGACCAAAATATAAAAGTTCATATCTTTATCGGCTGTAAAGCGAATTTAAGGAGTCGAAAATGGTTTTTGTGAATCCAATTAAAAAAAATATCACCGTAAAACACTAAATATATTTGATAAAAAAATTTTAAAAAAGTACGCCAAATTTTAGATATTTAAAAAAAAATAAAAATAAAACTCTTAATAATGATATTAAAATGAAATAATTCAGATCTAAATCTATTCTCGTTTAATGATTTTATTTTTAAATTATTATATAAGCATCTTTATTTTAAATATTCGTTCTTTCGATTTATTCGACTTCTGGTTCAAATCAATAATATTTTTGGAAATACCATTTAATGCCTCATCCATAAAATTGAAATGCGGAAATCGTATTTCAAATAATTGAAAAAAATAAGCCTACAAATAACAGAGGCTTTTTGGTGAAAGAAATTAATTTAAATTTAAGTCCATACTCGTTAAATAATTTAATTTCTAGACTATTATATAAGCATATTTTATTGCAATGTTTAGATCAACATTATCTAGATAAAAAGGCTATCATTTTTGGAAACACCATTTAAAATAACAATAATAAAATTGGAATCAGGGTATCGCACTCAGTAAACACTGAATTTCTTGCTCAAAAATTTAGGGCCCAGAAAAAAAGATATATAATATAAAAAAAATTGTTTGTTTCATTTTTCGCATTGCTGCGTCCGGATTTCTAGATCAGTTCATACTAACCGATTTGTGAAAAATGAAAAAAAAATATTGTTGGTGGTATCAAATAAGTAATAATGTATCAAACATTTAAAAAACAAGATGATGCTTGGAGTAAAGTAGGTCATATATATATTTTTTTTATATGAGAAAGAAAGTTATAATATTTTATATAATGTTTTAAAACACTTAAATACGATTTTGTATAGAAAAAATAAATTTGAGTATTTGATTGTTTTAGATAAGCTTTCATAACTCCTCAGAATTGTCCCGTATTTAAACGTTACTATATCTATTGGAATTATTGCTCTTCAAGACCATATTCGGATAGTATTTTATACACGGAATTATTTCACATTATGCTGCAATAATACATTACTAATTATTCCCAAAAAGACCAAAATATAAAAGTTCATATCTTTATCGGCTGTAAAGCGAATTTAAGGAGTAGAAAATGATTTTTGTGAATCCAATTAAAAAAAATATCACCGTAAAACATTTAATATATTTAATAAAAAAATTAATTAAAAGTGATATAAATTTAAGTCCATACTCGTTAAATAATTTAATTTCTAGACTATTATATAAGCATATTTTATTACAATGTTTAGATCAACATTATCTAGATAGAATGGCTATCATTTTTGGAAACACCATTTAAAATAATAATTATAAAATTGGAAACAGGGTATCGCACTCAGTATACACAGACTTTCTTTCTCAAACATTTAGGGCCCAGAAAAAAAATATATAATTTCAAAAAAATTGTTTGTTTTATTTTCGACATGGCTGCGTCCGGATTTCTAGATGAGTCATACCAACCGATTTGAGAAAAATAAAATAAAAATATTGTTGGTGGCATAAAATAAGTTATAATATATCAAAAATTAAAAAAAGAAACAAGAAGATGGTTGAAGTATAGTAGGTATTTAATTTTTTTGAGTAAGAAAGCTATATTATTTTTTATAATGCTTTAGAACACTTAAATACGATCTTGCATAGAAAAAATAAATTTGAGCATTTGATTGTTTTAGATAAGCTTTCATAACTCCTCAGAATTGTCCCGTATTTAAACGTTACTATATCCATTCTAATTATTGCGAAATATAAAAGTTCATATCTTTATCTGCTGTAAAGCGAATTTAAGGAGTCGAAAATGATTTTTGTGATTCCAATTAAAAAAATATGACCATAAAACATTTAATATATTTAATAAAAAAAATTAATTTAAATGTAGATCCATACTCGTTGAATAATTTAATTTCTAAATTATTATATAAGCATATTGTATTTAAATTTTTAAATAAAATATCCTGAACATTGATGAAATATAATTTTTGGAAACACCATTTAAAATAATAATAATAAGATTGGAATTTGGGTATAGTAATTCATTTAATTAAATAATTAAATAAAGACATATAGAAACACCTATATTTTTTCTTCTAGAATAAAAAAAAGGAGACAAAGGCGTAGATAATATTACAATTTTACTCCTTAAAACCCAAACTCATATAAAAGGCTTCTCTTACCCTCATGAAAACAAAAACTCTCCAAAATATTTATTTTGTATCTTCAAGCCAAATTTATTTGCTGGTGTTTGGTGATTTGTTTCATCTCCTGTATATTATTATTCTAGATTCATGCCAATTTTCGTGGGGATAGGTAAATTCTTTTCGAAGATTACCACAATTCATGTTATTAAAAAAAAAAATCGTTGACGTAATTAGTGAGCAAAAAATATATATATCTTTTTATTGTTATGAGAGTTCGTTATTACATGTTTTTCAAGGTGCTTAATACAAATCTCAATATTGTTATTCCTTAAAAAAAAAAATTGGGACCTCTTTACTCCTTGGCCAGTACTAATTGTTTCAATATTGTAATCATATTACAGCTCATATACCAGTCTGTTTGTTTATATAAGGGAATCAAAGTAAATTAAAATATAGGCATCTATGTTAGATCCATGTATTTATATAGGGGTATAGTAGATATTACAACTGTTAAATGTATTTAAATATTGGGATAATTTAAAATTAATATTTTCACACCAATCGAAAAATACAATTTTTTTGTTTGAAATTTCCGCCTGACTGTAGCCTTCGATTTTTTCGAAAATCACAAAAAAATATTATATATTCAAAATGACATCACTTATTGTCCCGAAAATTAGCATGAATTTCAAGGCCTATAAAATACACGAAATTAACTTTAACTTGTTATTTAAACCTTAAATAAGCGAAAATTTTAAAGTTATTGATATATTTTTGAAGAACAGTAATTTAATTTTTCAATGGTTTTAGTAACGTTGACTTAAGAGAAAATCCTAAGAAATTATAAATTTTAGTAAATGGTATGAAAAAAATCCTTAATTTACATTTTTGTAATTTTAAAACAAACGGTTATTTAAGAGTTTAAGTGGACGCTAAAAACAAACCTGAATCGTTTGTTCATGACATAAGTTTGCTTAGGCTGCTTTGCTGGAATCACCTTTGTGTTTTTATATTTTTTTTTCTCAGATCCTACAGTGCATGCCAAGTTTCATTGAAATCGGTGACCCCACATCTATTATCTCCTCCTACAAGACTTATACAGTAAAGTTATTTCAAAACCAAACCTAGACATAATTAGCCTAAAAAAAAAAGTACTGAAAATATTTTATTCTAGGTTTAATATGGGACCTGGAATAAATAATATAAGCTATAGAAAACAGAAACTGGAAAAAGAGAATAAGATAACAAAAAAAAGTCGATATAAGTAAATTAGAAAAAAAAAGTATAATCCGTGAAAATATGACTGTGTAAAAATCTAGAAATATTTGGAAAAAAATAAGTTACAAAAAAAGAAAATTCACATAATTAAAAAAAAAATAATCTATAATACCCCGAAAACATTAGCCTGCATCTTCAGAAATAAGAATAAGAAGAAACCAATTTTTTTTTTCTTTTTTTTATGCTTCCTCTCTCCCGCACTCAATTAAGGGGAATTTTTAAGTATACACAAAATGAAATTTGTATGATGAGTTCTACCGCATTTTCTTGGACACTTTAGAAATAATTCAATATCGACGATTTTTTTTTTTTTTTTTTATTACTACCTATAGGTAAGGAAAGTATTGCCATCGGGTCAAATATCCGATGTGCGGTTTTCAACGGATCTATACGTTTCAGAGCACCCTGAGTTAAAAAAACACATTTTTAGCTATTGGTCTGTCTGTCTCTCTGTGCCAAGATTTTCTGTGGAACTAGTGAACCGATTTTGTTGCTTCTTTTTTTACTTTATAGAATTTTGTATTGATGCCTGTGACACAAATTGGATGCTCCATGCGCAATAGCTGGTGCGCAATAAATTAAAAACATGTTTTTCTATAGACTGTAGTGCGAAAACGGCTCTGACGATTTTGATGAAAGTTATCTATAATGTTCTAATAATTGTCCATTCAATTTTCGTACATGGACTAAATGCCCGAAAAAATTCAGGAAAAATAGTTATAAAGAAAAGAAAAATGTTTTGGGCCCTAACTCGCTGAGTATAGTAAAAAATATGGTAAAAATTTGAAAGTTAATTAAATTATCAAAAAAACATCACGGGAATCGAACCAGAGTCAGCGATGATACAGCTCATTCTAATTTCTACGCATGTTTTAATTTATTACTTTGCTACTTATACTAGGGAAGGAAAGTATTGCGATCGGGTCAAATTTCCGATATTGCTGTTTTCGAAGGATCTATACTTTCCTGAGCCCTGTTTTTTTTTTTGTTTTTTTTTTTTTTGAAACGTAATGAAATTCCCTACAAAACTATATGAAAATCTTTCATTTCGGACAGCTATTAATGAAGTTATAGCTATTCAGTTTCCAATTCCCCGAAAGGGGTGAATGAGAGAAAAAAGATAACTAAGTGAAAGTAAGAAAATCTGTTGCCCGCATCACACAAGCTTCACTATTTCCGCTACTTTTAACAGAAATTATGGCGAAAAGTATTTGATCAGCAATTTTTATATGCTGCCGGGTTACATTGCATTAGTTTATCAAATAAATCGTACTCAAATCTTTTCTTTGATCAATTTTCAGGACAATAAATCTAATTCAATTTTTTTTTTTTTTTATGGACATATGTAAAGATATAAATACTTTTCTGAAATAGGTAGGAAAGTCTTGTGAGTGGAATTAAACTTAATTTATGTAAAATAAAAAACACAACATATTGTATGTCAACGTTTGAACAAGACTCTGTTATGAATTTATCATTATAATTAATATAATTTAATCAAAGAGAGAATTGCAATTAGGGAAATTGCTACTAGTTTTATTAGTGAGGAACGGTACATTTCTTCCTTCAACCTTATTACAGATAAGACACTTCAACCGTAAAATTTGAGTTATTTTTGTTATATTCTCTTCGAAAAGACCCTTTTTTTAATAGCGAAAGTTTATTAAAGTTTTCTTCAGCTTGGTTTACTAACTCAGGTTCTCCCATTAAGGAAAGAAATGCCAAAGTTTTTTTTAGAAAACCTTTTCCCCTCCCCTCCTCCAAATTTTTACATCAAAAGAGTTTTAGCCACCTCTTGAAAAAGTTCATCACTTTACATCCATTTTCTTTGGTGCTATGGAATATTCCAATTAATAAATTAGGTAAGGATTCGTAATTCATTACTACTTTCTGTCATTTCCACACAGCACGTTTGTTATAATGGCTTTTTAATTTATGTCAAAACAAATATTCTGGAATAATTATGGTTTCCTGATTTGGCATATTTTGATGGACAATATCCACTTTATCTCTGGATCTCATATTAATTATCAATATATATTTCATACATATGTTAAGTGAAAACAATAATAAAATCATATCCATATTTTTAATAATTAATTAATCGTTTACTAAAAATTGAATTTATAGAAATATGAATTTCTTCATAAGTCGTAAGGAAGATGTTTATTTATATAAAGTATATGAAATAAAATTAAATAACAGTTTACTCTCCCAAAAGATTTCCTTGTTGCGAATCGGTATACATAGGTGAATCCAGACAAAATATTAAACCAGCATTTTAAGGATTCAGGAAATACTAAATTAGATAAAAAACAGCTCTAGCTCACCATAGTGTGGTAAATAGACATACATGTATTATAACACAACCTCGAATATTACACAAAGACTCAAATAGTACACACCGGAAAATAATAGAATCTATATTTATAACATAACATATTAATAAAGCAATAAATTATAAAACAGATGTAGCCAAAATAGGGAATCATTATGCTTACATAATTAACAAATTAAATATATGAAATATGCCGTTGATTTATCCCGAGCCAGATACCTATCCTTTCATGACAAACTCCAGTCCCATACGAATCCACTTGTTTCCAGCCTTGCTTCTTCCTCGATTCCTTACAATCCCCTTAGACCTCTGAAAAGAAGATGGGCTCGTGATCTTCTGACCTAGAATTTAATAGGGACTCAGTCATACTTATATACAATATATACAATTAGGCAGGGAACCCCAAGCCAGGCTTCTCCCTCCAACTATAGAAGGAAAAGCAGGACTCTAAAGAGATTCCTAACCTTCTCTGCCAGCCGCGTCACTGGTGCTAAAGCCAGTGGAGTTTGAGCGAGAGCGCTTTAGCCACATACACTCAGGTCCTGAGAACTCCAAGATATATACTGCAAAAGATCTCTGGGCCACTGCCGCTTCAATCGTCGATGAGGATTGTAAGGATGGGTGGTGCTGGATAGAGATTGTGCAAGGGGATTTGGATGATGGGTAAGGTTCTGGTGAAATTTGGAAAAATTTTCAGGGATAAGGTCGAGGACACTTTTTTGGGGATATTGTGATAAGATGTTTCAAAGGTATTTAAATTGCCTAAAAAACAAAAGAAGTTTCATCGAAATCGAAGCACTATTAGTAGAGATATCGCGATTTTTTAATATTTTTACTTTCACTTACGTATATATGTAATATGTAGTAAGTGTAGGTATTGCGATCGAGAAAATTTTTTAATCTGAGTTTTAGTAGCAAGTGTCATGGCCGCATCTGCAGTATAACTCTCATGTCGCTCTGTGATTGTTACATTGTTATGTGATTAATAGTCAAAACCCTGTGGTAATATTTTATCAACAGTGACTTTACAATCAGTTGAACATTTATACGTTCACAGATATACTGGTGAGTTACAATTTATTAACAATGAACATGTAATAAATTGGTGCTCGTTCGGGTAGCCCAAGTGGCTATTAATTCCCTTGTCGTTCTTGGTCTCAGTTCGAAACCAAAGACTAATAGATTTTTTTTTTTCCTCCCAGAGACAGTTTTGTTTTAATTATTTTTTATCTTGTTTATTTATTCTCAAAAATGTTTTGCTTCATTTCTGTTTCTAACTTTGTAAATAGCTTATTATTATTTTCTTTTCTTTTTAAGAATTTGTAAATATTTATTTTTGTAATTCTAATTTAGGTAAAGGTATATATATATATTTTTTTTTCTTTTTCTTATCATGGAAAATATGAATTTGGACAAGAACTCTTCATGTGAAGATTCGGATGACGAGACACCATTTTCGGAAGTTAGCGAAACTGATTCGCAATATCTGAAAAGACGCTCACTTCAAAAACGTCACAGAAACTCTGCCCCCGGGTCAGCGGGCAATTCACCCAACAAGAAAAAAAATAAATCGACAAATTATAGCCCCGCATTGCCAGAAAATAATTTCTATTCATAGTAGATCGGTAAGTGAAAGTTGTGTGTTGCGCCCACCAGATTTTTTTTTTATTTATCGCTTATTATTCAACAAAAAACGTGACTTAGTTTAAAAAAAAAGTCTTAATTTTATACTTTTCTGCTGAAAATAAAACCATGGTTTATATAAACTTCTTTGTATTTCATGGGGTCAGTTATCTCCTCCTTAAATATTTCCCTTTTATTACAACCCTCCTCCCATTTATATTTGAAATTGTCTGTTTTGAAGCAGAGGTAAAATTTAAAACCTTCCTAATTACATAAACTATACACATAGAAATCATAAACCAATATTTTCAAGGGGAAACATACCTAAATCCTCCATAATTTTTATTTTCTTTCAAAACAGGGGGTTGCCATATTTCTTGTGAAGCCAAACACTTATCAAAAAATTAATTTGCGTACATTAATTAATTACTTACTTAATTAGATCTGTAAATGGTATACTGATGCGTAGGAGGATCTACGGAGGGCTTTCAGACTGAACCCAACCCCCTGAAATTGGAAAATATAAACATTTTTTATGAAGAAATATTCAAAAATTATCTCTATAAGTATTATTGCTCCTATGATTACATTTAATAGGACTTCAAGAATCACTCATGCACCATTTCATATAGTTTCTTTATTTTTATTTCAAATTAATTATGATTATATATATATAAAATGTTTACGGGTTGAAGACCGTTCGCTCTAATATCTTCTTGAGAAAGATAAAATCGACCCCGAGAATTATTTAATTAATTGAAGAGGAAGTACAATGACAAGGAAGCCGAGAGAATCTAAAAGTTTTGTAATTAAATCACCTCTTCCTTCAAGGGTAGGAGGTCGGGGATTTCCACCAATAGCTGGAGTACCTCAAAGTGGATATTGTTTATCTTTTCTCCCTACCTTTTACCCCTTGTTAATTGTTCAAAAACTAGAAGTGAGCCCTTTTTAAGCAGAAGTTATGCTTTCTTTATAAATCCTTAAGTAAATGAATCATCATTTCTGTCCGCTAGGGTTCGCTTATGTAATTAAAAGCGTTTCTACAGGGAGCATATTAAATCAGGAACATATTTCTGATTTCCTCCTATAAAACTATTGATGAAACTGTTCATTATTTCGTATGTTCCACAGGCGGATCTACGAGGGTGAGGGGGGGGGGGGGCTTTCGAGCTGAATCCCTTCTCAAAATGGTAAAATATAATCATGTATTACAGAAAAAAATATTAAAAACTATCTCTTAAAGTATTCTTCTTCGTTTAATTACATTTAATATTACTTCAAGAACCACTTAAACACCATTTCATATAGGTAGTTAATTTCTTTCTTTTTTTCAAATTAATTATTGTTATATGTATATGAAAAAAAAATCTTTTGGGCTGAAGTCCCCCGCCAAAAAAATAAAATAAATCCTGGATCCGCTAGTGGTATGTTGCAATTTTTTTATGATCCGCTTTCCAAGGACGTTTCAGAAACAGCTTCATTACCACTTTATATTAAAGGTAAATTAATTATATAAATTATAGTAGGTAAATCGGGAGAGAATAAATAAATAAATGAATAGTATGCATACCCTCGCTTATAGTATGCAGGTCCGATTTTTAGTGTCTGGGCTATTTTAATCCATATCTTCCATACAATTCGTGATCATTTAGTTTTCGACATTATTTTTTCCTTTTCGCTTCCTTAACACGGTGTCGCATTAATATACAATTTTGAATAATAATTCATCAAAAAGAGAATGAAATTATAGACATTGTCTTGCTTACATTATGCAAGTCCGAATTTTAGTTTTTGAGACATTTTAATCCATATGCAAAAACACTCCAATTAGCCGACTTCAACCGAGCGTTAAACATAGGAGATCTGACGGCTCAATCTAATTCACTCTCCACAAAAAAAAGTGCAAAATAGGCCTAAAGAAGTTTTCACTTCAAAAACTCTCTTTTTCTGAACGTCTTTTTGGATTTCGGAACCCACTGTCTGGTAGAAACACTAAGCTCCCGCAGTCAAATGATTAAGATATAAAAGCTATAAAATATTGTATGAGTTACAGTTTTTTAAATTTATTTATTCAATAATAAATAATGAAGTCTTCCACATTTAAAAGAAATAAATATTAAGGCTACAATTGTTAATTCATACAATATAAATTAAAAATAGGTATCAATAAATGTAGATAAAAAAAAAATAGAATAGATGATACACGTAATATAAAAAATACCTTTTCTCAGTTTTGTTATATTATCTTTAGGATTACGTGTATCATCCGTCATTTTTAATATATTCAGTTTTTTTTCTTTTCTTATCACATATATTGTTACCAATTTTTAATTTACTCTGTCATAGTTTGTAGTTACTTGGTTTTATATATGAATGTTCTAATACTTTTAATTATTCTGTTTATATTTGAATACACTTTATACTTTATATTTACTCAACCAATAATTGCCTTAATTTTTAAACTAAATATCTTGTCATCCCTACAATTGTGATGGCCTATATATCTTGTTCGTTCTAACCCTGATGAAGACCTGCATAGACGGGACTAAACATCGACTTATATATATATATATATATATATATATATATATATATATATATATAGTAAGATTTTGTAGTGTAAACGTTGGTGTAATTTGGCTTAAAATCGATAAATTGGAAACTAAATATTATGCACCGAAGTAGAACAGAGAAATATTGGAATAATCGTTTGATTTGGAATAAGTTCACTCAATAATTATTCAATAAACAACTAAATGTTCATTGACCCAGCTTCCTGATTCGACGTTTCTATCCCGTTTTTTTTTTTTTTTGTTTTTTTTTCCTTTTTAAGTTAACAATAGGATTATCTTCAAAGCTAGAACAACAAATAGCTCAATCGGTACACAATTATGCTTCCATATGTCTTTAATAACAATTATTTCAAGATTCAACCTACTTTTGGAATATAGCCTCGATACCTCAGGCCAGGGACACACCAGCACATATATTAAGCTACTGGATCGCTAAGCGCCTGCTCTCCCCGGTCACGAGCTCGAAGGCAAAATATTACATACAAAACAGTGAAAATTGCATCTATGTCTATATACAATGATATTGAAAAATACATCCATGATAGATATAACAGCATCAAGAACATATCTCTATCAACTAAAAAAAACACTTGTATAACAACTCTTGGTTATGAATTTTTTTTTTTTTTATATTTATTGGAAATATTACTGTCTCAAATGACATTTATAATAGTGTTCAGAGATCACATTCACACTCTATGTACAATGATAATAGTATATATATAAACAATAAATAAGTATAAAAATACCTAAAAAATAAAAAAGAACACATACATACCTATACACACTATTTAAAATCAGGCGAGAGAACTCCGAGACAAACTTGTCCCTCCAACTGTGGAGGGAAAAGCATGACTCCAGGAGATCTCTGCATTTCTCTCTCAACCGAGTCACTGGGGCTAAACCCAGTGGAGATTGAGCAAGAGTTTTGACCTTGGACGAAGACCGATTTTTTGCCACAATATAAAAGACTAAATTTTCTATCAACTAAACCCACTTCTAAAGATTCACCGTCAGAACTTGAGCTGTGATTCACATTAATGTAGTCAAATTCTCTTAAAGGGTCTATTACCGGTACACTTACCTTAGTTCGTTTAATTTAATGATAAAATCTATAATTTATACAATTTTAATTTAATTTTTCCATCTTATATTTAATTCATATTTTTAACATAAAATAAGCATCAAAATGTGGTAAATGGATTATTGTGTGGACGGGTTCATAGACTGCCGGATATTAAACATGATCTAGGTATGAAAGGGCTGCAAGAGCGAAGCCATTTGGCACAAATGCGATGAGAGGACCGAAACACGGCCTCATGATGTCCTTATTATATTCTCCTCTTTAGTCACCCTCAAACATCGAATTATATTCCATCTCAAAGGGGGTGAGGAGATCCTTTGAGCAAGTTTATTTCATACGGCTCCTAGGCTTAATATTAAATACATCTGGGTAGTTCACCCTATTCGGATTTGGGACCGGAGTGGATTACACCGTATGAAATATTTAATAGAGGATATAATATGCTATAAGAGAAAGCTCATATATATATATATATATATATATATATATATATATATATATATATATATATATATATATATATATAAACATAATTATTTAATAGGGAATAAGGTCACTTAATAACTACGCAATAAACTACTAAATGATCCTCAATGGGAATGGGAACAATGGGATCCTCTCCAAAGCTAGAACAACAATCATATAAAACAATAGAACCAAAATCATAGAAAAACATTAGAACAACATGAAAAAAAATAGTCATAGTACTTTTTAAAATATTGTTTCATGATTTTATAATGTTGACAACATTTGATAAGATGACTAGTGTATATATATTTTATGTAGTTGATATTTATTTATGCTTTCAACAATTTTAAAGTAGTTGATATTTGATTATATTTTTAACAATTTTAAAGTTATTTCGATAATATATATACATATTTAATGTTAATTAATTTTGATACTTTAATTCATAACCTGGCTAAATCACTCTTGCTCAATAAGTGTAAACCAAGATAATTTGAACAATACAGTAAAATGAAAAGTAATAGTAACAAAATATTTTTAAAAAATATTAACATACTCACTTATACATTTGTATTTATAAATTGTCTAATTTAGGCACAAAACTAAAAAAAATGTGCAATTTAATACAACGAAAATCAAAATCGTGCTATTTAAGCCAAAAACGGCAAAACATGGAATTTCGAACAATATAATTTTTTTTCTTAATGATATTACATTTAGTAAATTTGAAAATATGGATATAATGACGTGAAAACACTTGATGAGAAATTACATAATGGTAGCACTCTAATGATATGTCTACATTAGGAGATCACGGGGCCATCTTCCTTTCGGACGCCTCGGAGGGTTATCGGGAATTGAAGAGGAAGCAAGGTTAGAAACGAGAGGGTTGGGATGATTCTGAAGTTTATTATGGAAGGATAGGTATCTGGATTGGGCCAGATCTGAAACATAAGAAACATTAAGGTCATTATGGATGATTTTATTTGTAACAAAGTAAGGAGCATTGAGGATTTTACAAAGGATTTTGGATTGTAAGGATTGAATACGAGAGGAATTCGATGGTTCAGTGGAGCCCCATAGCTTAACTCCGTAAGTCCGAATAGGCCTTATAGTCGTATATATGAGTCTTTTGTAATTAATTGGAAGTTTAGAGCGTTTGTCTAGTATGTTCTGAAATAATCGAAACGTGGAGCGGTTTTTTGTCATTTCAGTCTGGTATGATATAAAATTTAAATATGTTATTCTACAGGTCCTGAAACGGATAGATATTCGGGTCCGGAGTTTTTACGCGCAAGCAAATAAAAAGTGCGATAACATGAAAACACGGTCTCTACTTATAACTCTTGATGAGTTTTAATCTATACGCGGTTCTAAGCCGAAAAGCTTTGATACCATATTTTTTACTTATGTTTCTACTCTCAGTAAAAATATTTTTTTCATATAATTAATAAAGAAAAATTCCGAAAGTAAAAAAAATATATGATTAGCTTAAATAACTTATGCAGTAGTTGTAGTGACCTTACTCAACCTTTGCTGATTTTTAATACCAGTGAAGTTGTCGAGGGAGAAGCACTTTGATCTCCTAGAACATCGCTTTTCCCTCCACAAGTTGGGAGACAAGACTGGTTCGGACTCTCTCAGTGTGAGATATTTATTTTTATTTTTCAATGTACATTTATTTTAATTTTTGTAATTATATGTTGTATATTATCCTTATGCATTTTTATTTTGTTCTTATTTCTTTGTATTATATTTGTATAAATTTATTTATTTATGTTTCTGTAAATACTTTTTAAATGTGCTCTCTGAGTTCTATTATAAATGTCCTCAATTGAGGCAGATTGTATTATTTCTCAATAAACCAGTAAAATTATTAAAGAAATAATAATAATTTGAATTAAGATATAATACCTTACGTAGTCCTTCGGCCTCAGTCTAGTAGCAGTTCTATACCGACGCACTTTGCAATAAATTTTACAGATCTATGTTATATCAAAAGTTTAACAGTATCCATAAATGAATAATGATTTTTAAACTATTTATGAAAGTAATGACAAATTTACGCTGCGATTTAGAAATAATTTGAACATAACAAATTATAGGATAATTATTACGGTCTGTTAAATTAAACTGCTCTTAATTTAAACAAGTATAGTATATTGTCCAAATAAATTTCATTATTTTCAACATTTTTTTTTATTATTTATTTAATGAAATATAAAAAATTGTATAAAAAATACAATCTGTAAAAATGCGCACATTAGAAATGACATGAACTGAATTGAAGAGATATTACCCAGTGGTAGCACTCTCTATTTAATTCTAGGTAAGAAGGTCACGAGGCCAACTTCTTTTCAGACGCCTAAGGAGATTATTAGGAATCGAGGAAGAAGCAAGATTGGAAACAAGTGGATTCGGATGGGACTGGAGTTTATCATGAAAGGATAGGTATAAATCAATATAAGGTATAAATCGGGCTACATCAACGGTAATATTTTCAACATAAAAGATTTACTTCAATATAATATAAATATGCTTAAATAAATTTTAAAAAATGTGTAATTCTGTCTGTTTAATAAAATGATTATTTCTACAAGTATATATTACGAATATTAATCCTGTTGAGTCATAAACAAACAGATTTCTCTGTACCCGTTAATATGGTTATAATATCAGTTTACTAACATTCGTATATCAGTAAAAGTTTTTTAACAATTTTATTAAAATTATATAAGTTTTATTATAATATAATGGCGTTATTTAAAAATATTTAATTATTATAATATTTAAAAATAAGTAATGGTGCCTGTTTAATAAATTGATATTTTTATGTCTGAAAATATACAAGAAAGGTTAGAAATTAAATAAGTTTAATCATGTCTTGTACAGATTGTAAATATAAATATTTGAATCCTCAGTTCCACGTGGCTGCTAGGCAACTTGGAACATTGTACTATGCCCAAGTCTATTCTCAGCTGTTTACAGATACAGTTCAGAATGATTATAACTTTTGTTGTTAGAGAATTTTATTGCTTAGACAAACAAACAGTTTATTTAATATTCATATATGAAAGTAACACTATAAGTTTCAATGCTATGCAGAAATAAGATGTTGAATTAGTTTGTGTCAATATAGTCCGCAGTTATAATTACTTTGTTGTTTATTCCATTTTTATTTACCTTGAATAAAGTGCAATGTTTATCTTAAAATGTCTTTGTAAGTTTTAAATAAAAGGTTCTAACTAAATGTTAATACTTTTGCTTTTCAAAATATTACAAATTGAGATCAAGAATAATATACATACAAGACTTACAATTATAAATAATAAATACATACATGCAGAAATATATAAATATATATATATATTTTTAAGTTTTCATAAATTATTAGGCCTCCTCAAATTAAATTATTAGGAATCCTCATACAAGACGACAAGAAACTGCTAAACGTTTCCGCTTACTCCAACACTTAATAGAAAAAAGCTCTAAACTTCTAATTAATTACAAAAGACTAATATACATGACTATACTAAGAACTATTTGGACTTACGGAGTTGAGCTATGGAACTCCACTAAACCATCAAATTTATCTCGTATCCAATCCTTACAATCCAAAATCCTTCGTAAAATCCTTAATGCTCCTTACTTTGTCACAAATAAAATAATCCATAATAACCTTAATGTTACATATGTTTCCAATCAAGATAACTATCCTTCCATAATAAACTTCATAACCATCCGAATCCTCTCGTTTCTAACCTTGCTTCCTCTTCGATTCCTGATTACCTTCTGAGGCGTCTGAAAATAACATGACCTCGTGATCTCTTTATGTAGACATATTATTAGAGTGCTACCTGTGGGTAGTTTCTCAAATAGCGTCTTCAAGTGATTATATTCTTGTGTACACATTTACTTGGTTTATTTATATTTGAATACAGTTGTAAATATCTGGAATAATTAGTTTTAAAAAAAATAAATAAAACACAGAAATTCATTTTTTAAAAACAGATTTATATTTAATTACAGTATTTACAGTCATCCGAGGGATCTCTTAGTTCTAGTGCTTTCCCTCACGTGTGAAAGACAAGCTGTAAGAGATCCCACTGCTTCTCTCTCAGCTGTGGTACTGTGACCCAGTCTATCAGAATCAGAAGATACCACTAATCAGAGGGCTATCAACACAGCCGTTTGTTCATATTTTGTTCATAAAGGGATCACGACATCAATCTATATATAAATGTGTTGGATTGGTTGCGAACAATAGGAGACTATAGAAGACTCAATTTGCCTAGCATGAAAAGTTCTGGACTCCGGAGATCCTGAAGAACTATGGAGGAGGTTCGTAGAGGTACAAAGTGAGAGGGTACAGGGGACATTCCTGTTGCCGGCTTGCAGAGCCGAGATCTTCAACAGCGCATTCCAAGCTGCAGTGGAGAGAGAGCTCAACCAGCTTCCAGCAGAGGTGAGGTCGGAGTCCTTATTCCGCAAGGCTTGCCTTAAGATATTTCTCACCGAAGATCGGTCAAGTGCACAATTAATATTTTAAGTTCCTACAATTACTTTCTTTCTATAATCTCTCTCTATCTTATTTATTATTTTTTCTCAGTTTCTTGCTTCTTATTGTCTTACTAACATATGTATTACATTAATTTTTTTATTTTATTGCGTATTAATACAGTCTGCCACACGGAAGAGCATTGGTACTAGGGTTATAGAACTCACTCACAAGATATGTACATAAGAAAGGAAAATAAATAAAAATAACCAAGTAAAAAGAAAGAGAAAAAAAGAAAGAGAAGAATATATATATATATATATATATATATATATATATATATATATATATATATATATATATATATATATATATACATATATATAAAGATAAAGTAATATACAATATAAGTAAAATAACAGATTAAAGCCAAATGATAATAAAATAAATAAAACACACTCACACCTATGTACAATATTTACATTGGCCCAGGGTACTCTGAATCAAGCTTTGAACCCAAAGCAGGACTGCTAGCATTAACATAAAAATTAAATTGAAAAATATACTGTATGTAAGGTGCACTGTATATTGGAATGAAAACTAGAATATTCAAAATCTTTAAGTATTTTTGTTTGTAAGAAAGGGCATTAAGCCCTATGGAAATTTTTAAAAAAACATGTCACTGGGGACGTCCAAAGGAGACTATTGCCCAAAATCGGTCATGGTCTTGCATATTTGTTGCAAAACCAAAAAAAAATTGTTAATAAAAAATGAAGACTATTTTAGTTCTATATGTAAAGAAATGGTAGTAGAATAGATATACTTTTGCATTCAAATGTTTCATTCGTATATAGTGGTATCAATTTTTTTAATGTTATTAAATTTCCGACAAAACTATCAACAAATCGTCTAAATCCGACCAGTTTTAGCAACGTTACAGCTTATTGAATTGTATACACTGATTTTAATAATTGTTCACTTGTCCATTTAGATTGCTTCAGTTCATCGTATAAATCTTACTCTAGTGATTGTTTTGATTAGGAAAATTAGTCTAATTCAATTATGTTAATTTTTAATGAACATGTTTAAAATTGAAAACAAAACTGTTGAAAATCGGTAGGAAAGTCATGTGAGTGGACATACCATTTTTTTTATTTATTTAAATAAAGGACTATTTAGTTGGTAAAATTTTATATTCCAAGGAGGGTGCCTGTTACTTTTTTTTTCTTGGCAATTCCTTTAATTTTTTGCCAAGTTAATTTTATTAATTTGATAGAAATTTACTATGTTTATGTCAATAAAAAATCTGAATGTACTTATTCTGTAGCGTTTTTCTAACATCTAATGTAACATGTTTAATTTTTATTAATTAAACTGCATGATCCTTGCGAGAATCTTGCGCAAGACCGAGACACGTCTCAGTCTTCCATTTGAAACACTAGTGAAGACTGAGAGAGGGCACTAGAGCCACATACTCTCATGTTTTGAGTGGAGGAGAAGCATTTTTCCAGAACTCCAATGACATATTTAAAAAAGATCCTGGTACCACTGTCGTTTCAATCCTCGAGGAGGATTGTAGAGATGATTGGAGTTCGATGAGGATTATGCTAAGGGATTAGGATGGTGGATAAGTTTCTGAGGAAAATTTAAAAATCTGGATAGAATAACTTAAAGGATATAATGGATTTTGTCGTCATGGTGTAAAGTTTTATTTCTAACGTTATAAGGAACATTTATCAATGGAATAATTTGAACCTGAATGCTCACTTCGGAGTCTAATTATGGTATTAATAAAATGTTGTTTTCGGTGGTTGATAATATAATGTGTATCATCGAGCTGGGCTGAGGTAGTCGTGCGGGCTAAGGGCGCTTGCAATAGGTTATCAAAATTAAGCAACGCCGAGCGTGGTTAATTGCGACATAACACGCGACCGAAGATCCCCCCCCCCCGGGTATGTGAGGCCCGTCAGTCTACTGGAGGCAACCCACACCGACCGGGCGTAGGACTGATGACCCTACCCCCGTGCACTTAAATCGGGAATCGTTATGTGGTCTAGCAGACCACATGTCGTGGTGGCCTCAGATCTTGATGGTGTGTAGCGTCAACCGAAAAAAAAAAAAAAAAAAAAATATATATATATATATATATATATATATATATATATATACAAGATGATATTTTGCAGAATATTTGTTTCTTGAAATCATTATTCATTGTCAATAATAGTTCAGATATTTGTTGATAGCTGTTAATTTAAGTGGTTTTTTCGGTTAATTTTTGATAACTATCTATATTTTCTTTATGCCAAAATAAATTCTTTTTGATTATATATTCAGCTGAAGATAAACTGTTCTTTTGTGCAACTTAAAAAAAAAAATAAGATACCATACATTTCATTGGTACATGCCCCATGTTAAAATAATTACAAAATATCTATTTGGGAAAAGCATTACTTAATAACTCTGAAGTAATGGATTATCTTGACGGAAAAGAGTGGGGCAGTTTATATAAATACTCGACTATTGCATTCAAATATAAAAAAAAAATGATAAACGAATTCTACTATTAATATGTGTTGCTAAAACTGTTAATAAAAAATTTATAAACAGAACTTACGCTTATGTAAATATTTATGAGCTGGGTGATGTTGGATTATTATTACAATTTATATTAATTACAATGATTGTTTATATATTGCGATTTATTATTATTATCTATATTGCTGTATTGTTGTTATATTGTATGTATTCGAATTTTATATGGACTTGGTATTTAGGAAATGGGAACTACATATATGTATGCTCATAATGTCTTCTAATTTATTTAATATTTATATTCAGGTATGTTACCTCGCGCGGGCTCATTACCGCGTATGGGGAGCGTCCCACGGGTGGCGGATGTGGGGATGGTCGGTGGAAATTCCTTGGAAGTTCCTCCCGGCTAAGTCCGATGGACTCGCTGACCAACAATGAGAGGGGCCCTCCAGACTTGCTGGAGGGAGGGGACCTCCAGACTTGCTGGAGGTAGGGGCCCACCAGACTTGCTGGAGGGTGTGACGTAGGATTGAACGCCCTACTCACATATCTTTAGTTCACCAAACACCACAAAAAGTCATGGATCTCCCTAAGGTAAAACGCTCATTATCCGGAGGTAAACTAGTCCCCCGTTCGGGTCTCCGGGTGGGGACTGCTTTAGGGGATTCATGGTGCAAGTTGAAATATAGGGATTTAAATATTGGTACGTGGAACGTAAGGAGTTTAAACACAGCAGGGGGGCTAAAATCGGTCACGAATGAGGTAAATGGGTACAATTTGGATGTCGTGGCTCTGCAAGAGGTTCGTTGGCCAGGGGAGGGCTCGATGAGGGAAGGAAAGTACACTATTTGGTACGGAGGAAGCGGGAATCATTGTTTGGGTACCGGGTTTCTAATTAGGAGTAGATTACTATCCGCTTTGAGGGACGTACAATTCTTTAGTGATAGAATTTCGGTAGCTACATTTCAGGGACGTTGGTTTAAAATCGCATTAATAAACATACATTGTCCGACCGAAGACAGTGACGATGAAGTCAAAAGTGAATTTTACGATAAACTCGAATGGGTTTATGATAAACTACCGCGAAACTACATGAAAATAATTGTAGGTGACGCGAACGCAAAGGTAGGAAGGGAAGAAGTTTATATTCCGACGATTGGTAAAGAAAGTTTGCACGAATATAGTAATGATAATGGGATCCGTCTGATAAACTTTGCCATCTCGAAAAACCTGATAATTAAAAGTACGACGTTTAAACACAAGGATATTCATAAATATACTTGGACATCACCGGATTCGCAAACACGAAATCAAATCGATCATGTCTTGATACAACATAGCTGGCAAAGCAGTATAATTAATGTACGGTCTTATCGCGGAGCAGAATGTGGGTCGGATCATGAATTAGTAATCGCGAAACTTCGACAAAAACTTAATATAAAAAAGAGAAAAGAAAACCGTTTCGATTTTGAGAATTTTAATTTGGAAAAATTGAAAAATCCATCAATTAGAAACCAATTCGAGCTAGATGTTAAGAATAGGTTTGAAGCTTTAGAGCTTCCTGACGAGGACCACGAGGATATTGACAAGTTATGGATAGAGATCAGGGATAATATTAAAGCGGTCGGTAACTCGTGTCTAGGAAAAAAGGAAAATAAGAATAACAAACCGTGGTTTGATGAAGATTGCTTAAACATGTGTGAAAAAAGAAAAGCCGCTAAATTAAAAGCTCTAAATAATCCTAGCGAAGACAATCTGGAATACTTCCGAATCTCAAAGAACGAAACGACAAAATTGCTCAAAAATAAAAAAAGGGAGTATCTTAAAAATAAAATAATTGAAATAGAAACTAATAGAATCGAAAATAACGTAAGAGACATGTACAAAGGCATAAACAGATCACGTAAATATGTAGGGCCCGTAACGTCTGGAATTAGGGATGATAATAACAATATTCTGACCGATCCGGTTGACATATTGAATAAGTTTAAGGACCACTTTGACAATATTTTAAATACGGGAAATTATGATCTGTGTCCTCCTTCTGAGTACCAGAGTGCTGAACCATTAATAGAAGGACCAAGTAAAGAGGAAGTTGAAGTAGCTATCGGAAAATTAAAATCATATAAAGCAGCGGGAATCGATAATATTCCTACTGAACTAATTAAGGCATGCGGGGAAGCTGGAGTTTCTAAAATACATCGGTTGGTTAAAAAGATCTGGGTGAACGAGAAATTACCTGAAGAATGGAAAGAATCTATTCTTATTCCGATTCACAAAAAGGGTCCGAGGACGGATTGTAATAACTATCGAGGAATTACACTCCTTCCGGTATGTTATAAAATATTCACTTCAATCTTAACCAGTCGAATTACGGAATACGCCGAGGAAATTATCGGAGACTACCAATGCGGATTTAGACGGAATCGTTCGACTATTGATCAAATATTTTCTTTACGGCAAATATTAGAGAAAAAATTGGAGTATAACGGCATTGTTCACCAGCTGTATATAGATTTTAAAAAGGCTTACGATTCTATTGACCGCCAGAAACTGTATAATATTCTAATCGAGCAGGGGATTCCAAAAAAACTAGTAAATCTAGTCAGGATGTGCTTGACGGAGACACTCAATAAAGTTAGAATCGGTAATAATTTGTCCGAAAAATTTGAGGTTCGTTCGGGCTTAAAACAGGGGGATTCTCTTTCGCCTGTCCTGTTCAATTTGGCATTAGAACATGCCATTAGGGAGGTAATGCGAACCGAGAAAGGGTTGGATCTGGGCGGGACAACATCCGTGCTGGGCTATGCTGATGATCTGGTACTGTTAAGCGAAGAAGTTGAAACTATAAAACTAAATACGACAACGTTAATGAAAGCCGGTAAAGAACTAGGACTCGAAATAAACGTGGATAAAACAAAATATATGGTTAGCTGCAAAAATGGCGATACTACTGGTGATATCGATATAGATGGTAATATGTTTGAACAGGTAGATAAATTTAGGTATCTAGGTTCTACGATAACTAGAAAAAACGAAATTGAAGAAGAGATTAAGGTTAGACTGAAGGCGGGGAATGCTTGTTATTTTTCTGTGACAAAACTACTTAGTTCGCGCCTCTTGTCCCGAAACTTAAAAATTAGAATCTATAAAACAATTATCTTGCCTACAGTTCTTTATGGATGCGAAACTTGGCCGCTTACATTAAGGGATGAGCAGCGTCTTAAGGTTTTTGAAAATAAAGTATTGCGTAGAATATTCGGACCGAAGAAGGATGAGTTAACCGGAGAGTTCAGACGGTTACACAACGCCGAATTGCGTGAGCTGTATCCGGGTAATATAATTGAGGTAATTTCATCGCGGCGAATCAAATGGGCTTGTAAAGTTGTTGGGCTTAGTAACGAGAGAATTCCTAAAAGGTTAATATGTGCGGTGCCGAATGGTAAGCGTCCGAGGGGTAGACCGAAGCGAAGGTGGGAAGATTGCATTAAAGCCGATCTGAAGGGACTGGGTTTGGACGGCGAACGGTGGAGGGAGGTGTGTAACAAGCGATTGGTGGTGTCGGCATCGAACCTTCGGGTTCGCTAAGCCTTATTATTATTATTATTATTATTATTATTCAGGTATGTTAAGTTATGAGAAGCAAATCTTGTAATATTACATAGTATGATTCTTATTAAAATGCAAAAGTGGCCA
Source organism: Nezara viridula (assembly GCA_928085145.1). Classification (NCBI taxonomy): domain Eukaryota; kingdom Metazoa; phylum Arthropoda; class Insecta; order Hemiptera; family Pentatomidae; genus Nezara; species Nezara viridula. The sequence continues at coordinate 166,473,773 of OV725078.1, read as the reverse complement.
AAAGGGCAGATAGGCAAATATCCCATTGCTTAATGTGTGTAAGTCTATTTTCGTATTAATCTTTTTATTGAGGAATAATACATTTTACCACACTTACGGGTACTAAGTATAAAAGCTGTAAGGAACATTCATACCATATTTACAATATAATAAAATATCCACATTGGGGTCAATCTGACAGTTGGTTTAAGGACAGTGACGAATCGTTATTTATCCGTAGAATATGGCTGCGCAGAGTCAGTAGGCGCACAAGCACTTATGTTTTTTTTCTCCTGAAAGCGAGGTTTTTTTTTATCTTGAAAAAAAAAACCTCGATTCTCAATCACAGTACATAGGATAGGAGACATCACTGCTTCGGCCGGTCTGTGCGGGTTGCCTCCACTAAGCTGACGGGTCTCACAAAACCAAGGTGCTAGGAGAATCTCGAGTAGCTTAGTTTTTCTCGGTGGACGGTCCCCGATTCTCGGTCAACCATCCAAGTACGGTATCCACTGCAAGTGTCTAAGCCCGCTCGTTAATCCCGGCTCCCCATTTATATCACAATAAGAGTGAAAAGTATAACAGAGTCATCGTTGTTAAAGTAATTCATAGTCCGTTTTAGCCAAGAGCAGGGGATCAGGACAATTTGATCTAAACGGTTTTACTCCGGTGAATTACAGAAAAATACATTCAGATACTTATAAAACATTAGATAAATACATAATTCAATCGAGTAAATACACAGATTTCTAGTTTGGTTTATATCTGGTAATAAACCAAGATTTATATAGAAAATGAAGAAATTCAATTTTATATTTTACGCTCTTTATAGTTTTATTTTTGTGGGAAACGGGTGGAATAATATACCCCAGAAACCTTTATATAACAGAAAGAATACAGAATTAATATAACAGAAAAAACATGAGGGCCAACTTGGAGGACACGAGCTTGGCTCTGTTCTCCTCGAACGTGAGATTTGGACATAATCCAAATTAAAAAATGAAGTCAAATGAAATAATCTTCTAATCACTTATGTTTAACTTTTCAATTGTGCTAATCTGTGTAAACAAAATTGAAAAACTGTGTTAATATAAAAAAAAGAACATTCAAGACAGAAAATGGATTTAAAAAGTATGTAAAAGTACCTCCTCACATTTATTTAATTTTTTTTTCACGAACATGCTTTAAAGACCTCGCGAATACCATGAAGTTAATGCTTCCTCTTCATCTGCCTCCTCTTCTCCCATATGCCCCTCATGAGCTCCGCGTGCTTACGTTTTCTCTCCTCAGACCACGCAACACCCTTTTTTGGAGCGCTTCTTGCCGCAAGAACTGTTATTCTCTTGAGCGCCATCCTGTACTCATCTCAGTCTAAACAATCTTGGTCTCATAGCCCCACTTGGTCCATATCATCCTTAATCTGTTTAAGATACCCGCTTAAATTCTTATGGCTGTGGATGCGCTGAAAGACTTTATTGTTAAGTCTTTCAGGATTCATCCTTATCATATGGCCATAGAACCTCAGCCTTCCTACTCTAGCGTCAGTTTCTAGATCCTTTGTTTCCTTATATATTTCTTCATTTGACCTCAACCTGTATCCTTCAGGGGTTCTCCTAGGCCCGTAGATTCTTCTAAAAATTCTTCTTTCTATTTTCAGAAGGCTTTTTGGGCTGGAAAGACAAGAAGTTTCTGTTGCGTAGAGTACCACTGGCTTGACGACCGTGTTATAATGTCGTATTCTGGCTTTTAGAGATAAGCTCTTCTTTTTATAAAGCTGACTGGTGGCGAAGCTTAATTTCTCTATTTTGGCGATTCTTTCCTTAAACCCTTCTCTCTCTGACCCATTGCTGCATATCATTTCTCTAAGGTATTTAAATCTCTGAGTTACTTTAATCGTTCCGTATTTGGTTTCAATTGATTTCTTCTTAAAATTCGCATCCGTTGTCATCAATTCCGTCTTCTCAAAACATATCTGTAAGCCTGTTTTCCTCGCTATTTCCGAGAGGGTGTTTATTTGGGCAATCTCCTCTTCTTCAGTTTCTGATAAATTGGCAACGTCGTCTGCGTATGCGATACATCCAATTTTGACGTTATTGTTCTTAGTACCTAGGGTTGCACCTTAATTGTTGATTTTCCATAGTTCATTTATGATATTGTCGAGTACTACGTTAAACAGTTTTGGAGACAACCCGTCTCCCTGTCTGAGTCCCGTTTTGATCTGAAATGATTCACTGATATTTCCTTGGAATTTAACTTTAGATTCAGTCCCTGTCATTGTTAGCCCTATCAATTTTCTAGTTTTTTGTTCAACTCCATATTCTTTTAGTACTTCTAGTAGTGTTTTCCTATCTACCGAATCATACGCCTTTTTGAAATCGACAAAAGAGATAAAAAGGTTCTTTTTACTTTTAGTCCTGTAGTGTTTGATTAATAGCTTATGGCTCAAAATTTGTTCCTGACATGATCTATTTTTTCTAAAACCACCTTGGTACTCCCCGATTTTATAATCTACTTGTGGATAGAGTCTGTTTAGTAAAGCCTTTGAGAAAATCATGTAGGTGACCGGTAGTAGGGAGATTCCCCTGTAGTTATTCACATCAGTTTTATCTCCCTTTTTATGTAGTGGGTGTATTAAGGCTGTTTTCCATTCTTGGGGAATCTTCTCCTCGCTCCAGATATCCATCATCAGCTCCATGATTACCTTTCTGAAGTCATCCCCAGTCAGTTTCCACATCTCAGCGAGCACACCGTCCTCTCCTGCCGCTTTATTGTTCTTTAAGGATTCGATGATTTCATCCAGTTCCTCATCATCTGGTGGATATGATTCTGCTTCAGGAAGCGTGTTATCGACCGTTGTCATTCTTTCCTAAGGTTCTCCACAGTTCAACAGTTCCTCAAAATACTTCGCAAAAATGTTACAGTTTTCCTCACTTGTCTGTGCTAGGGTTCTATCCTTCCTCCTCAATATCAGCCCAGATGCAGTGAAACCCTTGATTTTCCGTTTGCAACCTTTGTAGAAGAGGCTGGAGTTGTTCCTCTTGAAGTTCGTCTCTATTTCAGATAGTTGATTATTGAAGAACTTTCTCCTTCTTTCCCTCAGGATTTTGTGAGCGATCTTTCTTTCTATTATGTATTTCTTGTAACTTTCCTCCGTTTTGTTCTGGTTCCACTTTTTCCACGCCTCAAATCTGTTCTGGATTGCCTCCTGGCACTCGATGTTCCACCACTCCTTTCTCTTGGATTTTCCTCCTGGAGCTAGCTTTTCGGCCAAGTCCATCATGTTCTTGGTGGCTTCCTCCCAGTTCTGTGGGAGTCCTAAGTTTTTCCTAAACACTTCTCCGTTATTTTCGACCAGGTTTTCCCTGTCTATTTTTCTGCTTTTGATACTGTTCCTGAAATTATGCTTCTTCGTGGGAAAAATCTTAATTTTTTATTTGTGACGGGTAGTGATCTGACGTTACGTTCATAACCTTTCTTACTTTAACGTTCTGGATTTCTCTATAGGACTTACTGGAAATTGCTACGTGATCTAACTGAAATTCCCCAAAATGGTTGTTTTGGGATACCCATGTCTTTTTCTTGCTGGCTTTCGCTTTGAAATAGATCGACATGATCTTTAATTCAGCTTTTTGACATAGTCCGATTAATCTCTCGCCATTCCTGTTTGTTCTACTGTGTGCCGGGTATTTTCCTACCGTTTTTCTGTATTTCCTTTCTTTGCCTATTTGTGCGTTGAAATCTCCTAGTAGAATCTTTACATAGTTTCGCGGTATTTTGCTTACGATCTCTTCCAGGTTTTCCCAAAACGCCTCTACTTTCTCCGGGTTTTTCTTGTTGTCTACATTTATCGGTGCGTGAGCATTGTTCAGAGCGTATCTTTTGTTTCCCGCTTAAGGGTGAGTGTGGAAATTCTCGAACTATTGCTGCTAAAGTCGACGACCGATCCCAAGAGATCCTTCCTAACCATAAAACCCGTTCCCAGGTGAGGTACGTTCTTCATGACGCGTTGTCCTACTTTTCCTTTGAAGATCCTGTATCCCTCGTAATCAGTGGCTTCCGTGCCCGTGCATCTGGTTTCTTGCAATGCTATAATCGATATGTTTAACCGTTTAAGTTCTGATGTAAGCTGTCTTAGCTTTCTCACTTGTATTAATGAATTTATGTTGTAAGTTCCGAAATAATACTTCTTCTTAAGTCTGACTTTTCGTCCTGCTGTCTGTTGGTGTCGAAGATCCTTGTGGTGCTCCGATTCACCATCTTACTTCCCACTGCCAGGCACCCTGGATTCCGAACGCCCGGCTTGGTCTTCAGGGTAGTTGTTTTCGTGTGAAGCTTTGTTCATGATATTGTTCCATGTTTTTAATCGGGTTGCCCCGACAAGATACAACTGAGGTAGTTAGCTTCAGAGGGTTTCGTTTTAGTTCCCCTACACCTAGCCTTTATCGGTGTAGGTGAATCCAGCCGTACCACGAGGAGGCACGCATCCCTGAGAGCTTTAGATGGAAAGGAAAAGGCGCTCTTAGGGATGCCGAAACATCAACGGCCTTTAATTTATTTATTATATACACCTTTTATAATAAATTTATATTTATCTATGAGTTGCCTTCAGAAAATAAATGATTTCATTATTTATAATTTAATTCGAATTGAATGAGTGGACCAAAATCCGGCTATATAATGAGTTGCGTGATCCAAATTAAGTAATTTGAATTAAAGTGATACAAAAGTAGACAAACGCTATAGTTCAAAGAAATCTTTATGGGAGGATTTTGCGTGAATGTTTGGATTTCAATCGAGTTCAGTAAAACGAAAGAGGTGAAATGGGCGAAAATTGTTAAAAATTAAAATCTATTTTTTCTTTATATTTTAATTAGTATTAAATTGAAGAATATTTATTATTATAAAGTTTTTATAATTATTTATAAATTAATCATTAATATAATTTTTTAGCCGTTGAAGATAAACCAGTGAAATAATATATATTCATGAAGAAAATTTAATTATTAAAAACGTTTCTTCTTATGACTAAATCATAGAACAAAGGAATCAAGAGTTAGCTAGACAAAAACAGTAAAAAACATGAGTTATTTTTTTCTCTCCCAAATTAGCGATCCTGGCGGATATCTCGGAAACTAGGCGAGGTAGCGAGACAAGATATATAATCAGTCATATTTCAAATTTTTTGTCGATGCGATGGGTAGTTTTCCTGATAAAAGCGGAAACCCGAAAAAATTGTCTACCTTGGATTGGGGACTTATAGTATGTTTACATCGTTACTAGTACAAACAATGTCCCAAAGTCAAAAAATATCATAGCGCCATTTAATTATATAACAATTCATTGACTGGAGTATAGGCTGAGATGGGCAGGACATATGGGCAGAGTTGAGAATAAACGGGTGCAGAAGAAAATACTGGAAGCTCAAAGAGTAGTAGACAGAGGAAAAGAGGAAGAACGAGAAGTAGTTGGAAGGATGAAGTGGAGAGAGGGGCGAAGAAGTTAGGAGTTCGTAATCGGAAAAGAGAATCTCAGGGCAGAGAGGAGTGGAAAAGAATAACTCAGGAGGCCAAGGGTCATGCTGGCCGGGAGCGCCGGGGAGTTAGTTATGTAGCCAGGGGCTGTAGAAATAACGTTTAAGGAGTCATACACTTTCATAAGGGTCGTTTACGTGATACCCCACAATTGTACTTAAAGTTTGATTTTCACGCACTTTTATGATCAGACAAACGTGGTTTCTTCGAATTGAGAATCGATGCCTAAAGTTGGTAACTCACTTTCATAAATTCAATTGCCTTGACGGACCTGTGAGAAGAGTTTCCCGGCCAACTTCAAGCCGAACTCCGGCCGCCCCAACCAGCCCACATACTTTCGGACTTAATTAATTTTAACTAGTCCGCGCGTTAGTCTTAAGACCCGTTTGGAAGTCCATAGGCCACTTAAGCGACATTTTTTTCGTTAGTTGAGAAGTGTAATAAAACAAATGGTTAGTGACCGTTTGTTTGTTTAGGCTTTAAGGAGTAAAACTCTAGAGTCATCAACTCCTCTGAGTTGGTTATATGTGTAAACTCTTTGGAAGATAGAAAAAAAAAAGAATAATAAAAAATTAATTTGGGGTAAAACTGGGGTACTTTTACTTAACCGAATAAAAAACATTATCATTTTTTTTCAAAACCTGAGCTGAATCTCAAATTTTTCAATAATATAAAGGCAGTGGATCAGCTCGTTACTCAGTTTTTGCCTATTTTTCAGCGGAATATCTCTGATCATTCACAGAATACAGTTCAAGTGTACATCAGAGCATTTGATATTTAATGTTTGATGTATATATTTTTTAAATATTTATTTCTTTTTCTTTTTTTTTTTTACTTTCTCTTTTGATATGCGGCATTCCCAGCAAGTATATATCCTGTAAGGTGCCCACTAAGAGGACTTGGTCAGACGGCGTTAGTACCCCTCGTGATTCACCAGCTAAACAAAAACTCGTCGCTGCCTACGAAAAATCGCTCCAATGACCACAGTGAACTCTTCAGATCCAGAACCTCACCCTCAACCAGATACGTCTTCGCAAGAAATCGTTAAAGAATCCCCTTTCTTTACTCCAAACCCGTTTTGAAGTGCTTCATAATGACAGAGAAGTAATGGAGTCAGCAGCAATACCCAGGGAACTAAGGCCTCCTCCGATATTTGTAAAAAATTTCCAGCTATTGTATACACAACTAAAGGAAATCTGCTTCGGCAGTTATTCAGGACCTTTAGCCTTAACAGGACCAATGATACAATAATAACACCAGATACTGCAGAAACCTACCGAAAAATTGTGAACTATCTGTCAGAAACGAATGCAAATTTCCATACGTGCCAGCTGAAACAGGAGAGATCGCTACTAGTGGTGATTAGAAATTTACACTCCTCAACCCCAACTGTAGTGATAAAAGAAGAACTAACGACGCTTGGTTTCAAAGTACGTCATGTAACCAACGTAGATACCAACGATACTCCAAGATGGAAATCGTGCAGTGCCACAATTGCTAGATATATGGCCACAGGAAGACTTATTGTCACCACTTGTCGCGTTGCGTGAAACGTGGTGAACAACACAAATCAGCAGAGTGTACCAAACCTATACAAGATCCTGCAGTTTGTGCCCTATGATTAGAGGGACACTCGGACAACTACAAAAGCTGTCAAACTTATAAGAACCACAAATCCAGATATCAGAAGAACCACATTCAAGATGAGACAATCAGACCAAGAAGAGAACCTTCTAGAATTGTAACTAATAATCTATCATACTCCGAACTACTTGGAGGTAAGAAAACAACTAATACATGTGAAGCCCTAGCGCAGCAACTATCTCAACCCCAACCTCAATATCCTCTTCATCCAAACATACCTAACCATCAACAACCTCAAATTCCTCCTCCTTCAAATGCAACAGATCTCACCAATGGTAACAATTGCTGTAGTATGATATAAAATATAATATATGCAATTGTGAGTATACTCCAACAGATTTACAGGAAAGATTGGAAGGAAAGGAAAAATGATATAATAAGAAATATTGGACATAAAGGGATGTGGAGAAAGAAGCGAAAAAATAAAAAAATAAGTACATAAAATTTGAAGAATACAAATAGAGACTTACGGGAGTGTTCAGCTAGGAGTTTCATTTAGAACCCGGAAAATCAGGGTAAGGGTGGGTATTGGGGAATTTTGCTGACCTGGTTGGGGAATGTTGAGGGAGTAAGTAGTAAAAGTAAAACAGAACCTGGAAAATGAAAGTATCTAAAATTTGAAGTTATGGATGGATACAAGGGAAAATACTATATCTATGGAATAATAAATTATACATATACATATAAAATGGAGTTAAACAATTATAGATAGGATTACTATGTTACAAAAATAAAACAAAACAAAAATGAAAGAAGTAAAACTATAAATATAAAAATTAGAGATCATACATTGCAGAACTAATTTAGAAATATAGAGGGGAAGCAAATACGAATAATTATTATTATACTTATTTGTACATATGTAAGAAAATTACATTTTTAATTATTAGATAATATTGAGACATAATGGTTAAAAAGTAAAATAAATACAAAATAAAAACGGATGATCGTTCATTGATGTAGAATGTAAATATAAAAACTGGAAGTACTTAAATATAATAAACGATTAAATTGAATTAATCATTAAAAAATTGAAAATAGATAAAAATAATACGATGTAATATAAGTTTTTATTCACTTATAAGATTTGAACTGTGGCTATATGTTAAAGAAATGCAGTTTTTATCTACTGTATGATTAGCAGGATTCTGTTATATGTGAATGTGGATGGATTCGGAAATGTGTTTTTTTCCTGTCCATAACCATGAATCCTCCTTCCATAATAATACAACTGTTATGTATTCAAGAAATAAACAACTTTTGACCTTAATTTCTTTTCTTTTTGGATCACCCTCATTTTATCTCCAATGTTAAAAATTAACAATTTTTAAATGCTGTAAAAATGTTTTGAATGTATAATGAAATAATGCGAGATTAAAAAGAGATTTTATGAAAAAAAATCATTCATAGATTAAATATAATACTTATTAAAAAATAAAAATCAGACAAAAAATATAAATAACCTAAAGAAGGCTGTTTATCGTATTATTATTTAGTAACAACTTTCAATTTTTTTTTCTGTGATGAGGTGCCAATAAACTATGTTTCTCATTATAGATATTGTCGTTATTCCGCTAGAATGTTATAATACTCACTAGAACAGTTTCAACATTTAATTCATAGCACGTCGTCAGCTGGTATCTTCCGAAATATAGAAATCGTATTCAATGGACTCAACCGAAACGGTAAGGTAGAGAGGCACAAAATTAAGATATTATTTCTTGTCCCTGGCAAAAATAAAAAAAGCAAGTCATGGAGTTCCGAAAGGCTTCTTAGTCATTAGTATGCTTTCTACGTACTCTCTCGGAAATCAATTTTTAACAATGTCCACAAATTCAAGTTTAAAACTTATATTGAGATTATTTTATATATGACTTAAAAAAAAAAAAGTGTATCGAGAATCAAAAAAGAGTATACAATTGTCACGTTTTTTTCTCCCCACCCAGAATAATCAGTACTAAGCCATAAATGTTTAAGTGATTCCACCAAGCTTATAAATCCACGGTAGGGCTCAACGAATCCGTAATTATACACGTTCTTTCACTTCCCCAATTAGGCATCTGTAAGAAAAACATAAATCTTGTAGATGGATGACCTCTCAGAGAAGATGGATGAGCTGAGGAAACCAAAACAAAAATCTCCTGACTCGAATCCCTTATCGCCCCTATCATAATGACCGTTTCAGATTTTTACAAAAATTATTCCTACTATTGTTTTCACTTCCCCGGCCATTGTCCCAAATGAGAAGTACAAGTTTTCTCTTATTTTTCTTTAGTTGATCATTGTCAAGGAAGCTTAGAGCAGGAGAGTATACAGTAACTGTCGATAGATTTTGTTGTTAACAATTGTAAAGCAAGGTTAAGAAACAAGTTCTGGGATCTCCTGGTGTGTTTCTTTTCCTTGAACGGATGGGGGGAAGGGACAAGCGTATTTTGGAAATCCTCTAGATCAGGGGTTCCCAACATTTTTTCAGCAGCGATCACATTTATGGGTTATGTATTGAGTGGCGGGCATCTTGTTTTTGTTCATTTTAAATTGCAGTTAGGTTACTGTTTATAAATTTAAAAGAGAAATATAAATGGTATCAATAAAATATATATATATATATATATATATATATATATATATATATATATATATATATATATATATATATATATATATATATACGTATAGTAGCAGACATATTTATCATTTCTAAAACTAGTGAAATATATTTCTACCAAACAGGAGAAAACACCAATTGCAATGATTTTATTAATTATATATACATATATATATATATATATATATATATATATATATATATATATATATATATAATATATATATATATATATATATATATATATATATATTATTATTCTAAATTAAAACATTTTCAAATTAAAATTGAAAATTAATTAAAAGCGGCATAGGCTATAACTAGTTATAAAATAAGTTAAATACAATGCATATGTGCTTGTTTTATATAAAATAAAATGTTATTGCCTAACACAAATTAATAGTCTTATTGACAAAATAACCAATACTTTCAAGAAATATGACTTAAGGTTTAGTAGAAAATCGAAAAACAAAATTTTAAACATTTACACCAATAATAAAGACAAAATGAATAAAAATGAAAAAAACTGACATCATATACAAAATATAATGTAATGACTATAAAAATATCAATAGTGGAAATAAAAATAGCACATGTTACATAGGACAAACAAAACAGAATTTAAAAAATATAATTAACCAACATAGAAGTAATTGTAATTCTAAAATAAAAAAATATAACACCAACAATGAATTATCAACACATATCACCCAAAAAAAAACACAATTTTCATTTTAACAACAATAAAATACTAATAATTGAAAAAAATAGCTTCAAAAGAAAAGTTTTAAAAACTATTTAAACTTCCAAAAATTTAGACACAGTATGTAATTTTCAAGCAGATACAAAAGGACTAAACAGCACGTATGCCAATATAATTACAAAATTGAATTTTTAATTAATCAAACGTTTTAGCAATATCCCTTAATAGGTGAGCAGTATACACAAATATATAACGATGTACAACCTCCCAACCACACTTATAATTTAATCTGACTTCGGACATGGTTGGATAAAGTAAGGATGTTTTAAAATTTAAAATAATTTATGTCTGTTGATCTTGCCTTGATATTTCTGGATTTGGATAAAAAAACAACCTCATTCTATCTAGCGGTACTGTTAATTTACAAATTAACTGGTAGTGTTAATTACAAACTTTAAAAATTATGACAGCCGAATATTAAATTAAATAGGTCCAATACCACCTTCATAGAGTGTAAAATTACATCAAAATTTAAAATTAATGGTGTTTATCTTATAGATGGCTTAAAGATGGCTTACCGACCGAAACGTAGCTATGTAAATTGAAATACATATGGTGAAGAAATAAACACAGCCTTATTTTATAATATTAAATAAAATGTTCCCAACAGTTTCATTTTTTTTTCTACTAATGAAAGAGATAAATCAAAACAATAGTAATGATATTATATCGAAAAATTAATTATTATTTTTAAATAATACAGTAAATAATAATAAATATATATTAGATGGAAAAAGAAATGAATTTTAATTTTTAAAATATGTAACAAATAACTAACAATAAATAACATTGATAATGATAAATAAATGATAATGAGATAGAAAATAATATAAATATTAATAGGCAGATCAGAAAAAAAATTATTGCAATACCATAAATCTCAAGTTAAAAAAAATATTTAAATATATTTTATCTCATCAAAGTTAACTTCTTCAGCTGAATCAAGCATTAACACCAAACCGTATATCAAGTTCAATCTAATTAGGTTAAATTTATGATTTATTTTTTCCAATTAGCTAAAAACAGTTTAATAATAATTACTAATAAATTATCGCAGAGTCAAAGCTATTAATAAAAAAAAATGGTTTAATTTATTTGAGTTCTTCCGAAATCTCTCTTGACAAGCTCCCGTTACGAATTTCTGACCAATATGTAGCCTTGATGGGAAATACAAGTGGGAGCCAATAGCAATTTTTTTTTCTAACTCGGCCCGTGGATTGATAGCTCCATCCCAAGGGAGAGATTTCGGGGGAAAAGTGATTTTCTTTTTCGTAAAACTCTTTCTTTCCTCTCTTTCTCTCTTCCCGCTGTGAACGTCAACTATCATAATACTTAAGTATGTATCAAATGTACTCAAATAATATGTTTGTAAAAAAAAATACTATAAAGAATGTTCACCATTTAGGGATTGTTAAATTTTTCATATTTTTTTCGCATGCAGCAACAATTTTTAGATTTTTTGTTTCTCTGTATTATCTATAGATAATATTTTTTCGACATATTATGTGGAAAAAATAATTATCGACTTTAAAAATCCTGCTCCGATGACCAGAGGGCTGAATCGCTTTGGAAGAACCGAGTGAAAAGGAAGTCAAAATATCTATCGGAAAACCAAAATCTTATGCAGCAGCGGAAACCGATGATATTCCAAGCGAGCTAATTAAGGAAGCAGGAGTTACTAAAATACATTTGTTGGTTAAAATGATCTGGTAGAATGAAAAATTGCCTGAAGAACGAAAAGAATCTATTGCGATTCACAAAAAGGGACCGACGACGGATTATAGTAACTATCGAGGAATCTCATTCCTTCCGGTATGTTCTAAAATAACCCCATTAATCCTTACTAATTGAATCAGTGATTGTGCGGAGGATATTATCGAATACTACCAATGCGGATTTATACAGAACAGTCCAACTATTGATCAAATACTTTATGTCAAATATTCGAGAACACATTTCAGAAAACGTTACTGCTGTATATCGATTTCAAAAAGGCTTATGATTCCAATGATCGCCAAAATCTGTATAATATAATAATCGAGCAAGGGATTAAAAAAAAATTGTAAATCTTATTAAAACACTTTATTCAGAAATATTATAATTTGTCACAGTTTAAGGACACCTATAATAGAGTTCAGAGATTGCATTCATACCGTATATACAAAAATATAAATAAATAAAGTAATAACAAAAGAATAAGAAGAAAGAACAAAAGAGTAAAGAAAAAAAAATATATATATATACACATAAGTAAATAAAAATAGAAATAAAAGTAAAACAAACACCTTATATAAAACATACCTATATACATTATTTACAATTTGCCAGGTGATCTCCGAACCAATCCTGTCCCCTCCACATGTGGAGGGAAAAGGGAGGCTTAGGAGATCCCTACGCTTCTCCCTCAGCCACTTCACTGGTATTGTAAACCAGCGGAGGATGAGTAAGAGCGCTACAGCCACAGACACTCATGACTTGAGTGGAGAATCTGGCCATTGCTAGAACTCCAAAATATCCATATTTACAAAAGGTCTCGTGGCCACTGCCGCTTTAACCTACGAAGGGGATTGTAGGGATGGGTGGTGCTTGATAGGGATTGTACAACGGGATTTGGGTGATGAGAAAGGTTCTGGTGAAATTTGGAAAATTTGGCTGGGATAAGATCAAGAATAAATGGGATATTAAGGTCATGGTGTAGGGTTTTATTGGTTACATAGAAGGGAGCATTGACTATTGTACGGAGGACTTTAGACTGAAAGGATTGAATGCGTTTGATGTTAGAAAATTTGGCTGTTCCCCATAGTTCTAGTCCGTAAGTCCAGATGGGTTTCAGTATTGTCTTGTAGATCAGTAATTTGTTTTCACCAGAAAGTTTAGATTTTCTATTCAGTAGTCTATATAACTGGCCATATCGTCTGTTAAGTTCCCGTCTTTTAAGTCTAGTATGTGGATTCCATGTTAGTCGTCTGTCTAAGAGAAAGCCAAGATACCGGACTGTATCTGAGAAAGGAAGCTGGATGGAGTTAAAATAAACTGGTGGGCAGGTATTACGCCGAAGGGTGAAGGTAATGTGTTTACATTTAGATTCGTTTACCTTAATGCGCCATTTCTTACACCAGTGTTCAATCAGGAAGAGGTGCCTTTGTAAGTTTGCGGACGCTGTTTCAGGATCTGAGTTGGAAGAAAGGATAGCAGTGTCATCAGCGAAAGTCGCCAGGATGGTATCGGGATGGACAGGAATATCAGCGGTAAAGAGAATGTAAAGGATGGGGCCCAAGACGCTGCCTTGAGGAACGCCAGCCTCAATTGAGTAACAGTCGGAGAATTCGGTGCCACAGCGAACTCGGAAGGAGCGGTCGGAAAGATAGGATCGGAGTACTAGGTATAAGGACTGTGGTAGATGGATTTTAAGCTTGAAGAGTAATCCGGCGTGCCATACCCGGTCAAAAGCTTGCGCTATGTCCAGAAATGCACCCGAGCAATACTGCTTGCTTTCTAGGGTTGAGGATATATGGTCAACAACTCGGAGTCCTTGTTGGACAGTGGAATGTTGGGAACGAAATCCGAATTGATGAGTAGGAAGGTTATAGGATTCAATTATAGGTAGGATTCGTTTCAGTAGGATCTTTTCAAAAATTTTTGAGAGGATTGGGAGTAGGCTAATTGGTCTATAGGATGCTGTATTGTTGGAAGGTTTGCCTGGTTTCAAGAAGAGGACGATGGTGGAATGTTTCCATAAAAGAGGGAAGTGGGTAGTTCGTAGGATGCAATTGTATATATATGTAAGAAATATGATGGCTTTAGATGGAAGTTGTCGAAGGATCTGTGGGGTTAGAAGGTCATATCCAGGAGATTTGCGAGGAGTGATTTTCCGTAAAAGGTATTTGACCTCAGAGGGATTAACAGCTTTAGGTGGTAAGGAGAGTGGGATAGGTATTGAGAGGGATTCTTCTACTTTTACTGTGTGGCTGGGATGGGATTCTGGATGAGGAGCGAAAGTATAGGAAAGGTGTTTGGCAAATTCCTCGGCTTTATCTTCATCAGATGCTGCCCAGGAGCCATCATCTCGTCGAAGAGGGTGGGAAATATGATGGGATTTGAGGATTTTTCTGGTGATATTCCAAAGGGAATTATCATGAGCAGAGAGTGTGGTGAGGTAGGAATTGAATGATTGGGATCTGAAGGTGGCTAATTCTTGTTTTAATTTTTTACAGTGATAATTGTAGGAGTGGCGGTCGGCTGGATGTCTGGTACGTTGCCATAATAATCTGGCACGGCGTTTTATGTGGATTAGATCAAGGAGGTGTTGAGGTAAATTATGTTTCTTAAGGATTTTTGAGGAGTGATCAGGGGAGGAAGCAGTCCAGACTGCTTCTTGAATTTTGGTAGTGAAGGAATGTAGGTTCTGCATTTTCCAGGTCTTCAGGGGTTTTCAGGGTTACTCTGAGGTCAATTTTATCGGAGAGGATTTGATGAAAGAGTTTCCAGTTAACTGGGCCTCTGATGAAGGACGGAGGAGTGGGTTTAGGAATAGGAGCTAGTGATACTTGGAATATTAATGGGCTGTGGTCTGAGGAAAGCTCGTCAAGACGGGCAACGGAATGGTTGAGAGCACCTAAACCATTATGGATAAAGAAATCGAGGATATCGGGATTACGGTTAGGATCAGTGGGCCAGTAGGTAGGTGAGTTGGGTGGAAGAAGGGTAAAATTTTGGGAATTGAGTACAGACAGCAATGTTCGACCACGAGAATTCGTGGTTCTTGAACCCCATTGTTGATGCTTGGCGTTTAAGTCTGCACCCAAGATGAAATGATGTCCTAAGGAAATGAGGAAGGAACTAAATTGGATATTGGAGATGGATTGGTTTGGAGGGCAATACGCTGATGCAACGGTAATAGGAAAGGAGAAGGTTTTGATTACGACTGCGGTGGATTGTAGGAAATCGTGTGTAAGCAGTGGGAGTAGGTGATGGGAGAGGGATTGGTGCACAATGACTGCAGTACCTGTAAATCTAGTTCGGATTTCCATGACGGAAACATTCAATTAAGTTGGAATCGCTAATTACTTATTCGAAAAGTTTGAGGTTCATTTGGCTTTAAAACAAGATGATTCCCTTTTCACCTGCAATGTTTATGTTACCATTGGAACATGCCATTAGGGATGTGATACGTATAGCACGTGGTACAGACCCCTTTTTGTCAATTTTTTCAACATCCACCCTAAACTTCGTGAATAGGTTTATCTCATCGTAATCTACAAATATTTTATTTGTGAATATTTTCGGAATTTTTCTGGGCGTTTCCAATCTGGAGGTTGGCAAACTTTTTCTATTTAATTAAGTACCAAAAACTCGTAAATACCCATTTGTTTTTCTTGAGATAAGTTGATCACGAAATCGATAAAAAAGGTGGTTTAATAAATCTTGAGCCGTTTGGCCTATAGAACCTCGTTCTTTTAGCGATTTTGGGTTGTAGGTCACGCCAAACGGCTCAGTATTTTTCAAGGCCACCTTTTTTCCTCGACTTTGTGCTCAAATTAAATTACGAATCAACTTGAAAAATGGGTATTTATTGCTTTTAGTACCTAATTAAATAGACAAAGTTTGCAGGTTTCCAGATTGAAAACGCCCCAATTCGGAGAAGTTTCGTAAATAAAATATTTGTAGGTTACGATGAGATGAAGTTATTTACGAAGTTTCAGGCAGATGTTAATAATTTGATAAAATAGTTACGAAAAAAAGTATAAATTTGGGTGCAACAATATCCGCTATTGGTTGTGATGATGATTTGATCCTGTTAAGCTAAGAAACTTATACTATAAAACTAAAACTAAGAATCCCTAAAAAGTTAGTATTTGCTGTACGGATTGGTAAACGTACTAGAGATTGACCGAAGCGAATGTGGGAAGATTGCGTTAAGGCTGATCTAGTGAGAGCTGGGTTTGAGGGTTCGAGTAGAAAGCGATTAGAAGTGCCGGTATCAAACCTTCAGGGTTGCTTAGCCTCTTATTATTAACGATTACTAGATAATTTCTCTAATTCAGATTTATTTGATTAGAAACACTGTTTATGACATAAAAATTTAGTTCATACACGCAAAGTTTTAGTACTCCTCAGTTTACTGTAGGGGTCTCCCAACTTTTTGGCCCTCGGGTCGTATTGAGGCCTCCACACAATCCCACGTGGCATGGCTTGTTATAAATAATTGACCCTTCAGATGTGATGATGAGTTTTCTCAGAGAAACAAGTCATGCTATAAATATTATAGAAACCTCCCGTTTAAGTGACTTACTTAATTTCTTATTTTTAAATAGTTATAAAATTTTAAAATTTATTCTAAGAAATTTTAAGAACCTCTAACGGACTGGAGGTACTTGCGGGCCGTAGTTTGAAGGCCCCTGTTGTAGAATATAAAAATTAGTTGTGTGTTCTGTTTGTTATCTCAATCTAAAATAAATACATAACTACGATTACCTCTAAAATTACAAATCGTTAATTTAATTAATCTCTTATGTAATATTTCATAAATGTTTATTTTTCACATTTTGTTGACTTTAAAAGGGGCTTATATCTGTTTTAGGTCCTCTACAGTATAAACTTCTTTTCTCTCTCTCTTTTTTTCTTTTTGTCTCACACACGCATTTTTATGTCTATGTGATATTTTATTTTATATACTCAAAAAAAATTAAATTAATATTCAAAACAGGATTAACGATGCTCTATGATTCATGATTGCAGGAATATATTCGCTGATTTCCAAACCAGAGCTGAGCCACCGAGGACCTGAGGAAAGGTATCATAAATTTGCAAATTCCATGGATTAGTCTGAATCGGGATGCAAATGGCTTCCAGTTGAGGAGTCCCTTATGTTGATATTTCACAATTGTGACCTCCTACTGCCTGACCTATATTCACAACGCAAATCATCGATCCTCACCCTTATCAAAAATACATTTTGGGTAAACTTGGGATGATTTAGATTATTTTTTAACTGATAAAAGAAAAAATATTTTTAAATAAAATGAAAAATTACTAGAGATAGTACAGCAAAGATGACTCGTTTTAACGCAAGTATTTTTCCACGCCCTATGTTGAAATTTTAATTTATATTCAAAGGTAATATAGCAATATACTCGTATCATAAGATTTAATGGTTCACTCATGTGCACCCTACCATTTTTATGTGAATAATTTATCATATGTCCCGCGGCAAATGTGAGGCATCGAAGAATTGAGAGTTTATCTCTCTGTCTCAAATCTTTAATTAAAAATATGCTAAATATTCAATTTCTTTGTTGATCTATTTTCAAATATATCCATACAAAAAATAAAGTATATATATATATATATATATATATATATATATATATATATATATATAATATATATATATATATATATATATATATATTCGGTTGCCGCTACAGACAATAAATGGTCTCCTAGCGATTCCTGATTTAAGTACAAGGTGGTTGTGTCATCAGTCCTTGGCCCGGTCGGTGTGAGTTGCCCTCAGTAGTCTGACGGGCCTCACATGCCCTGGTGGACGGTCACCCATCCAAGTGCTAACCATGCTCGGCGCTGCTTAACTTTGAATAACTATTGCAAATGCCTTAGCCCGCACGACTACCCTAGCCACCCATATAAATATATATATATATATATATGGGTGGCTAGGGTAGTCGTGCGTATATATATATATATATATATATATATATATATATTTATACACAATATTATATTGTTTGTTTTACTATAATTATGTTGATGTAGAGATGGTTGACCGTGATACAACATGAGGTGTTGGTCGCCCCGCTTCCAACTCCTTCTTATAATTATGTTGGTTATGCTAATTAATAATAATAATAAGGCTTAGCGTACCCGTGTTTGGTGAACTAAAGATATGTGAGTAGGGCGTTCAATCCTACGTCACACCCTCCAGCAAGTCTGGTGGGCCCCTACCTCCAGCAAGTCTGGAGGTCCCCTCCCTCCAGCAAGTCTGGAGGGCCCCTCTCATTGTTGGTCAGCGAGTCCATCGGGCTTAGCCGGGATGAACTTCCAAGTAATTTCCACCGACCATCCCCACATCCGCCACCCGTGGGACGCTCCCCATACGCGGTAATGAGCCCGCGCGAGGTTATGCTAATTATCACTCATAATTTTTATATTTAATATTTATATACATAAACTCCGAGGTTTTTTTTTTTTTTTTGTTTTTAGGGGTGTTTTTTGGGTCACTTTTCCAACAAGAATAGAAAGTCCTCCCCTACGTTACCAACATTTGTTGATTTTGCCTACACGACATTCGATATGAGGGTAATTTACCTTCTGATGGCAATCTATTTCCAGACAGGCTATAATATAAGGTCTCTGGGCCATTTCATTTCTGACACTTTTAGGGGATCAAATGGAGGAACAATGACATGCTTATAGATTTAGGAATTTTCAAATATATAGAATAATTTACGAAGCAATTTTGTTTGTTTCACAAGATGTCTGTTTATTAGGGTTTATTATGAAATATGAAAATATCATTAACTGTATAAACGATTATTATAAGATTTAAAAAATAATGCAAAATGACTAATATCAAATTAAATGGTAAGTGTTAGCCACGAGCGGATCCAGTAAATCAGTTTTTTTGGGGGGGGGGGGGAAGGGGAAGGAGGCTTAAGCCCGAAGGCTCTTTTTTTTATATACAACGATAATTATCTTGGAAGAAAAAAGAAAAAAAATAACTACCTTTACGAAGTGGTGTTTAAGTGATTGATTACTGAAGTCCTATTAAATGCAATTACACAAACAATAATACTTTTAGAAATAATTTTTTAATAAAAAATAATAATATTTTACTTTTTTTGGGAGGAGAGGGGGCTTCAGACCGAAAGCCCCCCTCCCTTACTGTAGATCCGCCTGTGGTGTTAGAGAAGATAATCGTAAATACAATTTTTTTTTTAAATTATCGTTTAATCTTTTTTTTTTGGAAGAACCCCATACAAATAGAGCCTCTTTCTATATTACAAACATTATTATTATCCTTATGGTATTTCTATTTATTTTCTTTTTTATAAATATTACAACATTCATAAAGATAACTTACATATAATTTTTTGCCCACAAAATCTTTTTTTTCTGGATTAATTGTTTATTGATAAATAGAGACAATCTGTCTCAATAAAGAACATTCCTAATTGAGTTCTCAGAACTCATTCACACCATATTTACAAATTAAAAATAAATAAATAAATAAAGTAATTTCAAAATAATATAAAGCTAAATAAGAACAAAATAAAATATCATAGTGAAGGAAGAAAATATAATTAATAGTAATAATAGAATAAAAATAAATGAATAAAATAGAATTAAAATTATCTTTAAAAAAAAAAAATGTAATGAAAATAAACATCTTAGATGCAGGCATACCTATTTACACTATTTACAGTCGGCCATGGGAACTCCGAACCATACTTATCCCCCCACATGTGGAGGGAAAGCGAGGCTTCAGTAGATCCCTGCGCTTCTTCCTCAACCACTTCACTGGTATTAAAAGCCCAGCGGATATCAAGAAAGGGCGCTACAGCCAAAAATTAAACAGCTAAAATAATGTTAATTATTAACAATAATATCAAATCTAAAATTCTAACGAAATATATAAATAATAACAATAAAAGCAATAAATACATTTTAGTTTGTAAATATTAATATTAAACCATGTTTTAAAATTAAATTAAAAGATTACTATCATGAACGGAAAAACCAGACCGGAAAACATTACGTGGCGATATGCAATCTACATTTTGCTAAAATATTCAGAGGACAATATTGGAGATTACACCACCAAGTACAAATTTCAATTTTATTTAAAATACAAATTTTATTTTATTCTTTAATGATGTTTAGTGTAAAAAATAAGGATTCGTAGGACTAATAATATAGCGCAGAATGAGGCTATAAACATAATTCTAAACTGTCGTGTTTTACTATAACCTGGAGCCAACAACCCCGCCATTGTGTTGCTTTTTGTTGGATTTAGCTTATCTCGGACTCTGTGAAGAAAATCTTTATTAATTGCTCTGATTAGTGTAATATGGCTCTTCGAATTAATCATACCGCTATGTATATATATATATATATATATATATATATATATATATATATATATATATATATATATATATATATATATATATATATTTGTTTAGTTTTATCACACAGAGAGGAAGAAGAGACAGCCTTTATAACTTCTAGAACTTTTTCCGCTTAAAATCAATTATGTAAAAAAGTGAAAAATTGATGAAAAGTGAAAAACATCTTCGATTTCTTAGTGTGTACAACCTCAAATAAAAATATAACGTTTTTCACAGACCGACTGATTTGTCACGGAAAATGTAATGAGGATACAACGTGAAAATTAAGAAGTGATTGGATCATTAAATCTTAAGATATGTATATATATCTATATATATCTATATATAAGTTAAGGTACGGAGCGGCACAGTATTAGCGTTAATACCAAACGTATCGATGTAAACATGGTCTAACTGTATATATAGAGGATTAGAAGCAACAATAAACCAGTATTAATTTCGACTTCATGTGTTTCATTTCGTTAACCTTTGTTTTCTTTTTTTTATTGTCACAAGTCCGAGACACTTAACTTTATATATATATATACATATATATATATATATATATATATATATATATATATATATATATATATATATATATATATATATATATATATATATATATATATATATATATATATATATATATATATATAATCTTTGAATATGAATGACGATTTAAATTAATATAACATTTAGGTATCAATAAAGTAGTTGTATACCTCCTACTACGTCCTAGTCTAGCCAACTAATCGACCTTTCTTAATAGATTTATCGATTCGGGTAGATTAGTTATTATTGATTTTAATTATTGACTCACTTAAAAATATACAGATCTTAATTTTTTTTTTTGGTCCATCGCCAATAAACGTCTGCGCCTATGATTATAATACTTTAGAGGTCATAGAAAAAAGAAATTAAAGCTTTTCAATAATTTATTGTAGTCATTTTTGGTGAAAATGGTTGTTACTTTAAGGTGACTGGATAGGATATCACGTCATTTCTTTAGACAACTCGAGGTGAATCTCAAAATTGTTCTTAATAAAATTTAACTTAATTAATATGGACTTAAATCTTATTGAGTGGAGATTTTTTTTTTCTAAAATTGGGGTATCTGTATGTTTTTATTTTCGGAAGGTGATAAAAAAAAAAAAAAAGTCGCAAATAATTTTTTTAACCAAACTTGTGATGTTCAAAATAATGTTGTTTTTTTCGAATATTTATCATTTTAAGTGATAAATAAGCCACTTTCAAGCGAGGCACCTGAAGTATAGTTAGAGAGTGATAAAAAAAAAATTTGCAAATATTTTTTTTTACGAAGCTCAGCTGAGTTTAGACGCTCAATAGTCCTCATTAAATGGTTTCAGAAATGACAAACTATACTTTCATTTGTAGGAAAAATTTTCTAGTCGACTGTGGAGCAATTTTTAATTACTTAAATAAAATATTTGTTTAGTTATCGCTTCCTATTAAACAAAAATACTTGACTGACTTAAAAAAAAAAGAAATCTTGAATTGTCTACTGCGAAAAATCGGCCTTTTGTTTATGTAAAAATTTTGTAGCTCTTGAAGTCTCTTATCACTCATCCAATTATTTATCTTTATTTACGTGACACCCAGTATAGGGAGAGACTGCATTTATATAGGACTTATTCTTCAAAAGCAAAAAAAATAAATATTAAATATATTTATTGATTTCTCATGTGTGTAAATAATTGATTAAGATTTAAAACTTTTTTTATCTGTATTTGATATTAATTGAAATATCCTAGACGGTTTTTAAAACCTTATTTATGCAATTTTTTACCACAATTCTTTCAGGCATTATTCATATTACACAGCAGACCCAGGCTTGACGGGGTGATCTTGATTGATGTCTTGGCTTATTATATAGTTTGAGCAGTGATCACTCAGCTAGTTATTAAAATAACATTGAATAGACATTTGAATAAAAAAAATTCTATAATGCCGCTCAGAAGTACATCATTAATATGTGATATTATATCATAAATATGGCACTAGAAAAATAATTGAATACATATGCATACATCTCAAGTTTTAAGTTTTGCAGAAGTTTTTTTTTTTCAAATTAATTTTCAACAAGCAATAATCGCACCTCAGTACACAGGCGGATCTACGGGGGGGGGGGGGTGCTTTCGGAGTGAAGCCTCCTTCCTCCCTCCTCCAAAACGGTAAAATATAACCATGTTTTATAGAAAAAAATGTTTAAAAAATATCTCTTAAAGTATTATCGTTCGTTTAATTACATTTAATAGGATTTCAAGAATCACTTTAACACCATTTCATACAGGAAGTTAATTTCTTTCTTTTTTTCAAATTAATTATCGTTATATATAAGAAAAAAAATCTTTCCCCCCCCACAAAAAAAAATTAAATCCTGGATCCTCTAGTGTCTCAGTAGAACTTGGTTACGAAATTGCCTCTGCTCAAGGTATAATAATTATATATTGGAGTTTTTGCAATGGCCAGATTCTCTACTCAAACCATGTATGTGTGGTTATAGTGCCTATGCTCAGCCTCTCATAAAAAAAAAAATATATAATAATAATAATAATAAAACCTACTGTATAAATAAATAAATTCAACACTAGTAATGAGGCTGAGTGAGAGGCGCTGGGATCTCCTAAAGTCTTGCCTTTCCCTCTACGAGTGGGGGGAAGTGCTTGGCTCGAAGATCTTAAGTGAATGATTTTTTTAAATATTGCATAGAAGCATGTGTGCATTTGGGTAGTTATTTTAATTAGTTTAGTTTAGTTTATTTTATATACAGTTACTTTTAGTATTATTATTTGTCTGTATTATTTATTTTTATTTATTGTAAATAGAGTGTGAATGTTGCTCTCTGAAGAATATTATAAATGTTCTTCATTGTGACAGATTGTAATATCTCTCGATAAATAAAAAAATTCAACAACATATATTTTTTTATGATACAGTCATTATCGGCTCAAACTTGCTGCTTCATAAAATCAACATATAATGATAGAATATGAAATTATTTGAAAATATACATTATTGATTATAGAATTCTGGAGGCTTTAATTATTAATATGCTTCCAAATGATAATCACGATATTATAGTAAAAAAGAGCAATAAATATTTTTCCACCAATTAGGAGGCGCTAGGATCTCATAGAGTCCTGCCTTTCCCTCCTTGAGTGTGGAGAAAGGCTTGGCTGGGAGATCTTGAGTGAAAGAATTTTTTTTTTTTTTTTAGATATTATATAGAAGCATGTATGTATTTAAGAAGTTATTTTCATTAGCTTAGTTTCTTTTTGTTTATTTTAGTTTATATACATTTACTTTTAGTATTATTATTTTTCTGTATTATTTATTGTGAATGGTATGTGAATGTGCTCTTTGAACACTATTATAAATGTCCTTAATTGTGACAGATTGTTATATCTCTCAATAAATATGTAAAAAAAAAAAACTTTTTTTTATTGAGAAATATTACAATCCGTCTCATTTAAGCACACTTATAATATAAATAGAAATAGAAAAATCATATCTATTCTGGGACAAAGCCCATTACGAATAAAAATATTGTTCATACCAATAATCAATAAATCAAGGACTTATTACAATGAAGAGCAATTAATAGGATGGTTAAAAATAAAAACAAACTAAACCTACTCACAATTCGTTGTAAGAAACTTTTTTCATATTTATAAAAGAAACAAAAAAAAAACATGTATAAAGAAAATTGAAACTTTGTAATAGAGTTCGTTAATTTATAATAGAGCATATTTTTTTTTAAACTTATTTATTGAGAAATATTACAACCTGTCACAATTAAGGACATTTATAATAGTGTTCAATAGCACATTCACAATAAATAATAATCCTAAAAATAAATGTATACAAACTACAATAAATTAAATTAAAATAAACTAAACTAAACTAAACAAAAAGAAACTAAGCTAATGAAAATAACTACTCAAATACATATATGCTTCTATACAATATCTAAAAAAAAAAAATTCATTCAATCAAAATCTCCCAGCCAAGCCTTTCTCTCCACTCGTTGAAGGAAAGGCAGGACTCTAGGAGATCCCAGCGTCCTTCACTTAGCCGCATTACTGGTATTGAAGACCAACAGAGAATAGAGCATATTAATAATAGAGTTCAGAGAGCACATTCACACCGTATATACAAAAACATAGATAAATAAGGTAATAACAAAAGAATATATAGAAATAAGAACAAAATAAAATATTATAAGGAGAATGAAAAGATATATATATATATATATATATATATATATATATATATATATATATATATACTTAAGTAAGTAAAAATAAAAATAATATGTACTTAAAGTAAAATAAACCTCTTAGACACAAGCATACCTATTTACACTATTTAAAATCATTTACGGAAACTCCGAACCAATCTTGTTGTTTTACACACTTGTGGAGGGAAAAGCTAGGCTTAGGAGATCCCTACGTTTTTCCCTCAACCACTTCACTGGCATTTAAAACCGGCGAAGGCTGAGTAACAGCGCTACAGCCACAGACTCATAACTTGAGTGGAGAATTCCAATATTTCCATATTTACAAAAGGTCTCAGGGCCGATTCCGCTTTAACCTTCGAGGGTGATTTTAGGGATGGGTGGTACTAGATAGGTATGGTGATATGGGATTTGGGTGATGAGAAGGTGTCTGGTGAAATTTGGAAAAATTTTCTGGAATAAAATCAAGAATAAATAGAATATTAAGGTCATTATGCAGCTTACAGTTAATAAATGAATTTAATTTAATCATTTATTTAATTAGTATAAGATGCTATACAGATATTTTTTTTTACAATTATTTAATTCTGACCGTTGAAGATGATTTCGCCGTTAATTAACTGTAATTACGACTAAAGAGAAAAAGGCAATTTATTATATTTCTCTGATTTATCTCGACTGAATTTCCACCAACATTTTTAATTTCTGGAATTAATAAGAACGTTTATTCGGAATTGTTTCGTGGAAAATCCACAGTTTAATAACGAGAAAGTATTTAATTAGTGAGCAATATTTATTGCTCTTTTAAATAATAATCTCGTAATTATCATTTGGAAGCATATTAATAATTAAAGCCTTGAAACCTCAAAAATCAATAATGTACATTTTCAAATCATTTAATATTCCATCTCTATATTTTTATTTTCTGAAGCAGAAAGTTTGAGCCGATAATGACTGCATCATAAAAAATATATGTTATTGTATTTTTTTTTAATTTATTTATTGAGAGATATTACAATCTGTCAAATTAAGAACATTTATGTTAGTGTTCAGAGAGCAACATTCACACTCTATTTACAATAAATAAAAATAAATAATACAGAAAAATAATAATACTAAAAATAAATGTATATAAAATATAATAAACTAATCAAAATAACTATCCAAATACATGCAGGCTTCTACACAATATTTAAAAAATTCGTTCAGTCAAGATCTCTGAGCCAAGCCTTTTCACTCACTCGTGGAAGGAAAGGCGGGACTCTAGGAGATCCTTTCGCCTCTCACTCAGCCGCATTACTGGTGTTGTTGAGTTTGTTTCTTTATTCAGTTGGTTTTCTTTTCTTTCTTTTTTTATGAGTGTAAAAACAAAATAATTGCTAATGTTATAATCTTAAATAGATAAATCTTTGGTTCTTTAATTTCATGCTACTTAGAACCACTTTTATTTGTGTAATTTCAGAATTTCTATCTTTAAGAAAAATATGCAATAACGTGTTGTTATTTTTTTTTTTCGATTTTTTTACCAATCTTAGAACAATACAAAATCATCAGCACGGCCATAGATACGTCATTAAAAAAAATATATATTTTTTAGTTATTCATAATTTTTTAATCAATCATAATTTTTTTTCTCTTTCTAGATGTATTGACTATGTTAAAACCCTATGATAATAATTTTATTTTATATATTCTGGGTAAATAATTGTATTGTTGTGCTTGACTCAATTTGGAATATTGAATTGAAAAGCCTTGCCAAATAACAAAAGAATATTTTCGGGGGAAAATATCTGACAATACTGATCTGTAAGTCGCAGAAAATACCGTCTTGTTACCATCATAATCACACCTAAATTTCCTATAAAATATCTACAGTAGATCCCCTTTTAACCGGCTCTCCGGTTTATCCGGTGATAAAAAAAAGGTGTGATTATTTTTTTTTTTACCTTTGAATAGGATAGCTTCAGCTAACTAAATTACTGAAACAAATGAGCTAGTTGTTTTTATTACAACCAATCTTGACCAGTGACCTTATATTGAGAGAATTAATGGAGTGGCAAACTAATAAAGAGAAAATTAATAGGAGGACAAAAAGCGAAAATCTCGTTATAGTGTGAAATACCAGTTATGTATTTTACGTTTTCAATAGCCTAGACAGCGTTTTTATTGTAATTAGATAAAAACACGTAGGATTGGCTAAGAAAAAAAAAATAAACGGATCATGTGAAGACTTTTAGATAGCGATCAATCGTTTATATATTTAAATTAAATCATACATTCAAGAAAAGTTGTAATAAAATGGTATAATCAATTCAAATGCATCATATATTGATAAGCTATAAATTAATTTTTTTAAACATTATTAATTTTAATTTTTACAGAATATTAGAATCTTTCTGTAAATCACTGGAATAACAGGTTCAGAATTAATTTTAACTGGCCATGTCTGGATTCTGATTAAAACGGATGAGCGATTGTGCTTCTAAAAGTTTTATAGTTGAAGTAGAAAGTGAATCTATGAGATATCTATTCTTAAAAAAAAATAAATTGTTTTCATTTCATAATATAAATAAAAACAAAGTCATGGTTTTGCGAGGTGGAAGGTTGAGCGTGTTTTCGCCAAATACCAAAACTCATTCCTTGAAATTATTTTTTATCAAATAATTATTTTTAAAATTCTAATAATTAAATATATGTATTAGATTATATAATACATGACAAGAATTTGACGGAGTGCCTCTTTTTTAATCCGAGATAAATAGAATCTGAAGAAACTTTTTTTTTTTTAATTCAATTTATTACCCACCTGGATATGTCAGGACAGTCATACTACTGGAGTCAACTCACACCGACCGGGCGTAGGATAGATGACCCTGCTTCGTACTTTAAGTCGGGAATCGGAATATGGTCTAGGAGACCACACTCGTGGTCAAAGATCTTCAGGGTTTGTAACGCTTACCGAAAAAAAAAGATATTTATATATATATATATATATATATATATATATATATATATATATATATATATACATAGTCAGATAATACGTCATGAAATTTCATGACCTATTATCCGACTATAATTCATATCTTATGTTATAATATATAAAGGTCGAATTATAAAAAGGACATTGCAATATATATATATACTTCTTGTATTCATTCTTTATTTGACACGAAAGAGGAATCAATGAAGTTTTTTATATTAAGGAAATAATAGACAATGAAATGAGCCTACGACTTTATGATTTTTTATTTTTATTAAAATTAATAAAAATTAAGCACTTTCTTGTTACAACTCTACCGAAAAGGAAAGAACATAACTTTTTAAGTAAAATTATACATTTTACTTCGATTACCATTTCACGATATTAAATAGCTGTATTGGATCCTGGTGTGCTTAACTTAGCAACAACAAGTCGGCATTGGTGAGTTGTAGACCTAATGTAACCCCATAAATTGAACGGTAACGGGTAGGAGGCTCTGGGGCTGAAGGTGTAGCTATCCACCGCCTTCATAAACTTAACTTAAAGACGAAAAGAAACTGCCCGAAAGCTTTTAGTTGCAAACAATACTGAAAGGAATCATTTACGGGCGGTTCAATAACAATGAAGTTCCATTTAAAATTATTTTTATTCTTTGTTCAATCAAGCAAAACCCCTTAATTTACACCATAGATTCCACAAGGGTACTTAGCTGACTCTTGCATAACTGACTGTAGCCGGAATGTTAGAAACATTGGTTGTGATTGGTTTGGTTCAGACCGACACTAAAACGTATTTGAACACCAATAAAAATTATCATTGGTCTAAAAAAGACACCTGAAGCACATAATGGAAGGACGTCCAGTTAGAGAAAGAGGAAGAACCAGGAGTAGACTAGGATGGACAGACGATGAAGAAGAAGGCACTGGGTGTGATACATTTAAGAAAAGCTGCAGAGAATCGATCTGATTGGAGGAAAATTGTTGAGGAGGACAAGATCCTTCATGGGTCATAGCGCCGACGAAAGAAGAAAATGAAAAATTATTATTATTATTTTTTAAGCTTATTTATTGAAAAATGTTACAGTCTGTCTCAAAGGACATTTATAATAGTGTTCAGAGATCACATTCACACTCTACAGAGTGAAAAATTATTGCTGACTTTGAGCAGCCATAAACCATAGATCAAGACCTGATGTGCCACTGACCTTGAACCCGAACGAGTTAGTTGTTCTGGAGTTTAGACGTAAAATCTGTAGGTTATCAACGCCGTTAATTAAGTTATATATATATATATATATTTTTTTTTTTTAATTTATAGCGTTATCTGTTGCTTATGCATAAAAAAAATAATAATAAAAATAAAAAAATGAAAAGAAGAAAAATAATAATGATAAAAAAAAAATGAGAGTTGTGGTTTCAGACATTTTTTTTTTTAATTCCTTCTTCGGAGAGAAAATATATTACTTTAATCAAGACTTATTCCTCATTTCACAAAGCAGGCGATGTACTTGCTGATGTAAAAGCCGCCACTCTCAAAGATATGGGTTTTTTTTTTCGTTGGTCGGAAGGAGCTTAAAGTTGCCACTGTATCATGGAAGCCATATTTACCTTAGTAACGTAAGGCTGGATGATCCTTTCAAGGCTGTTTGAGCTCCCGCGAGAAATATACCTCTGTCACTGTCTATAGCGCCAATAAAAAAAAAATAAGTATATTAAAAAATAATAGTTTTTATGTAATAAAAAAACTTTCAAAATTTATATTTTTTTCACTCACACTTTAACACTTAATTTTTTTATTCATTATAAATACTAGCGCATTAATACCGGCAGAACTACTGTTACCTCTATTGCTACACAATTTACAAGTATCCAATTCAATCAAAATTAATATCCAACAGGTTCTTAAAATTTACCAACAGAGGAAGAAATATTCGTAATTAATCAAAAGTATATTGACGTACTATCAGATTTTTTTTTTAATTGGAACTGTATTCGTAATTAAAAGTCATCCCATCAAAACCATTTCATTAGAAATTCATTTCTTAATAAACATTTAACAAGACTGGCTTTCTCTACCACAAAGGAGGCTGTCATGAAAGCTTAACAAACTCATAACGGTTCCACTATTTCAAGATCTAGACCTCATGAATTTCAAAAGAAGAATTCTCCATACAAACAAGGGGGAGAAAAAAAAACTTTGACTTGACAGCGTTTCGCAGATATTAATTTGAAAATAAAAAAAAAACCTTACAAAACCTTAATATTAACCATCGTTATCTATCTCAACCTAATATAAACATAAATAAATATATATGGTTTCTGGAGAATAAACTCCTTTATTCTTTCTTTTTAAAGATGTACAGGTAAAAAGGTAGGCAGGATCCAAGAGCTAGCCAAAAATTTTATCGAAACTATCGTCTTATTTTGGGGATAAAATCACGTAATTTAAGTTGTATGTATTTTTAAAATAATTTTTGTTTTCTTTTGAACAGAAATAAATAAATAAATAAATATGGTATTAAGTTAATCAACAATTGCTTCATAGTAAACTAAATAAAATTTATTTTCGTTAAATCATTTAAAGGGATCTTTTAAACGGCTGAACTACGCTAAGTTCAATTTTTAATAAAACTATAAGTTATTCGCCTTTTTATATAACCTCTTTACTTAGTCAGCTTCAAGTCCATATTCATAAGTTAACGTTTGTTGAGGAATAGGTTGACATTCACCTCCATTGCTATAAAACAGTGTATTTGTGTTTATTTATATTATCGCAATACACCCTAGGACACAGAAAAAATAAAAAAGTCAGAGCTTTGTACTAATTCAATGTAGTTATTTTTGCTGAAAGCACAGGTGTTCTGAGGTAACAGCGAATCACATAATATAGAAGTGTTAATTTACAATAATGAGCTACATTTTTTCACGGATTTTCATTTTTCCGATTATGGCTATGTCTGAAACAGAATATCCCATTGTATGTAAAAGTTTCTTCTTTGAAAAAAATATATTCCTGAAGAGGTAGTGTTTCCTCACTTTAATTTCCAACATGTGATTTCATGCTATTTTATTCCTCTGTTCACATTTACTGAATGTATTTTTACTTGTAGTACAGTTGTAAATATCATCAATAAAAAATAAAAAAAATTTCCAAATGCTTCAATATTCCATCCATATACAGTTTTTAAAACCAACGTCAATGCCACAACTTAAACAACCTAAATTTACAACTAAATACTATGTATATATTTAAATATTTAAAGAGATGATAGTTTTATTTTATGCAAGGTTTACTATCATCTCTTTAAATATTTAAAGAATGAAAATACAGTTATAAACAATGTATTACATATTTTACTATTTAATTCAGGAAATATATTTTATTTTGTATTTTAAAATATTTCATTTGAAACACAGCCAATCTGCTGTGTGACTTGTATTTGTTTTACTAAATAATTCAAAATTCAAAATAAGGTCTCAATTTACCAATCAAAATCAGGACATATAATAGAGAGTGCAAGATCGCATACATGGCAGAACAGCAAATCTAACATTAACACCAAAAACATGCAAAAAAAAAAACTTGTATACCCAACCATGTCACTTCTATCCAATCAAATAATATCATTACAGTATCATACAATAGTATAATATTAGCTTATTTACAATAATTCTTAATTTTGTCGATTCTATTAGTTTCGATAACGGTTGAAATAATAAATAACAAAACAGTAATAATTGTGAACACTGGTTCAATATAACAAAATTGTCAATACTTCAGTATCTTATGAATGAATTGTAATATAAAAACATTGGTGCTATTATTTTATTTTATTTTTAAGGACATTTATAATCGTGTTCAAAGATCATATTCACACTCTATGTACAATAAAAAAAATATAATAACTTACTGATTATAAATTTTAAAAAACAAAACAAATATAAACCTATATAAACTAGATGCTATTATTATGTGAATTAATAAGACCTATCACGTAGATAGATCTGACTATTACTACATCGTCCTAAGCTGACCTAAGGGCGAGAGATTGCTGAGGTGAGAAAAAAATTGAAGGGACAAAGTTTTAGAGCAGGGATGAAACAAGGCCCTACCCTAAAGAAGGTGGTTTTATATCTTGCCTCCACACCTTCATGTTATCGCTAAGCCCTTTTTGTTACACATAGACATGTCTTTTATTTCTCAGTCGACGCTGCAATTGTGTGAATAAATTCTTCTGTCAGGTAAATAATAATAGGGATTTCAGCTGTACATATTTGCCCTCGCATTTAAAAAAAAACGTTGTTTAGGATATTACGTTTAACAGTTTTATCTTGCTAGTTATCTACTTAATTTGAAAGAATAGCTATTTCTTAGAAGAACAGTTTTATCTTTGTGATGTCTTAATATTATGTTAGGGGGGACTGAATCCCGGGTTCGAATTTGGATATACTTATCTAATTATATCATAGTTTATATAGAACCATTTTGTTACTATAAGCAGTAACAATCCGCTGTACAGACAAATGTTGCCCAATATTGGTCTTACAGAGTGCAATATCAAGACCAAGACTGCCTAACTATAGCAAGACCAATACCAAAATTGGTACAAAAAACGATTTTTTGATTTAAAATTATTCCTCTCGTATCCAATCCTTACAATCCAAAATCCTTCGTAAAATCCTCAATGCTCCTTACTTTGTCACCAATAAAATAATCCATAATGACCTTATTGTTCCTTATGTTTCCGATTTGGCCCAATCCAGATACCAATCCTTCCATAATAAACTTCAGAACCATCCGAATCCCCTCGTCTCTAACCATGCTTCCTCTTCTATTCCTGAGAACCCTCCGAGGCGTCTGAAAAGAAGATGGCTTCGAGATCTCTTATTGTAAATACATTTTTTTTTTTTAGTGCTACCAGTGGGTAGTTTCTCAACAAGTGATTTCATGTTATTATTTTCTGTTATCAAATTTACCAAATGTATTTTATTTATTAATACAGTTGTAAATATCATGAATAAATAAAAAAAAGATTTAAAATTAAGGCAAAATAGTTACTAATATTTGACAATGTTAATATATGTAAAGAATTGGTTTAACCAATACACTTTTGCATTTAACTCTTTTAATTTTTCATTCGGGCTTAGTTAGATTTCTCCTATCTAAAAAATTACTGTAATATATCTATAGTAATAAGCTAATATGTAACTGCAAGATTGTTGCGAGACTCTTGCTCAAGACCAATACTGGGTGCGCAAGACCAAGATGTGTCTTGGTCTCGCATTTAGGCAACACTAGTACAAACTCCTTTTTATCAAATTATTAACATCCGTCTAAAACTTCGCGAATGGCTTCATCTTATCGCAACCTACAACTTATTTATCTACGAATATTCTCAGAAATTGAACGTTTTCTCATGAAATTAATTAATTAAACATTAATTAATTTAAAAACTTTTAAAGACAATTTGATCACTATCTCAAAAAAAAAGGAGACCTACAAAAATATTAGGCCGTTTGGCATATATAACCTAGGTATCAATATCGAAGGCTCAATGAATATCTACCATTGTTACATTGTATACGATTTTTTTAGAACTAAGTTGTTTATCGTATCCAATAGTTTTTGCCACTTATTCCGGTCTTGCCAGTCTCCCTCTCAAAGGCCTCTGGCAGCCATACCTTCCTCTAAACCCTGCAACCATTTCTCCCTTGGTCGTCATCTTTTTTGACTTTCTATCGGTTGATAGAGGTTAATTTTAGCCATTTGTTCTCCGTCATTCTCTGTAAATTTCCATACTATTTCAGCCTTTTCGTTTCTATGTCGTTGAGCACAGTTGTTTCCTGCTGGACATTTTTGTTTGGAACATGCTGCAGTCTAGAAATGGCATCTCCAATGATTGTAGCCTTGTCTCCTCCTTTTTAGTGATCACCGACAGAAGCGTATAGACTGACGCTTTACAGAAAGGAATGATATAGCCTTGTTTTTTGTTTGGAGACTTACCTGCTTGTTCCATGACACAGAATTTAGTGTCCCAATTATCTGCCTTCCTCTTGTGATTTTTCCACGATGTTCTTGGAGGAGCCCCCATACTCAGTTATCCATCTACCAAGATATTTAAATTCATAGGTTTATGCTAATTGCCAATTTTCAAGTGACAAGGCTCTTATATTCCCGTCAAATGCCAAATACTACATTTTTTTTCTGCGTTCACCTCTAGATCCTATGCTCTATACTCCTCCAGGACCTTTCTTAGCATGTAAGTAGCATCTTCATTGTCATTCGCTATCACTAGTTGGTAATTGGCAAATTGTAGGATATAAAGGCATTTATCGTCTATTTGTATTCCCATCCCCATGCATTTCTTCCTTTCTGCTTTAAGGACCTCTTCAACAGGTTGAACAGCAATGGATATAGGGAACACCCTTGTTTGAGTCCGATAGTGATCGGGAAGTGGTTTGTAAGACTGTTTCTGATTTTTATTCTCGCTCTACCACCATTATACAAGCTTTTGGTGTCTATTATTATATAATTTCCTACCCCTACGTTGTGTAAAAATTCCCACAGTCTGCACAATGGAACCGTATCATGGACTTTTTGCATTAAACTAAATGAATATCAATATAAATATTGATTTTCTAGCACATAGAAGCATAAAATATATGTCATTTTCCTATTTAAATTAATTAATTGAAATATCAACTCAATAATAATACTATTATATAATATATTATTATATATTGATTACACCCCGACTAATTTCTCAAATTATAACTAAGGTCAACCGTCTTCACATCCTTATTTTTTCAATAAAAATAAATTGTAGTAAAGAATTGTTTTTATAGCTTTTTATATTACTTTCAACCGATGTGTTTATGAAAACATTTGCCAACCACTGTACATAGAATCTAAGATTCTTGTAAAAACAAGTAAATAAATAAAATATAGGTCAAGCAAGATACCGTCTAAACCTATGCCCTTTTGATCCTATGCGCCCTTAGTTTATCTTTGTTAACCTTTACGGTCATAAAACTCCTTTCGACCAGCAGAGATTACAATTCCTTTGCTCGAGCCTTTTGTGATTGGTCGATTTTCCAGCCTCTTCCGCAGGAGATAAGTCTTCAAAGAACTATTTTTAGTAATGGAGTTAGATTCTTTTTCTTCTTCTTTTTATCATTTATCAAAGGCTGTAAGCTCACAGTCCAGGAATTAATCGATAGAGGGATATCTACTGCTATACATCATTTATCTCTTAATAAACTGTATAGTGAGGTTCTCTAGAATTTTATCAACTATGCTCATTGAGAATTCTAATATGGAGGGCAATCTATTGAAAACAGTATCAGAACATATTTGATTAGATTTTTACTCTTTGGTTTATAGTGAAAATAATAATAAGCTTCATTGATTGAACTCATTATTATTTCGCTTTTTTTCTTCTACTTTTTTTTTATCTGGCTACTCGGAGAGTTCAGACGGTTATACAACGTCTGATTTCGTGAATTTTTTTTTTTTTCAACACAATCCTAACCAATCGCAATACCCTTCTAGCAACATTCGCTGACGATACCGCCATCATTTCATGCCAGCCAGGCCCTGAAACATCACCTATAAACCTACAAAGACACACCTCCTTAATTCAGCAGTGGTGCAACGATTGGCGCATCAAAACCAGTGAATCCAAATACAACCATGTGACCATAACGCTCCGACGTCGATCCTGTCCACCTCTCCTTTTCAACTCTGTACCTCTTCCTATCTCAGACACAGTTCGGTATCTTGAATTCTTTTTTGAGATTTGCAAAATGGACCAAAACTGCTATTGTTTCAGCTGTATTGGAATTCACTAGGAGTACCAAATTCTGGCAAGTACATATCGTTAGGTTTTATATATATATATATATATATATATATATATATATACATACAATAAATATATATTTATATGGGGCTGGGTTAGCCGTATGGGCTAAAGCGCTTGCAAGAGGTAATCAAAGTTAAGCAACGCCGAGCGTGGTTAGCACTTGGATGGGTGATAGCGCCCGTTTTGGGTGAGCGTCCATCAGGGAAAACCACGCAGCCCGAGCTTCCCTCTCCCCTCCGAGTATGTGAGACCCGTCAGACTACTGGAGGCAACTCAAGTGTACTTAAATCGGGAATCGGGATGTGCTCTATGCCAAAGATCTTCAAGGTCTAAAGAGCCAACAGAAAAAAAAAGAAAAAAAAATACACACCAACACACACACATATATATATATATATATATATATATATATATATATATATATATATATATATATATATATATATATATATAGACACACACACACACACACACGCAGTTCACCATAGTATAGCACCAACCCCATGGTTCAAAAACTACGCCTCCGAAAACATAATAAAACTAAAATGAGTCGAATGGCAGAGGCGTAATCTGAACATCATATTTAAAATCTACGGCTACGAAAACATATTGATGGAGTCTCATATAAAAGTATTCTCAGTCAAAACGCAGTGTTATAATCTCAAAATGGTCATCATTTTCAAAAACTTTGATTCCGAAAACATATAAATAGGAAATAATATGAAATAAATCCGAAAAACTCAAATAAGTCAAAACGCCGTGCCGTGATCTCAAAAAAGGCATCATTTTTAAAAACTACGCCTCCAAAAACATATAAATAGGCTCTTATATGAAAGAAATACGAAAAATTAAAATGAGTCGAATCGCAGTGGCGTAATCTCAAAATTGATACCATTTTCAAACACTACGGCTCCAGAAACTTCTAAATTGACCATCATATAAAATAAATCCGAAGAACTCAAATAAGTCAAAACGTAGTGCCATAATCTCAAAAAAGACATCATTTTCAATATTGATATATCCATTCATTATTGATTTTGTTCCATTCTTTTTATTTTTATGCAACTCATTTATTTTAAAAATATAGAAACTATCAGTAGAAATTTTATCTATTCGAGAAATGTTAATAAATTGACGATTTTTTGAGATAAGCAATATATAAAAAGTAAGTAATCAAATAAAGTAACCAGCGAATACAGAGATGGGCAAATGCCAAACTGAGAACTAAGTACCGAGTATTTTACTTAACTATTGCCCTCCCGATTCTGATTACGGTATTCAGATATTCAACTTCCCAAAATCTAAGTATTTTACTCAAATCTGGACTGCCTAACTTTGAGTATTTTATTCAAAATATCTGTCCTGCGCCACTTTCAGT
Source organism: Nezara viridula (assembly GCA_928085145.1). Lineage (NCBI taxonomy): Eukaryota > Metazoa > Arthropoda > Insecta > Hemiptera > Pentatomidae > Nezara > Nezara viridula. Next base: position 166,436,638 of record OV725078.1, on the reverse strand, counting down.
ACTTCACTCACGCCCTATTATAAATTTTAGTTTCAAGTACCATATACCTATAGTTAAATATATAAATTATATTAATTAATACGTCATTGTTCTAATTACATAAATATCGTTAAATATAGACTTTTAATTGTTTAATCACTACTAATAACAAATTTCGGAATTATTTTTTAAATAATGTAGACATTACGATCCTTTATACGTATACGTATATTTAAAATTCTCATATATAGTTTTATAATATGTTTTTAAAGACTACTTTTACAAAATAATCTCAGTTTTGAAATTTTGCCACTGTGTTCGCATCATTTTCAATAACTACGGTTTCAGAAACATATAAATAGACACTCATATGAAAAAATCCAAAAAACTAAAAAAGTCGAAACGCAGTGGCGTAATCTCAAAATGTACATTGTTTCCAAAAAGAAAGGCTCCAAAACATATAAAGAGGCTCTCATATGAAAGAAATCCAAAAAACTAAAATAAGTCATTTTGAGAGTACGCCATTTATTTTAGTTTTTCGGATTTATTTCATATGAGAATATATTAATATCTTTTCGGAACCGTAATTTTTAAAATGATAACCATTTTGAGATTACACCACTGCGTTTCGACTTATTATAGTTTTTCGGATTTCTATCATATGAGGGCCTATTTATATGTTTTCGGAGCCGTAATTTTTGAATATTATGTCCATTTTGAGATTACACCACTGGGTTTCGACTTATTATCGTCTTTCGGATTTATTTCATATTAGGGCCTATTTATATATTTTCGGAACCGTAGTTTTTGAAAATGATGTCCATTTTGAGATTACACAACTGCATTTCGACTTTTTATAGTTTTTCGGATTTATTTTATATGAGGGTCTATTTATATGATATCGGGACCGCAGTTTTTGAAAATGATGTCCTATTTTAGATGATTACGCCACTGCGTTTCGACTTATTTAGTTTTTCGGATTTCTATCATATGAGGGCCTAATTATATGTTTTCGGAGCCGTAGTTTTTTAATATTATGTCCATTTTGAGATTACGCCACTGCGTTTCGACTTGTTATAGTTTTTCGGATTTCTATTATATGAGGGCCTAATTATATGTTTTCGGAGCCGTAGTTTTTGAATATTATGTCCATTTTGAGATTACGCCACGGCGTTTCGACTTGTTATAGTTTTTCGGATTTCTATCATATGAGGGCCTATTTATATGTTTTCGGAGCAGTAGTTTTTGAAAATGATGTCTATTTTGAGATTACGCCACTGCGTTTCGAGTTATTATAGTTTTTCGGATTTATTTTATATGAGGGTCTATTTACATCATATCGGTACCACAGTTTTTGAAAATGATGTCTATTTTGAGATTACGCCACTGCGTTTTGACTATGATTTATATAGGTTTTTTCGGATTTTCTATTCATATGATAGGGCCTAATTTATATGTTTTCAAGCCGTAGTTTTTTAATATTATGTTCATTTTGAGATTACGCCACTGCATTTCGACTTTTTATAGTTTTTCGGATTTATTTTATATGAGGGTCTATTTATATTATATCGGGACCGTAGTTTTTGAAAATGATGTCTATTTTGAGATTACGCCCCTGCGTTTTGACTAATTTTATTTTTTCTGGATTTTTTTCATATGATGGCCTATTTATATATTTTCGGAGCCGTTGTTTTTGGAAATAATGCATATTTTGAATTACGCCCCTGCCTTTCGACTTATTTTAGTTTTTTTCGATTTATTTTATATGAGGGTCTATTTATATGTTTCTGAAACCTTAGTTATCGAAAATGATGGGAACGCAGTGGCGTAATCTCAAAATGGAAATCATTTAAAAAACTACGATTCCTAAATCATATTAATAGAGCTTCATATGAAAGAAATCCGAAAAACTAAAATAAGTCGAAACGCAGTGGCGTAATCTTAAAATAAACATCATTTTCAAAAACTAAGGCTTCAAAAACATATAAATGGGCCCTCATATATAAGAAATCAGCAAAACTAAAAGAAGTCAAAACGCAGTGGTGTTATCTCAAAATTTTGTATAAGATTATTTTGTAAAAAATCAAGTCATCAAAAACATATTAAAAGACTGTATATAAAAATTGATTTAAGCCTATAAGGGAATCTTGATGTCGTAATGTTGGGCAGTTCACATTTGAGTTAAATACTCAGATTCAGGCAAGTTAAATATCTGAGTACCGTAATCAGAATCGGGAGGTCAATAGTTAAGTAAAATACTCGGGACTCAGTCCTCAGTTTGCCATTTGCCCATCTCTGAGCGCGTAGAATGCTAAATTTGTGTGTTACGAAAAAATAAAGTTTTTGTTGTTATACTGGATCTATTACGGTCATATCAGTTTGGTTGGAGGATATGGAAGCATTATGGACGACTTACTATCATGTATCGCAGTTGGTTTTAGATTGTTTTGAAATTGTAGCAATTTGCTGAGGAAGGGAATGTTTAAATGCAGGGTCATTGAAGTTCAAGTTTTGCTTAATTATTAAGTTAAAATCAAAATATAACGTTGCTATTCGTGTCCAGTTGTTATTCATTTTCAGAGAATTTAAGTATTATATTGACAAAATACGACTTGCTTTGACGAGTCTTAAGGCAAAAAAAAGTTCGTTTACGTAACACCAAATGGGTAGTGTTGCCCAAAATCGGTCTTAGTCTTGCACTTTGCAAGACCAAGACCAAGGACGCCTAACTGTTGCAGGATCAAGACCAATGCCGCCTATCTGTTGGATGACCACGACCAGGACTGGTAAAAAAAAATACCACAAACAGTACAAAAGGAGGTAAAAATGATAATATAAAATTATTCAAAATTCATTTTTCATAACTGTCTAATATACAACTAGACTAGGTTTGTTGCAATTAGTGTTGCCCGAAATCGGTCTTGGTCTTGGCAAGACTACCATCTGCTGCAAGATCAAGACCAATACTGGTAAAAAAATCGATTTTTTGAATAAAAATTAAGGAAAAATACTTACTAATACTTGGCATTCTTAGTTACTATTTGTTAATAATATGTATAACCAATATAATTTTGCATTTAACTCCTCTAATTTTTTATTCGGGCTATAGTAATAAGTAACTGCAAGACTTTTGCGAGACTCTTGCGCAAGACCCAGACCATGACCCAAGACTGGGTTTGCAAGACCAAGACTCGTTTCGGTCTCGCAAATAGATATATTGAAAAATTTGAGAGGAACACCCTGACCACCAGCATGATGGCCGAAACGATCTGGAATTGTAGTACTAACAGGAAGAAGAAAGACAAATAAAGAAATGTTTATAGAAACTGGTCAATCAATATCTCTAGATATGAAGGCAAGAAGGTTAAGATGGGCAGGGCATGTAGCTGGAAGTCTCTGCAGTAAAATGAACGCTTCCATAGTAGGCAAAAGATCACGTGTAAGGCCAAAAGGCAGATGAATAGATCGAATTAATAAAGAAGCAATAGAGCAGCATGTTGATAACTGGAAAGATATAGTCCAAGATGAGCAGAGACGGAAAAAAATTAATAAAGCGGCAAAAGATCTACAAGGTCTGTGAAAATATAACTTGTTTTTACTAGTCTTAAGGCCAAAAATAAAAGTGTATTTACGTTTTATTGAATATATACGTTTTTGTTAAATTTGCATATACGTTTTGTTGTATTTACGAAATAAACGAGGATAAAACAAAATATACGGTTAGCTGAAAATCGATATAGATGGTAATATGTTTGAGCAGGTAGATAAATTTAGGTATCTAGGTTCTACGATAACTAGAAAAAACGAAATTGAAGAAGAGATTAAGGTTAGACTGAAGGCGGGAAATGCTTGTTATTTTTCTGTGACAAAACTACTTAGTTCGCGCCTCTTGTCCCGAAACTTAAAAATTAGAATCTATAAAACAATTATCTTGCCTACAGTTCTTTATGGATGCGAAACTTGGCCGCTTACATTAAGGGATGAGCAGCGTCTTAAGGTTTTTGAAAATAAAGTATTGCGTAGAATATTCGGACCGAAGAAGGATGAGTTAACCGGAGAGTTCAGACGGTTACACAACGCCGAATTGCGTGAGCTGTATCCGGGTAATATAATTGAGGTAATTTCATCGCGGCGAATCAAATGGGCTTGTAAAGTTGTTGGGCTTAGTAACGAGAGAATTCCTAAAAGGTTAATATTTGCTGTGCCGAATGGTAAGCGTCCGAGGGGTAGACCGAAGCGAAGGTGGGAAGATTGCATTAAAGCCGATCTGAAGGGACTGGGTTTGGACGGCGAACGGTGGAGGGAGGTGTGTAACAAGCGATTGGTGGTGTCGGCATCGAACCTTCCGGTTCACTATGCCTTTTATTATTATTATTACGTTTTATTGATGAACGCCAAATGAAATGAGATAAAGAAAAAGTATTAAGAAGTATTGGTAGATTTGAGAGAGAAAAAAAGTAATAGAGATGTATGATGAAGATAACAAGAAAGAAATAGCCGAAGGTAGGCAGAGATTGAAAAGGCTTATTAACGTTGCAAAAGATCTGTAAGGTCTGTAATATCGACAAAAAAAAAAAAAAAAAAAAACTTGCATTGACAAGTTATAAGGCAAAAGAAGTGCGTTTACGTTTTATTGGATAATGACAAATGGAACAAGAGAAAAGGAAGTATTAAGAAGACCACAAGCTCGCGCTTGTAACAACGCTGCATCCGCAGTTTTCCTTATGGGCAAGGCCGTGCGGAGCGGATTGGTCCAAGGGAGGCGGATCATCCGGGAACCTCGACGTTCCGCCCCTGCGCCTCCGGGTCAGAAAGAGACCATAGAAGAGAAGACAGAAGAAGAGGAGATCGAGACATCGGAGATTGATGAGGAGGGTCAATAGGACGACTGCGTCGCGGCTGCGCCGACTGCTCCGGGTGCCCGCCCTGCTCCAGTCGGAAGCGGCTAGCTCCAGGTAAGGGTCCTTACTTCTCCAGGCTCCTCATGTCCCTTCTATCACCATCTTACTATAATACTCGTACATTTTTTTTTTTTTTTTTATTTTTATCTCTGCACTTGTTAGTATTATTTTAGATTTTTTTTAATTAAATATTATTATTTTTTTTATATATATTTCCAATTTTAAATTATTATACTTATATCTGCTTTTAGTTTACCACTAGCATATAAAAAAAAATATATACAAAAATATATTTAAATCAAACACCCATACACATACCCTTTCGCAAGTATTTTTCTAGTTCTGAATACTTCACATTTTTAGATTAGAATTACTTATATAGTCCATTTTTAGAATTAAAAAAAGAAAACTTAAAACAAAATAAAATAATTAAGATTAAATATCAGCTTTAACGTTCGTTCAATAGCCGTTTAATATCAGTTTTATGAGTTATACATATTATATTTACTTGGGACGTCGCGGAATATTTGAATTGAAACGGGCGGGAAAGTCTTAATAATACTTTGGATATTTTATTTCCGTTAAAATTAATACATCGAAACGTCTTCATCCCGTTTATTATTTACTTTTTATTCATCGATAAAACATATTTAAACAAAAAAACAAAGAAATCTGAAGATTATGAATATTTCATAAATACTATTTTGTAATAACCAAGTTTAAATTATTGAAAATTTGAATAAAATAGTTTATAATTTTTTTTATGGTCATGTTTGTGAATCTAGTCGGTATGATTTTTTATTTTTTTATTTTGGGGTATGTAAATATTAATTATTTCTTAAATATAAAAAAATATATATATATACTTTTAGGTTTCATTGGCAAATATTGCGAAAACGATGAAATATTAGAACAATTATTTTGCTTACTATTCGCAGCATCCCGGGTTAAGGGTGAATAACCGAGTCTAGGACAAAATGCAGGGATAAAATCCTTTCCAAATATCAAAATTAGATGATTTTTTTTTTAATATTTACTTTTGAAATTTCATTATAATATAGTTTTAATGATCGATGATAATAATAATAATAATATAAATAATACATATATGATTTTTACTATAAATATATACATTAATTCTATCATAGAATATCAATGCCATTTACGTTTTATTTTTATCAATGAATTTAATAACATAATCTAAAATATTCATAATAATTAATGCAAAAAAAAACTATTTTTTAATGATTTTTTTATCTTTTGGATAAATATAAATTATCGTTAGTTATAAATAAAATTTGATTTTATTATTGAAACATATATATTTTTGATCAGTTATAGTAAGAAGGATATTATTTCTCCGTTTATTTTTTCCAATGCTTATAAAAAAATTTAAAAAATATGTTGGCGTATTCTCGAAAATCTATAGCACTAAAATTGTTTGCGTAACGTTTGCTAATTGTATTTAAAAGAAATTCCATGGAACAGTTAGCGAAATTCGATTGAAATTGGGGCTGGCAAGATGCCAGTGGAGTTTTCGGGATGATGAAAAAAATTTACATATATAGTTTAACTGATTCGAAATTATTTAATTAATTATTTGAAAGTTAAAAAATTTTCTTATTACTTCCTTATCAAATTTTATGAATAATCCAATTATATTCGCAGGATTTCATCCTATTTGAAGGCTAATAGGAAGAATTCTGTCTCTCACCCTCTCACTCACTCTTCCTCACTCTATCTCTTTCTCTCCTCTCTCTCTCGCTCATTCTCTCTCTCTTTCTAAGAGATCTTTTGCAGTTGCTGAAGAAGAGGCTGCATTAGGTGATTAATTTTCACTCAAAACTAAAATATTCTATGCAGAAAAATGTTATTTGAATATACTTTTACAAAAGATTAAAGGAAGAATTTATAAGGCTCTTTTGAAAGGGATAAAAGAAATTTGCGGATATATGGTCTATAAATCCTACTCAGGAAAATAGATTACGCTTATGTGAAGAAAAAGACTTCATAAGTTACAAGATTTCTGGATTAATTTCATATGAATATTATTCCATTACCTATCCAACATCAGGTTCTTTTTTCTCCTACAGTTGTACGTATTTGATCACAAGTACACAAAATAATCTGAAGGCGTTTGAAGAATTATTATCTTTTCATCTTTAGGCTTAATTATTTTAAAAATTAAATACTCAAAATATCAAAATTCATGTATAATTTCCCAATTTCGAATTTTTTTTAATCTATTAAAAAAAATATACTTAGTGTGTCAATTCATTATATTCATTCAATCAAGGTATAAAATGGAGAGAAAAAAAATTGATCCTCTGTGAATGTGAAACTAAGCACGCCTAAAATAATATTTATCTCTAAATGAAAATAAATTTTACTCTTATAGTTGGACTTCTTAAAAAAAAAAAAAATAGACATAGGAGACAAATAAAACCATAATCAACAAAAATACATTTAATTATTTTAAAAATAAAACCTTGCGATTTTTATTTTGATGTTTTTGCAGTACACGTACCCAGAACTATATTTTATTGTACCATATAAAATGTAGGTCTGTTTCAAAAATAGTATAATTTAATCCCTTAAATTCAGGTTTAGTTGGAATATGTTGATAGTAGGTTAAAAATAATTTAATTTCAATTTATTGGCCATAAATATGGCTCTAAACCTGTATCTATTCTAGATTGCATGCACAATTGTGTGGTTTAGATATTAGTATTTTGGTTTGAGTGAACAATTTCGATAAGGTAATTTATTCAAAGGACATTTGCATGGAAGTGAAAACATTACAGTTAATGTCGCCCACCGTGGAATTTGCTTTTTGATTAGCCAATCCATTTTGAAATCGTATCTTTTATATTATAAGTTATTCAATAGTTAAAAGGAAATAAATAGTTTAGCTGCAATGCTTGCTTATATTATTTATTTACAATACTCGATCACTTCATTTATTTGTGTAGAAGATTGCACAATGGGGCTAGAACGAAAAACTCTGATACTTATGTGAGTTGCTGTATCCGAAATAAATATTTAAAGAAACTAAAAACACGACCATAAGCAATTATTTTCGAATTTCTTGGGCTGCTCGAATATTTTGGCATTAAACATGTTTTGTTCAAATTGTTAATAACTGAATATGGTTTATAAAGGAAATAAATAAAATAATATTGAAATTAAGAGAGTAATATTATTCTTATGATCAATTGTTTGATAAGTAGTATATTAACAAAAGAAAAAAAAAATTTCACCACCCAATGACTTTGTTAAACGGTCAATTTTAGATTGAAGTGAAATATTTCTATAAATTTTGTTGTTGTTTTTTTTTTGGGGGGGGGGGAGAGGGTTATATTCTTGAAAAGCTCAAACTAAAAATCTTCACCTATTTATTTCTAGTGAATCGCACTTCTTAACTTAGCTTGAAAGCATGGAAGATAACGTTCGAAATTTGAATAAGAAAGCTTCTATAGTGAAATGTTATAGTGATATGGCACGTACTTTCTCTGGTTTTGTAAGGAACGACATTGGAACAATTGTAGTATTCAAAAGAAATTTAATTGTTTGTCAAAAAATTAATATTAAACATTTTTAATTATTAATAGAGCCATTGCCATCATATGGTACGTAATGAAATTAAATTTTCGTGTACTTAAGTGATAACGAATTTGATAAACGTGCAATAATAAATAGCAGTATTTATCATTAATACTATCAATGAACAATATCATGGCCAAACTGTGGATTGCTTCGAAACTCTGCAGAGAAGCTTCAATACTTAGATTTTAGACACATTCAACATAATTTAAAATGCACTATGCACATTTCCTACAAATAAAATACAATCGAACCATTACAAGTACATGAAACTTAAAAGTTAAAAAAAATAAATGAACATATATGTATAGAAAAAATGTCAACAATTTTTTATGACATACAAAAATACTAAACAACTTAAGTTAAACGTTATCTAGCTGTCAGTAAATTAAATAAATCCTTCAAACTCCATAATATTTATTCACACATCTGAAAAAAAAATCTTGGATCTCGTATGGTCTGTTTTCAATTCCAAGACTTCTGACATTCCAAAATTTGTTTGTTTATTCCAAAAACAAGTTCGTAATACTGTTTCTCATATTATTTAAAAATCATAAAAATTAATTTTTATTTTATTTCTCATTTATCTTTAGTGTAATTCAATTAAATATGAAAGTTCATTTTATAGTGAACAGAGATTTTTTATAGTGTATTCTTAAAAAAGTAAAAAATTAAATTAAAAAAAACTTAAATACAATTTATTTATTATATTTATTTATTTAGAAATGTAATAATCTGTCACGTGGACTAAGTACTTTTGATGAATGGGAAACAGTATAGAAAGTTTTTTTTTTTTTTAAGTAGAAGATAATCACGACTGTTATAAAGCTTGGACTTGAAATTCGATAATGTATGGACTGAAACGTTTTTCATATGCAAGAATAAATAATAATGCTATAAAGTTTGAAAGGGTTGTATAGATGAGTTCGTTATTTATTTTTATTACTTATAAAATTTGAGAAATAAAACAAATTTCTCATCAATGCGAAATAGGTCACTCTCAAACCCAGATAAGAAAATAGGCAAACATGTCTAATGAAATCCAAATTTATAATTTTATCTTTATTTATTATATTAATGTATATAGTTTGACATGTAGTGACACATTTTTTTCTAATTTAATTCACATCGAATTGATTTAACGCAGTTTTTATCTCTTCTGAATTTTATTTAAGCAACAGGTGTTCGAAAAAGGCCCATTTCGCAAACATATTACAACTCTATTTGGCCTATCGATTTTTGTATATTTTTAAAACAATGTGAAAATCGCAATAACATATATTCGCGCATATGAAAATCCCCTACACAAAATAATACGCAATATTTAAAAAAAAATAAAATAAAAATAACCAATAAATAATTCAACTTTTAGATAATTTGTAAATAAAAATTCTTCATTAAATACTTGCAGATAATAATAACGAATGAGTTACGTATTTAGCATAGGAATGCTACTATGATATTTTCCTTTAAATATCGCCCAATCGAAACAAATAATTCGATATTGTCGTAATATCGAAGGAAAAATGTCATTATCGAATTTAATTTTTTTTTTTTTTTTTGTCAAATTCTAAACACAAATTAATTTAATATATAAAAAAAACATAAAATGGGCGTGCTAACATACACTAATAGTTTTTAAACTAATCAAATACAAACCCTTAAATATCTCGACACATTATAAAATGGAATTACATACTTTCAAACAAAAGAACTCATATCGTCGGGTTATCATACAAAGTCACCAAGTAATTTTTTTTAGCTGAACTTTTAAGAACGGTTCTGCAAATTTTCGCCTATTTGTCGATAAAAAACGCATTACATGCACTAAAATTACACAAATCCTATATATATATATATATATATATATATATATATATATATATATACATTAAATATAGTTACAACAAGCGCAAAGTTTTCTGATTTCACACATAGAAAATTCATTAAAAGTTCGTAGTGTTTTAAGGTTATTACATTGACTTTTTCCAATAAACGGACGATATCTTTTAAATTTAATTTTTATGTAGATATCATTCGATATTATACTGATGTTGATATCAAATACCGATATAGATAAAGGATAATCGAACTTGCCCGATATTGCAACTAGTGTTGCCCAAAATTGGTCTCGCGAACTCAGTCTTGGTCTTGAGCAAGATTCTCGCAACAGTCTTGCAGTTACTTATTAGCTTGATACTATAGAGAAATTACTGTAACTTTTTAGATAGGAGAAATCTAACTATGCCCGACTGAAAAATTAGAGGAGTTAAATGCAAAATTATATTGGTTATACCAATTCTCTACATATAGTAACGTTGTCAAGTATTATTAACTATTTTTCCTTAGTTTTTATCCAAAAAAATTGTTTTTTCTCCCAATTTTGGTATTGGTATTGCTACAGTTAGGCAGTCTTGGTCTTGCTCTTGCTCTCTGCAAGGCCAATTTTGGGTAACACTAGTCTGTACCGCTGACAATTAGTGCTTATAGTAACAAAATGGATCTATATAAACTATGATATACTTAGATAACTGTAGCCAGATTCGAAGCCGGGACTCAGTCCCCTCTGACATAATATTAAGACATCACAAACATAAAACTGTTGCTTTAAGAAATAGCTGTTCTTTCATTATATAATAGCTGTTATAATATGAACTTTCATTTTTTAAGAAGAGGACTAGCAAGAAAAAACTGTTAAACATAATACCCTAAATAATTTTTATAGTAATAAAGTAACTAAAATTGTCGAGTATTAGTAACTATTTTTCCTCAATTTTTATTTAAAAAATCGATTTTTTTTACCAGTATTGGTCTTGGTCTTGGCAAGACTAAGACCGATTTTGGGTAACACTAATTGCAACAAACCTAGTGTAGTTGTTGGGGAGAATTAATCCAGCAAGTTGGCCTTGTGTTCTTTTTTGACGACCTGCATGCATACGATGCATACGAACAACAGTAGGAGTGTCGAGATACATTTCTCGAAGTCGCAAAGAAATAAATATTAACTGGCCCAATTTTACTGTTGCCCAAATGCTCTTTATTAAACATGTTACTTTAGATCTCACAAAAACGCTACGGAATAGGTAAATTTAGATACTATATTGACATAAACATAGTAAAGTCGAACCGAATTAATAAAATTAACATGATAATACATTGAAGGCATTGTCAAAAAAGATAGTGATACGTCCCCATCTTGAAATGGAAGAGTTGTAGAGTAAAGACAATCTATACAATGTCGCCATTTTTGTTTTATATTTATCTGCACGCAGCTCTATTGCATCTTTGTTGATTCTATCTATCCATCTGCTTTTTGGCCTTCTACATGGTCTTTTGCCTTCCATTAAGGCATTCATTGCTACTTAGGCATCCGGATGGATTGTTACATGCCCCGCCCATCTTAACCTCCACCAATTATTTTTTTTTTTTAATTTTTAACTTATTTATTGAAAAATATTACAATCTGACTCTAGGAAATTTATAATAGAGTTCACAGATCACATTCACACTCTATGTACAATAAATAAAATAAATTATACAGAAAAATAATATTATTATTTAAATAAAAAATCTGGTGTGTCCACTCACATGACTCTCCTACTGATCTTAAACATTTTTTTTCTTCACTTTAATGTATGTTCATTAAATATAACACGATTGAGTTCGACTAATTTTCCTGATAACCTATTACAGAAATCGTTAGAGCACGAACTCTTTGATGAACTAAAGCAATCTAAACAGGCAAATGAGCAATTATTAAAATCAGTGTATAAAATGCAATACACTGTAACGTTGCTAAAGCTGGTCCAATTTAGACGACTTTTTTTTTAAAGTTTTGTTTGAAATTTAATAACCTTTTAAAATATGTTACCACTACAAACTATAGAAATATCACTGTCATTTTTCAGAATGTGGAAACCTAACTAAACCCCAAATGAAAAATTGGATGTGTTAAATGCAAAAGTATATTGGTTCAACTTATTGTTTACAAATATTAACGAAAATTGTTTAGTATCAGTAACTATTTCTTTTTCTTTTTTTTGACCAGTTTTGGTCTTGCTCTTGCAACGGTCTTGGTTTTGGAGAGCTGAGCACTCTAGAAACCTTGCCTCATCATATTCGGCTACCAAGTCCACAAGTAACAGAATAATACAAAACCACTATAATTTTATTAAATTATTCAACAAACTAAAAGAAATTTAATGATTTTTATTTAAATGGTAATTAATAACTTTTATTAGATTAATAATTTTAAACATATTTTATTAATAAATTAATCATAAATTAAAAATTACTTATTACCAATTAAAATTATCTTATTACCTGATAAAACAATACAATAATAAAAGTCATGGGATAATTAATATCAGTATAAAGTTCACACTGACGTTTTGGATTTTTCAATTTGGCTTTTAAGATTTTAAGAAGAACTTCCGAAGTGTATTTTATAATGGAACCTAATAAAACTTGTAATAAAATTTTTTATTTTATTTCTTCTTTGGATTTAACTAGAGTCCATTTCAATCTAAAACTAATAGTTGTTTAATAAATTTTACTTATAGCCATTTATAAAAATGGTTTTAAAAGTTAAATAGAGAATAAAATATTATAAGTCTTTTATCTATATATTTTTGAAAACTTAATTATTTTAAATTAATTACTCATAATTTCATCAGCATCTAACTACAAAGTTCTAAAAGTCTTATTTTTATAATAATATAATAAGTTATAATAAGTTTATATGTTTATTATAAACTTTGTAAACAATCTAATCAGATTTAAATTAAACTGTTTGCATAGCAACACAAATCATTTGCTCACAAAGAGCTACTCTTTCATAATTATGAGATTTTCAAATAGTACAAGCAATTTATAGGCGAGTATCGACCATGAATGTTGAAAAATGAAATAAAAATTTGATCATTATTATAAATTAAATAGAAATAATAAAATTTTATTCCGTATTAAATTTCAATTAATTTATAATTTTTACAAAATTTCTAATATAATTTACTCACTATGCAATAAATTTAATTTATTAACCTCCACTTTGGTAACTCATAATGTAGATTAATAATTTTATATTTAAAAAAAATTAAATACTTTACTGTGAAGAGAACCACAAAATATATATATTTTTTTTGAGTTGGGGATTTACACTTTATTCCGCAATAATTTTATTTAATTATTTTATGATATTTATTGATTAGATATTTTATGATAATACAAGATCGGTAACTTTTAAAAATCTTCTTTTATTTAATCACACATTTGATGCACCTATATACAACGTACGGATTCCCTAATCATTAATAATACTTTAATAATTAAATAATTATTATAATTTAAATAAATATACCTAGTATGTACATACACGAGAAAATAAATTTTAAAAAGTATCATAAAATTAATTAAAATATAAATTAAGATATTAACTTTTCAAAAACACTGTTGCGTTTTCTCTTAAATCATTCAAGTTTTTAATATTTTATTCCTAATATGTAATAAATTGAACGAACGTTTTCTAACTCTCAAATACGTTTACGAAATATTGCGTAATCCCGTTGTGTAACTTAAGAAAATTTAAAAATTTTATAAATAAAATTTTAAATTAATATAAATATTATATTTGTGCAGACATTATATATTTTTTATATTTCAGAAGGATTTTGATTCTCGGCCGTACTCCGCCGTAGTCCGTAAGTAGTCGATCACTCCTATTAATAAGCGAATGACGCAAATCGCTATAATTCCAAGTCTATTTCATTTCAAACAGTTCATTTATGAATTCCATACATAATATAAATTTATTACACTAATAAAAATAAATTACGAATTTAATTTATATTATTTCGATGATATTCACCCGACATCGTTATTGAATATAGATCCTAAATTATAAGAACATTTTTATATTATTGTCGATCAGGTTTTATTTGTATTGGTTCAAAGGAATGTCTTCCAGAGATAGTTAAAATTACAAAAATTATATTAAAGTCAATTTAGTTTTGAAAGAGTTTTGTTTCCTCTCATTCCATTTTCAATATAAGTACACATTTCTCGATCCATCGACAAACTTAATTCCATCATATACACTAGTTATTATTTTAACAAGCTTATGAATTAAAAAATTAATAATATAATAACAAAAATATATTAATATATATTATATTAGATTGTCTACATTTACATTTGGATTAGTTTCACTCAAAGGTCAACAAAAATGAACTTCTGACCTTTCGCTATGTTCAATGAATATAAATGAAAAAGTAATATTAAAAGTCAAATTTTTAATAGAGACCCTTAAGTAAGTTATTATAATTCAAAGAAGAAACTACATTCGCTCATATTATTGTTAAATTAGGATTTTAATTAAATTAGCAAATTGGAAATTTTTTAAACTGATAATATATTAGATAACTGTTGGTTAAAACTAGAACGAACATCAGATGTTTAATATTTCATGAATTATGTTATAAAAATTATACGATAAAATTATACGATCACCCTCCGTGGATAGAAACTATGAGTTTAAAGTAGCTTACGAAGTGAAAAAAACTCATTGGCCCTTTAGGTTTAGCGTGTATGAATTTAGGGAGAAGACGATGCATTCGGAATTCAAATGAGTTTATTCGTCGTAAACATATGAGTTCCTGTCCTACAGTATCCTTTAACAACACTTCACTTATCCCTGTTGAACAAATGCGATATCTTGGACTCCTCCTTAACAATCGTCTCACTTGGAATCCTCATACTAGTCTGAAACGACAAGAAACATCTCGACGTTTCCGCTTACTCCAACACTTACTAGACAGACGATCTATGCTTCCAATTAATTACAAAAGACTCATATACATGACTATAATAAGACCTATTTGGACTTATGGAATTGAGCTATGGGGCTCCACTATACCATCGAATTCATCACGTATCCAATCCCTACAATCCAAAATCCTTCGTAAAATCTTTAATGCTCCTTACTTTGTCACAAATAAAATAATCCATAGAGACCTTAATATGTTGAATATGTTTCCGATCTGGCCCAATCCAGATACCTATCCTTCCATAACAAACTACAAAAGCATACGAACCCTCTCGTTTCAAACCTTGCTTCCTCCTCGATCTCTTATGACCCTCCGAGGCGTCTGAAAAGAAGGTGGCCTCGTGATCTTCATGTGTAAATTTATTATTTGAGGGCTATCAGTGGGTAGTTTCTCAAGAAGCGTTTTCATGTGATTATATTTCTGTGTGCACATTTACTTGATGTATTTATATTAATACAGTTGTAAATATCATAAATAAATATAAAATATATATATATATATATATATATATATATATATATATATATATATATTATATATAATAATATATATAATATTATATATTATATATATTATATACTCTTTGTATATGCTAGAATATATTATTTTATAAACTCAGATATATAGGAATTCAATATAATTACAGGAGTTCTTCTCAAACAGAATTCTATAGGGAACGAGAATGACCACAAAGGGCCTATCTCCCTGCTCAACACATCACACAACTCAACTGCCAAGTTGAACTACATGTTTGTAGAATGTTTCTCTGCATTAGTCCCTTTTTATGCCTAGCATTGTAGCCTGCTTTTAGGGGCATTAGTTGACATAAATTATTGATTTATTGTATAAAGTTACGTATTTTAGAGAGTCATAACAGTTGTATCTTTTTTGGTAAAATTCATCCTGCTTTAAATTAAAATAAATCCTGTCTGACTGTGAAATACATCTCAATTCTGGTTCTTTCGGATAGTAATTCATAGTTTACAGAATTCTTATAAAGCCTTTTTATTTTATTTTTTTCGATTTTAAGTTCTTTTAATCATATAAATATACATAAATCAATTTATTTATATTCAAGAAATACTTTTTTTTCAATATTTTTCTGCAAGCTAAAAAAAATTCATTATTAAAATACATTTTTGGTCAATAAGGAAAACGGAAAAGAGGCTTATAGAAGCATAGGCAGTAATTTAGGCCTAGTAGTCTAAATTAATAAAATTACCTAAATTTTGGCCACTTCAGGAATCTTCAGGTATACAATATAATTTTAAAACATTTCGTAAATTTTCATTTGACAAATCTCTCAGAGGACATACTGGTAGATACACTGTGTCGTATCAGTCTGCAAAAACGTGCTTTGTGTAGGCATGTACTGTGCTACTACCTTGCGGCAGTTTGAGAAAACTAGTTCAGTCCATTCGTTGTTCAGTTAGGTTTTATTTATTGCTTTATTCGAAATTCTTGTGTTCACGAAACACAGCGTATACAGTAGTGTTGACCAAAATCGGTCTCTATCTTGCAAAGTGCAAGACCAAGACCAAGGCCGCCTAACTGTTGCAAGACCAAGACCAGGACTGGTAAAAAAAATTCAATTTTTTGAATAAAAATTAAGGCAAAATAATTACTAATACTTGACAATCTTAGTTACTGTATGTAAATAATTGTTATAACCAATATTCTTTTGCATTTAACTCCTCTAGTTTTTCATTCGGGCTGAGTTCGGTTTCTCCTATCTAAAAAAATTACAGTAATATCTCTACAGTAATAAGCTAGTAAGTAACTGCAAGACTGTTGCGAGACTCTTTGGCAAGACCAAGGCCATGACGAAGACTGAGTTTGCAAGACCAAGACTCGTCTCGGTCTCTCATTTGGGCAACACTAGTATCCAACACAGAATAACCATAAATGAAATTTTACCCGCTATTCCAAAGTTACTCTATCTTACGGTGCTTAATTTCACTATGATAAAAAAAAAATTAGATATTACATTTTAAACTATGTAACCGTAAAATTTGTTTTACAGGCGCGTACATTAGTAATGGCAAACGAAAAAAGAAATGGTTTAAATTTCCGCCATCCGCCTTAAAAGTTATAACAATATCTTTGAATACAGGAACAAATGTTTGTAAAAATGTGTTAATCATAAAACATGGAAACAATTGGAATTAAAAGAAGAAACGATTCTTGAATTAAAAAAAAAAAAAAATTCAAGTAAGCATGACCTGGGAAGAATTTCCCAAAAAACAAAAAAATGTATATTATATAATTTTTATAAAAATAATCATGATCAAGTTTAAAGGAAGCAAACTATCAATTATTAAATAATTATTGCAATTATGATAAAACAATGGCTAACTGCTGACCAAATAATTTATTTGAATGTAATTGAAACATTTTCTTTATTATTAACAAGTTCTCATTATTTCGAATTTATTCTTGATACCTTAACCACGTCATGATACCAATGAAAAATAAATAATTTGTTGAATATATCGCTGTTTATTAACTAACCGTCAGTGATTAGTTGGTATAATTTGTTAAGAAAACAAACTGTCATGTATCGACAGTCACACTGCATAAAATAAAAATAAAAATCACTTTTTTTGGCGTCACGGGAGTTTTAGATATTGCGCTGTCCCTTCAAGTGGCAAAATTTATAACGAAGACAAAATTTTATGTGCCAATAATTCAACAATTTTGCATAGTTGAGGAAAAAAGTTCAAATCACAGGGCACAGGAATTTTAAAAACGGTAGATGAAGGTTAATTAATAAGACCTAAAAGAATGCGATTTTCCTTAAGTGAGAATTCCAGAGATCTAATTACGCACATCGCCTCCTATATTTAAGGGACGAAATCGATTAGGACGAATGTGTCACTTTACAAAAGAGATTATACACAGCTCCGCAGGCTGACACATTTACTAATAGTGAGGTCCAAATCCAGTTATCTCGCTCCGCTAAATGGATCAACCGCAAAGCTCGGCTCCTAAACCTGGCAAATGAATTGTGAATGTCGTTCGTTACAAAGGCTGTAAAATGGCAATCGACTCGGCCACGTCAAGAGTCACACACTCGAGGATATTCTTTTTTTTTTTTCAATGTATTTCCGAAAAGATCATTCGATTTCCGTTTGACAAACTCGCTTCACGGTGGAAGGAGAGAAAGAGAGGTATAAAACGGGAAGGAAATAGGTGTGCCTAACTAAACCAAGTTTGCTTGATAAACTCGATTATATTTGATTACGTTTGTTAAACAAATGTATTTTATTTTCAGAAAATCCGATACTTTGTTTTTTTAATATTTAGCAATATCCCCCAAGATGAAATATGTTTCTTTCATTATCGTCGAAAAAACAAAATATTAATTATATTTCAAAAGATAATTACTGTAATATATATATATATATATATATATATATATATATATATATATATATATATATAGCATTTCCAAGTCAATTTCAACCTTTTCCAAATCAAATTAAACCTATTCCATTTTAAATTCAACTTTCGAATATTTTTCAATTTTCGATTTTTTTTAAAATGAATACCACTTATATATTATCGAAGGCATAGCTTCTGAAAATTAAAAAAAAAAATTTGATAACGCGGTTGCATATCCATTTATTTCAACTTTTTAGATTTTTTCAGTATAATATTTCCGTGTCATTCGAAAATGCCCATGTCTATATGGGTGTATTCTTATGTTTCCGGAGCCGTAGATTTTGAAATTGACCTCCATTTTAAGAACAAATTTTAATTAATCGAGATGCAGCGACGTAAATATTAAATCAATTTAAATATTAGAGATCCCAAAAATTTCAAATACTAATATCCAAAACACTGTGGTCTAATCTTAAAATGGAGGTAATTTTCGAAAACTATGGCTCCGGAAGCATAAATGTAGACTCTTATATCGCACAAATTAGAAAAACTTAAATAAGTCGGAACATAGATGCGTAATCTTTAAATGGAGGTCATTTTCAAAACCTACGGCTCCGGAAACATAAGAATACACCTTTATATCATATAAATTCAAAAAAATTAAATAAGTCGAAACGCAGCGGCCTAATCATAAAATGTAAGTCATTTTCAAAATCTACGGCTCCGGAAACATAAGAATACACCCTTATATCAAATAAATCTAAAAAACTTAAATAAGTCTAAACGCGGTGGCTTAATCATAAAAAGGAGGTCATTCTTAAAAACTAGGCACACGACAGCACAATACTAGACCCTATAAATTGGAATAGGCACAATAAATCAATATCAATCAAGTGTAACATAAAATCGATAGTATTTTGAAAAACTCTACTTAGGGGAGCATAAACATAGACCTTCATATTGTAGGGGGGAAGGGGGTGAAATGAACATTATTTAAAAAAAAAATTTACAAAAATTCTAAACATTAATTTGAAATGGAAACGGTTGAATTTGAAATGGAAAAGGTTGAAATTGACTTGGAAAAGGTTGAAATCTACTTGGAAATGCTATATATATAAGGATGTCAGTAAAACATTCCAAAATCAAAGCTTAAGTCCTCCAAACATCATTAAATGAATAACAAGTCAACACTAAACCATTTAGGCATCATTAATACACATAAGGTCGCGGTAATGCAGACTATAGACACTACATAGGACAATAAGCTGTTGCATTGCGCGCATCACACAACTTTTACTTACCACCCTCTTCTTATCAGAAATAAGTCTCTTCAGAAACAGGAGGAAAAAAATAAAAATTATAGAGGCTATATTTATTTAAATTTCATTGTGGGCATATTCATTTGTTTAATTACCCTTATATATATATATATATATATATATATATATATATATATAATATATATATATATATATATATATATATATATATATATATATATATACAAATTTTAATATGAATATCGCTGTAATCTATACAATTAAATATTAAATAATAACAACGATAGCATTTATGAAAACTGCATGTGTTTATATATACAATATTCTCGGAGTTCGTATTTTTTTAAGCTCATGTTGCGTATGGTAATCTATTGTAATGTTTCGGGCGAGCTGAGAGACGCTCGTAATTCTTCGGTTCTTCCATTGCAACTATTTTCCGTCTCGATCTCTTATTTCTTCTTTAGTTAATTATCAAATTCTATCATATTTTATATTTAACTATTTTTTATGTTAGAGATCAATGTGATGTGGTTAATTGTTTCGAATAAGAAAATTAAAAGTACTTTAGAGGAACCTAATATTGAAAATTAGCCATTTAAGGTCTGTTAGAGAACATCAATGAGAATAAAACCTATATCATAAGAAAAACTGATTATTTTTATACTGAATTTAATCAAAATCTTTGAAGCCGTTTTCGAGAACATAGTAAAATGTGTTTCAACGATAATATAAAGTGGCACTTCCGGTTAGCCGATTTTAACTAAAAAGTTGCTGTAACATCTCATGTATATACAAACCTTAAATATGCAATTTAACATTCATACTACTTTTAGTTTTTGAGCTAGACCTGTCACATGCACACAGGCGCACACTGATACCATTTTGCAGGACTTGATTATTTCTGGACTTGGTTAAGAGATTTAGGAGACCTCTAAACACGTATTTCCGTTGAAAACTCAGATTCGAAAATTTTCATGATCGAAATACTGTCCCTTACTATATATTTCATATAGTAAAAGAAAGTAATAACAGCCTAAAAATACCTACTGCACCGAGATATTACATCATCCAATAATATTATGTTGTTCTGAAAATAATGGGGGATTTCTAGTTTTCTATACATTAAGTCTCTCTCTCTCTCTCTCTCTCTCTCTCTCTATATATATATATATATATATATATATATATATATATATATATATATATATATATATATAAAACCTTCTCATAAGATAGTTTATTTTGAGAAAAAAACTTTATAATAACTTGCTACTTAGCAAAACCTCATTATTGACTTCATTTAAAAACCAAATGTTTCTGCATCTCCACAGCCATCCATCAATCTTCGGAATTTTATGAGAATTAAATATGTTACCAATTTGATTATACTGTTAATTTAAAACTATTATTTATATTGTTTACCGTCCAAATATGTAAACCTACGAATATCAATTTACCTATAATTTTATCAAATTATATATATATATATATATATTTAGTATAAAACTTTATTTTTATTTTAATGTTACACAGCTTTGTAAAATAATTATTTTTTTTCAGCCATTATGTGCCAGAAAAATCTATATTATAATGTGATAATCATTTTAGATGTTTGTTATTCCT
Source organism: Nezara viridula (assembly GCA_928085145.1). Taxonomy (NCBI): domain Eukaryota; kingdom Metazoa; phylum Arthropoda; class Insecta; order Hemiptera; family Pentatomidae; genus Nezara; species Nezara viridula. The sequence goes on along the minus strand of OV725078.1, from coordinate 166,415,044 downwards.
TGGGGACTAAACGTCCCAGAATAAAATTTACTTTCTTCTTCTCTATATAAAAAAATGTTTGCACCTGAATAATTATTCTTTTGTATAAGTGATAACAATTATAAACACTTCTTAAAACAAAAATGTTTTTTATCTTAACGCTACATAAGGTTTACTGAGATTAACTAGTTGGTAATAATTCCATCTTTACCAAAACGTCAAAGAGTGATTTTCGCTTAATTTCGTTTCACGAGATAAAATCGGTCAGATCAGGGCACAAAAGGGCAAAAAGCATTTATTATGTCTGGGGCGATGGGAGGGTGTGGGATTGCACCATCCGACGGTCGTTTTTTTCATTTCAAATGTAAATAATGGAAGTCGTAGAAGGACCTCTTCCCATGATCACGATGTTGGTCAAAGAAAATCCCAGAACGATTCTTAAAGAACTTGCAGCGAAACCCTCCGTTAATCCACCATCTTTAACCACCTCAATGCAATTGGAAAAGTATAAAAAACAGCCAACAAAATATCCCTTATGAAATATGTTCTGCACTTCTTTGCCGAAACAGTAACATTGCTCATCCACCCTATTCTTCTGACCTCTCTCCTACCGACTACCATTTTTTAGACTTCAGTGACACTTTTTAAAAAATAAACATTTTATTGATTACAATTTGTTATAAAATGTATTTTAATAATTTGTTAATACTATCGGTTTCAACACTATATTCAGAGAATATATGAAAGTTACCAAAACGCTTGCAGAAATGTATCGTGAGTAATGGAGCGTACTTTGATTAACAAAAATAGTTTCAAATAATTTATTTTGTTTTAAAACCAAAAACCTGTATTAATTTTCAGACAACGCAATAGTTAAATACTTATCAGAAGAGTTCATTTTGACAAACTTCGGAGTGATTTGCTATATCAAATAACTTTATGAAGAGGAACCCTTCTCTCCATAACTTTTTCAAAGTATTTCACACTCCCAACTTCAGTTGTCGGTTTGAGCACTCAGTAGAAGACTAACTTCGTGGATTTCCCCATCCCACCTTCATTGAAGAAATCCAAAGGGAAAGGAGGTGATTTATATTCCAAATAACTTTTCAAATTTGTATTGGTTTTTATTCTTATGGAAACGTATTTCAATAGCGAAAAAAAAAATCTGGCGTGTCCGTTCACACTACTTTCCTACCTATTTCAGAAACGTTTTTAAATCTTTAAATATGTCCATAAAGAAACAAAAAAATTTTTTTTTTTATTCTATTTAAATTTACAACTTTATTACATGGAAAATACAATAAGTAAATGTGACATTGGTAACATGACATGTACAACATGAAGAGAAACTACCCATAGGTAGAACTCAAATTAAAGTTCTATATTAGATGGTCCCGAGGCCATCTTCTTTTCAGACGCCTCGGAGGGTTATCAGGGATCGAGGAGGAAGCAAGGTTTGAAACGAGAGGATTCGGATGGTTCTGCAGTTTGTTATGGAAAGATAGGTATCTGGATTGGGCCAAATCGGAAACATATGGAACATTAAGGTCTTTATGGATGATCACCAAAGCTCAATTCCGTAAGTCCAAATAGGTCTTATTATTGTCATATATATGAGTCGTTTGTAATTGATTGAAAGCTTAGAGCGTTTGTCTAGTAAGTGCTGCAGTAGTCGAAAACGTCGGGCGGCTTCTAGTCGTTTCATTTTGGTATGGGGGTTCCAAGTGAGTCGTTTGTCAAGGAGGAGTAATAAGTAACGGATTTGTTCGACAGGGATAGGAGGGCTATTGTAGAAGTATACTGTAGGACAATAAGTCATAGGTTTACGGCGAAGAGTGAAGGTAATTTGATGGGATTTATTGTAATTTATTTTAATCCTCCAGTTTTGACAACATTTTTCAAGACTGTGATGATGTGTGATTGAAGAGTTTGGGATGCAATAGATAAATAGATTTATTTTCCTGAAAATTGATCAAAGAAAATATTTGATTACGAGTTATTTGATAAATTAAACCGGTTTGTGGCAGATCTGTGTAAAAATTTAAAAAAAAGTGGCCTTTAATTTAATTTTAGCGTATGCCCCAGTTAAAGTTAGTTAAATTAGAATATACACACACACGTATATATAATAAAGAAATGTGGACTTTGGGGCCTCAGAGAATAATTACAAAATAAACAGATTTATATAATGAATTAACAAAAGAAAAGAATATTATTTACCTCCAATCTTCTATTAAGGGAAAAAAATTATATAAAAGTATTTAAATTAATTTTAAGAGGTTATTGAACAGGCGGGATTTAAAGGTGGGGAGATTATTGAAGCGACGGATGAAGGATAGGATAGAATTCCATAGGTATGTGGATCGAATAATGAAAGATCTGTCGGAAGCAGTGGTTCGGTGGGATCTTAAACACAAATCTGAAGACCTGGAACGGGTTTTGCGGGATAGAGGATTTGAATTGAAGGAGCTCGGAGATGTATGAAGCACGGCGGCATTGGATGACTTGGAAGAGGTAGGACGATAAGAAATACTTACGTCGGTAGGAAGGATAGAGCCATTTCAGCTCTTCATAATAACGAGAAATAGAGGCGTCCCTTGGGATCCCGAAGATGAATCGTACAAAGCAATTTATCAAACGTTTTAGTTTTGACTCGAGATCCCCGGAGACGCCACGATATACCGTACAGCAATAGCCGAAGTGAGGAAATATTAAGGAAGTAATAAGGAGTTACCGGGTTTCAAATGGAAATAGGTTGCGGAAGTAATTTAGTTGTTTTAAAATGGAAAATTCACGGCAGGAAATATCGGATGCATGGTTTTTCCAGAAAAGGGTTTGATCAAAGGTTATCCCGAGGTTCTTAATGGTGGGATAGAATTTTATGGGATTATCGTGTAGGAAAATGGTTTTTATGTTAGGAAGAGTTTTAAGGAGGTGACTGGAGCCTACATATATATATGTATAATAAAAGTCATCTAAAATTCATTCAGACATTTTTTTTTTTATTTAGCGACACTTAATAAAGCAATGTGCAAAAACATTGGTGCGAAAATAAAAAGGGATTACTACTAGAACTACCTAAGACTTTTGAACTACAATAAAATATTAAAAAATGTATTAATATATACTGAATCAAGAAATTTAAACTAAGAATATCTGTTTACGTTAGCGAATATAATTTTGTTTCTATTCAGATTTGACGGATTTAGAAGAGCGAGATTCCACTGTATATCTAAGCATGACCTGTGTTTCATTTCGGAATAAAAATAGGTCCAATCTTACCTCCGAATTGAAGATACTGTTCTACTTCTTCATGACGTATGTCAAATCATCTGCGATGATCGGTCAATCCCTTCTTTGTCAGATTTGTCTTCCCTAACAATCCCTCAATGTACTTTATTCCCGATAAATTTATTTTATCCGAGAGATTTATAACTGCAGTCATGACATGTGTACGTACATGAAAAAGGTATATGATGTTTTTTTTCTTATATTTTTTGATATATGAATACATTTTTTTTTATCTGTATTTAGAGTCCAACCATACCATATTTGTCAATCCAAACTTTGCATACCATATTTAAGATCCATTCATACCCTGGATTGTAAAGAAGTCCTGTGCGTTTTTCCTAAATCCTTGAATTATTCCGCGAATAAAATATATTGTGTTAAAAATTCAGTACATATTGATATAATCGTTCTACCTTACTCTTCAAGAAGCTATGTTTAGCTTTATTTATTTTTGTCGTATTTTCCCGGAAAATAATAAACTTTTACACGATATTGAGGGTCATCAGATTAGGAGGGATGTATTTTAAATCGATTTCAGAATCCGTATGATAAGATTATGGAGTTTTCAGATATGTATGATATATATAATTTTTTTCTTTGTCACCGCTACGTTTCTGCACCTCCACCTCATAAAATGTTTAATTTCGTAAAATTACGGAATTTCTTTTCTGTTTTTAAAGTGTCGGCACACCTCTACAGTGACTCAAAAAAAAAATTAAGAGGTTGAAATTTATAAAGTAAATTAAGTTGGTTAAGAGAAAGCACCTTTCGGAGGTATAAACGGACAGAAAAACGTGTGCTTCTATAGACGCCAAAACGGTGGTAACGGTTTCAATAAAAGTTCTCTAAAATCTTCGCTCTTGAAGGTTTATAAATTTATATAAATAGGATACTTCCACGAAAAAATGATATTATTAATACAACTCATAAAGTTCACGTTCTTTGTTCAATCGTGTATTTAAAATATAATGAAATTCCCTACAATACAACCACATTTTAAAAATCATTGAAACGGGGCCAATATTTTCTATGATGTTTTGAACATGGTAAGCATGATATTTTCTATATAAAAAAAATACATTTTGGAAGACCCTTGATGCTAGCTTGAAAATTAATTTTATACATAACTAAACAATAAATTACTATTAATATATACATTAAAAATTATGTTGTTTTATAAGCTTAAAAAAATCTATCTAATTCTATTGAAAAAAAGAAATAATAAGGCATGTCGTATGGAGGGACATCACTAGTGTTGCCCAAAATCGGTCTCCTAACTGTTGCAAGACCAAGACCGTGACCAAGACTGAGTTTGGAAGACCAAGACTCGTCTTGGTCTCGCATTTGGGCGACACTAATATTTAGTTACTAATACTTGAAAATGTTAGTTACTATATGTAAAGAATTGATGTAAACAATATATTTTTGCATTTAACTGTTCTAATTTTTCATTTAGACTTAGGTTTCTCCTATCTAAAAAATTACAGTAATATCTCTCTTATAATAAGCTAATAGATAATTGCAAGACTCTTGAGCAAGATCAAGACTGAGTTTGCAAGACTAAGACTCGTTTAGGTCTCGCATACATCACACATACTTAATATGAAACTATTTAAATTTATTTAACTCTTGTGTAATAATGTGCAATGTTTTAAAATCCTAATAAAGTTCTTCGGGTAAGCCTTAATGAAACAATAAAATCCCTTTTCTTATGTTTCCAAACAAAAATTAGACCTCTATGACGGAGATCGTTTGCTCACATTTTTCTTTCTTTTTTTAATTTGTTGAAAGAAGATGAGTTATAAAATTTGAATAAATATTATAAGATTCGTTATTCATAATAATCTTTATTACAAGTAATTAATAATATTTGTAAGCATTTTAGGAGCAGCGGACAACAAACTAATAAATCTTCAAATAAAATAGTTTACCACTGAAGGTAAAACTTGAAGTCTGGTTTGTTCTTATTTCCGTCTTTCAAAGCGAACCCACTCAATGTGTAACTTAAGTTGTGCTTGTTACGTGACCAAGAGAGGCCCCGACCACTCCAAACTATTCCTTCCATTTGTTGTTCTTTAACAAAGTTTTAATTCTCTATATTTTATAATATCTTTTATAAAAGGAATATACAGTGTTAAATCACTTAGTCGTTGAGGATTCGAACTTCTAATGCAATAATGATCAATAGATAAGTTTCATCCTTAATGTAAGCGGGGTTTCCTTAAAACAGAAGTGGGGTTTATTTTCATCACTCCACCACGCCTAGTAGTTTTTTTTTTTTTTTTAATATACCTGTTTAGGAAGAGCTATAAGTATTCATGCACAAAAATGAGAAAAATATATATAAAATTATAAAAATAAATTAATAAATAAAATGAAAATAGTTTTTGTTTCATAATAATGAAATTTCCTACAAAAAGATTTTTTTTTTTTTAAATCATTGAAATGAGACAAATATCTTCTATGATGTTGATATAATAATAAGACAAGAAGTTAATAAGAATGATAACAAATAGTAATAAGACAAATAAAATCAAATTGTGTTATTAATCACATTCATACCTATGTACAATATTTACAATTGCCCGGGGAACTCCGAACCAGTTATTGTCCTCCACATTTTTAAGGCAAAGCAGGACTCCAGGAAATCCCAGCGGCATCACTGGCATTACACGACTAAGCAGCAGTGCATGGATTTAGGATATCATTTTTTTTTATTATAGTGGTAATTAATCTGGAAGAAAAAGAAAGAAACAATAAAAATTATGTTTAAGTGTTTCTTGAAAATACTAAAATAGAAAAAAAAACAACATAATTACAGAGATAATATTGTACCCTTAAGAATCACTTTTACTTCCACTAACCTATATATGAAATATATTAACTAAAGGAGAAATAAGAGCTCGTAACGGATAATAGTTTGAATGGAGGAACCAAAGGAATATGAGCTTACCCGAGCTCCCTGAAAGATTATAGCAGGCTTCCAAACGTAACATGAGCTTTATGATAATACGGACTCCGAAAATATTAAGTACATATACATATGCGGTTTTCACAGGTGCTATCTTTGGTATTATTTAATATTTAATTTTATTAATTACAGCGATATAAAAACTAAAATTTATATAAAAAACTATATAAGGATAATTAAACAAATACCAATACCCACAATGAAATGTAAATAAATATAGCGTCCATGATTTTTACTTTGACTTCCCCCTTTGTCTGAAAATACTTATTTATGCTAAGGAGAGGGTGGTAACTGAAAGTCGTGTGATGTGCGCGCCAGATTTTTTTTTTTATTACATGGGCTTACATTTTGTAGCTATACATGCATTATAATTTAAAATGAATAAATATTTTGATTGTTAAATTAGTTAGCACATTTCACACATAAAAAAATATGGACCAATAAAAAATAAATTATTTACCAATTTGTTTTGGGGGGGGGGCTTCAGCAGAAAATTTATAAGGTAATTATTTCAATAACTTCATACACAGGCCCTTCAATTGTTTTTTTTTTACATAATGGAATACAGGTCTAAATGCTACACATGTACGAACATTTTATTACAACGAACATTTTATTTTTGAAATAAAACAAAAAAACATCTGAGGTTATACACGTGTACAAGGTGGAAAACTGTAAACGTTCTAGATAAACAACAGCTTGGGGTCCTCCAGACAAACATACCAAATTGTTTTTCTGGTGGGGTCGTAGTAGATCATCTGTTAATCAATTTCTGTAACAGCGGAGCTACATCAATAAACGAAGTTTTTTTCGTTATCTTTTTTTAATACTTTTGAAATATTAACCAGATATGTTCCTGCTGTACATTTCCGTTTCCTCCAAATAAAACTTGTATTGCTTAACCCATATTTTATAACTCGTGTATCCCAAATTACTTATCCTAATTTATTCTAGTGCCAAACAAATTGAAATAAAAAAAAATGGTTTCTTCTAAGGCAGGAGTCCCCAAACTTTTTATATTTAAGGACACATTTTTAAGTTAATCGTCACGCTGAATAAAATAATTAGTTTTTATTTTTCTAAATTTATCAATGTTTGATACTATTAATAAAAAAAAAAAAGAAGGGAATTATCTAAACATAAAAGAAGTATTGCTTATATTATTATTATTATAAAAAATAAATAATTATTTATTGTCAAAATGTATACAAGGCATAAAATTTCTTTATTATAAATAAATGCTGAAGATAAACAGATAAACAATTAAATAAGAGACGGGCATTTGAGGACATAACTTGGCCCATTTCAAATTAAAAAACTATCTAATTTGATTTTTGTTTCTAATTTAAGTGTGTTCATTTATCACTATAATTATTGTCCATGTGACAGATTATTATATTTCTAAATAAAAAAAAATAAAAAAAAATTAAGCAAAGAAAATAACAAAATTATAACGAAAATAATTTGGAAATGCTCCGTTCCTGGCTGTACGCTTTTCTGAGGAGAGTGGGATGTTTCAGAAACGGGAATTATCTTTATTTAATATATTTATATTTATATCAGTTATCCAATTAAGCAAATTACTAACTATATGTTTAGTATTAATGAGGAAGGCTAGATACAATACACCCCATCCTTAGATGTACTAGATTGAGATATAATTAATACCAGATATCCTATAGAAGGGTATAGCGTTGCCTATTTGCTATTTGATCTAACTAGTGGAAAGCAGGAAAAATATTTTTAAAAAGTATAAAAATAAAATTCTAAATAAAATAAAATCTGTTAGTGGTCTAAACATTATAAATATATCTAAAAATGTTGAATAAGGGATGTTGATATCGGCATGAATTTAATATTTTATTAATTACCAACATAGATTTACATGAATTTATTATATAATAATACATGAATTTATGAAAAACAAAACCTAGCCTAGTTTAACAACTTAAAAATCACCTTTAAATTGTTTAAACAGAAAAACTCTACTTATTATTTGACGGAGGTTTTATCAAGTTTAGTATGAAGACTTATTTTATCACCTAAATTTAATGTATTTTTTTTTTTAGTTTTCACTTTCTAACCAACAAAAAATTTGACATCCTTAAAAAAACAAAAAGCTTTAATTTCTTGCATTTTTGCGAAAAATCGACTACGGTTTATCTATGTTTTTTGTAGCTGTCAAGGTATACTATCCTGTAAAAGCTGCAACAACTACAACCCATGAAGGGTTTTTGGCTCAGTACTACTCAGGGAAAGTACCGCTCAACCGCCAGGTTTTCCCTCCTTAATTGAGGATACTCACTTTATAGAGGGTGGGTGTACCACAGGAAGGTCTCCCCGTCCCAGGGTCGATCTACTGCTGTTAGAACAGAATAAATAATTGATCTGGCATGAACCTGGGAAAAGCTCAAGGATGCATTGGCAGCTCAGCGCCCCACCACACAGTTACCCAACTCCCTAAGGTATACTATTGTATATCGGCAGTATGCCTGCAAACCCCCGCAACTGCTATCGACAACTGTTTTAAAGAAGCTACAAGAAAGCTTCAACCGCTTTGAGAAATCTATATACTACCAGGTTATTTATATATAATAACAGCTGTTCATAGAAAAGTGATAACGCTGATACGTAAAAATGACATGCTCCGGAAACATATGTTTTATAATTGAGATGCAAATCTTTTAGCCTGTGGTACAGACCCCTTTTTATCAAATTATTCTAAGCATCCACCTGAAACTTCGTAAATACCTTTATCTCAACTTAACCTACAACTATTTTATTTACGAATATTCTCAGAATTGGGGTGCTATCAATCTGGAGATCGGCCAACGTTGTCTATTTGATTAGTAACTAAAAACTTTTAAATATCCATTTGAATCGAAAGATAATTTGAGCCGAAAATAGAAAAAAGAGTTGAATTCAAAAATATTGAGCCGTTCGGCGTGACCTACATCCCCAAGATGTCAAAATAACGAGGTTATACAGGGCTAAACGGCCCAACGGGTGGTTTTTGCAGGCCACATTTTTTCACGATTTTGTGATCTAATTATCTTACGATCCAAGTGGAAAGCAAATTGTTATTTATGAGTTTTTAGTGCTTAACTAAATAGGCAATGTTTGCCAATCTCCAGATTGAAAACGCTCCAATTCCGAAAATTTTCGTAAAACTGTAGTTATAGGTTACGATGAGATGAAGTTATTTACGAAGTATCAGGCGTAAGGACGTTAATAATTCGATAACAGAGGGTCTGTACTACGGGTTACTTTGTTTTAATAAAAATGGGACTTGGTTGGATTAGAAAAATACTGTCAATATATATTTTTTACTTGTTTATTGATAAATATTATAATCTGTCTCGATTAAGGACAATTAAAATAGAGCTCAGAGAGCATATTCACACCATATTTACACAATCATAAATAAGTAAGATAATAACAAAATAATATACAGCGAAATAGGAATAAAATAAAATAGCATAATAAGGGAAGAAAATAATAATAATAATAATAAAATAAAATGTTTAAAAAATAATAAAATAAATATCTTAGACGCAGGCATTCCTATATACACTGTTTACAATCAGCCTGGGGAACTCCAAACTAGACCTGTGCCCCTCCCCTTGTGGATGAAAAAACAAGACTTCAGGAGATCCCTGCGCTTCTCCCTCAACCACTTCACTGGTATTAAAAAGCAGCGGAGGCTGTGTAAGGGCGCTACAGCCACAAATGTCAATATTACAATAGAATAGAATAGAATAGAAAATAACTTTATTCTGGGACAAAGTCCCTTTTAGAATAACAAAATAGAACATAATTAAATGACTAAATCTGGCCAAAATAAAACAAAAATAAAAAAAAGAGAAAGTAAAGAAAATATTATTTAAACAAGCTATATACAAAAAAAAAGAAAAATATATATACAAGACACTTAAAACTATGTACAGTGGGAAAAATTATAATTATACACTTTTGAAAAATAAAAAATACATTGAGCTCTTCTTTAGAATACGGCGTGTTTCTGCTAACAAAGGAAAGAAAAAGCTGACAATGTAAAATGTCATAGTATTTAAATAATGAATAATATGTAGACTCATCATTGTCTAATTCTAGCTATAGGTATAGATTTAATTATATAAGAATAAAAAAATAAATAAAAATACAAACAATAGATGGATTCAGTGGCATTAAGAGCAGGAAGATATTGTAATATCCCTAGTGAAGTTTACAGTACAGAATAGTACTATTGTTTGATGATGAATGATATAATAGAAATGTATAATATCAAAAGTTTAGCAAGCATCTGACTGTTTTTGGGATAGGGATTGGAATAGGATGGTTTTGAATGTGGATATGGAGGGGGAATGCCGAATTTTGATAGGTAGAGAATTCCAGAAATTGACAACACGAGCTATAAAGGAGTTTTGAAATGAGGCAGATCTGTGAGAAGGGATGTAGAGGTCAGAAGGTCGAGATCTTGTTGAAAGTATATTAAGGATGATAAGAATATTAAGGATGAAGAATATAGTATTCTCCTATATATTATTTTTTCATTTCGTTCTTTGACTTTAACTTTACCTTCTTTATTTATATAACGTTTTTGTCGACATAGGATTAGCTTACATGGTTTAATTTTTAGTCTACCATACCCATATTTTTTTTAATACGAAAAATCTTTTAAGCTACACTGCGTTGTTGGGTTAGAAGTCAGAGACGGACAATGGAGGGAGTAGGAAGGAGCAGTGTTTGATAATAGAGGCCCCAATCCGGAGGAGGTCGGCCCCCAAGCTCCTTAATCTGCCTAGTTAAGGAAGGCTAAACACAACAATAGCCAGAGCTTTATACCGTTTATACCGTCAGCTCCCTAAATCTCCTCCCTTTAGCCCAGGCTAAATGAGAAAAACATTTAGACAAACGACCATGCTGGGCAATTTGTTTTCCCTCATGGGAACCGGCCCATCTTTCATTTCCATTCCGTATCATCGTCGTGTACGTTACTGTGCCGTTATTATTAGTTTTATAATCCATATGAGGTTTCATATGATTGTTTTCAGTGCTCCATAATAAGCGTTGACCAAATGCAAGACCATGGCTAGTCTTGGTCTTGGTCTCAGTATTATAGTTACCTATTACATTATTACTATTTATTAAACATGGTACATTATATTTTAGAAAAACACTACAGAGTAGGTACATTTAGATATTTTTTTTGACATAAATAGAAAATAAAATGAACTTTATTCTGGGAAGAGGTCTCTTAAGAATAACAATTATGAACAAAAAATACAAACCACATCTGGCCAAAAATTACATTAATCAAAATTAAAGAATATATATAATATTTTCAGTTAAAGTATATTAAAACAAATAAAAAGGAAACATTATTTTGAAAAAAAAATGCATTATTCAAATGAAAAGAAAACAGAAATCAGGTAAAATAAGAAACAAAATGTTATAAGCAATATGGGTTGATTCTTAAAATTAAAACTAAAACAATTTCAACAACTATTAACCTCAGTCAAAATTTGATTTATAATATTTATTTCATTGTACAACGTCATTTTGGTATGTGAGAAGGAATTGGTAGAGATAATATTTGAATGAGGACAAGGAAGAGGATGGCGGATATCAGATGGCAATGAATTCCAGAAGGCAATGGATCGGGCAATAAAGGAATATTCAAATGTCTTAGTTCTATGGGAAGGGATAAAAAGGCCGGAAACACGGATATTGTTTCCTGGGAGTGGACCACGGGTTTGAACTGTAGGAGACTGTAGAAGTAGGAAGAGTGGCTGGTGTTGATTTTTTTGGAATAGGAAAGATCCTAGGTAATATTGTCGGCGGGAAGAAGGTAAGAGCCACTTTAACTCGTCGTAAAGGTGAGACACATAAGACCGCCTCGAAGTACCGAAGACAAATTTTAAACAGGAACTCATAGTCGCTTCAATCTATCCTCGAGTACCATCGGGATGCCTCCGTACACCACACAGCCGTAGTCAAAGTGGGGGTAACATGGACTTCGGACTGATTTGGAAATCGGACCCGTTTAAGTCTAACATAACCTTTAGCGGTCATCGCCTTGATTACAGTTTTATCATTGCTTGCTGCAGATCGAATAGTTTTCTATTAAATATTAAATATTTATTTTAATAAATGTCTAATTATTAATTGTAAGTATGAATGCACACTTTGAAAGTTATAGGCTAAACGCACCAATACCTGACATCCTCCATTTTAGAAAATATATAAAAAAACTGGTGCGCTCATCACACCACGTTCACTCAGCACCATCTTCTTAGCAGAAATAAGTATTTTCAGATAGAGAAAGTCAAAGTAAAAATTATAGACGATATATTTATTTACATTTCATTGTGTTTATTTGTATTTGTTTAATTATCCTTATATATTAAAATTTTAATTTTTATATCGCTATAATCTATGGATTTAAATATTAAATAATACCAACGAGAGCAATTATGAAAACTGCATATATTTATTCTCGGAGTTTGTATTTTATTGAGCTCATGTTACGTATGGAATCCTGTTGTCGTATTTCTTCGGTTCTTCCATTGCAAACATTTTCGGTTTCGATCTCATATTTCTCCTTTAGTTAACTATCAAATTCTTTCATATTTTATATTTAACTATTTTTTATATCAGAGATCAATGTTAAATGGGAATTTTTTTTAAATAATAAAAATTAAAGGTATTTTAGTAGAAGTTAATATTGAAAATTAGCCATTTAAGCTTAGTTATAGGACATCAACGAGAATAAAACCTACATTGTATTAAAAACTGTAAGATTTTAAGCTGACATAATGAATTTAATCAAAATCGTTAGAGATTTTTTCGAGAAAATATTAAATATGCAATTCTACCGTTATTGAGGTAGGCTGTTAGCACACACAGAGACCATTTTGCAGGACTCGGTTATTTGGACTCCGGGACCTCAAAACGTGTATTTCAGTTGAAAATTGAGTTTCGAAAATTTTCATCGCAATACTTTTCTTACCTATTTATTTCATATCGAAGTAAGTGAAAGTAAAAAAAAAAATCTATAAAGAATAATAAATACTTATTATATAATACATATTTGGACAGCCTCTGATTGGTTTGTAAAGAGGAGCTGAAAAAAGAGATTTGTAAATGTGGGTAAGGGAGCTAGAGGGGGGAATTAGAGAATGGTGAATTTTTAGAGGAATAGAATTACAAAAAGTGGTGGAGTATAGATGTCTGAGTGTCGAAAGGACGTGGGTGGATGGATTTGAATTAAAGGAGATTTTAAGCACAGGATGGGTAATAGTTGTTGATTATTGGTAAAAGAACGTGCCAAGGAAGTTTTCTTCTGAAGGAAAGGAAAGCCACCCTGACTCAGCATAATAAGGAGAATTAGGGGAACGCCTTAGGGTCTCATTGCCGAATCTCATGAAATCATTCATAATCCTTCTTAATTTAATATATATATATATATATATATATATATATATATATATATATATATTGATTTCTATTATTTCTAAGTTTATGAAATATATATGCCATAGAATAATAATGATAATGGTTAAAAATCCTTTCATAGAGATCAATCTAAATTGTGGAGCCCGATAGTTATTGAATTGAAATCATAAAAGCGAAGGAAATAAAACCTACTAATCATGAAAATGAGTAGAAAATACTTGAATTCAACCAACCATCAGCTTCATTATAAATTGAAAAGCAATAACAAACGAGGGGGAGTTCATTCAGAGCTAAAAAGTTAAAGTTTTGAGATACAAATTCAAAACGTTCGAAAATAATAAAATGCTACAATTTTCCTCAAAATTTTCAATACCGTTTCGCCCACGGTCAAACTGTTTTCATCGCTTTTGATGATGTGAGGGAAATTTTATTAACAATCAACCATCTCCATACATCTCATATAAAAAATAATAACTGGATCACTGAACCCCTGACGAAACTCGTATTCAAATGTAAAAAATAATATGAATCAAATACACCTTTATGGAAAAACAACCGTTTGAGGAAAACAGAATTGTTAATAAAAAAACACTAAAAATTGCAATAAAATAATTGGTGCAAATTCGTTAACCATAAAAAGTCTATATATAAATCTCGGAAAATATTAGACGGACTTTATTTATCGACTTTGAGGTAAATATATCAAACATATTGGATAGAGGAATTATTATTTTTTGTGTTCAACTGTTCTCATTCATTCTCATGAAACATAATAGCTCATGTCATAGTGTAAAAATGTGAAGAAAAAAAATTTGTGACTTTTCGAGACTTTATTGTTCTCATATTAGTGCCCTATATAAAAAAAAAGAGTTCTCCACAGGATCTATGGCCCGGTGTGCGAACAGGGACAATGGAGAATTCGCACTAATAAAGAGCTGTATGAAAATGTATGAGAGGGCGGATTTGGTCTTAATTTCGAGGGGAAATCAAATCAGATGGTTGGGTCATGTCGCGTTCAAATACCTGAGCTCCTCAATAACCTCTATGAATGACCAGCGTATAACAACTACAAACAGAGCTTTCTTCTCTCCTTCAAAGGTATTTCAATCCCGAAAAATCTCAAATTTAGGTTGTATAATGCTATGATAAAGCCAGTTCTAAAATATGATTGTGGGTAAAATATGATAACCAGCGCTGTAATGAAAATTATTAGAAGATTTGGAGAAAAATCACCCAACATAATTTCTCTGATCTGGGATCAGAGTACCAACACAAGGAAAAGTAAAAACAATAAAGAACTGCTTACAAGGAACTGGTCAATTAATATTCCATGATATGAAGGCACGGAGGTTAAGATGGGGTGGGCATGTATCTTGAGAAATCTATCTAGAATCCTCTACCCACCAATGAATGCCACAATATTCGGCAAAAGGCCACGTGGAAAGAGAAAAGGCAGATCGAGAGATCAAATCAATAATGATGTAATAGAGCTGCATGCAGATAACTGGAAAGGTATAGTCCAAGGTGAGCAGAGATAGAGTTGGCTTGCTAAGGAGGCAAATGATCTTCAAAGTCTGTAATTCCAACAGGAAAAAAACAAAAAAAAAAAAAAATATATATATATATATATATATATATATTAACTATTCTTTAAAGCTTTACATCTCATATGAGATGTAAAGCTCTAATTACATCTCATATTTGAGTTAAATTTTAACTTTATGAAACAAATAAAAAAAGGTTTTTATGTTAGTAATAAAAAAAAAACTTTTATTGGCGGTTAAAAGCATAAAGATTTTTTTTAAACTGTGGGTATTAACACCTTTTTTATTTGCTTTGTGTAAAAAAATAAATGAAAATTGATTTTATATCTCCATTAAAAAAAATCTAAAGCCTTTAAGCCCCTATACAATGTTGTTTTAACCATCTTACGCATTATTTAATAATTTCATATATATGTTTTTAAGCATCCATGAAGTATTTTAGTCTAAAAAAATAAAGACGTACATATTTTGCATTCTTTCATAAATTTAAAATAATTTGTTAGTCAATTTATTGCTTAAGTCATGGTTAAAAATAGAAAAAAATATTGTTATTTTAAATAATAATAATAATAATAATAGAACATTGTAAACAAAAATAAATACATTTTTATTTATTTAAAGAAGTTTTATGAGTGGTATTATCTAATATGAAACAACAACTACATAATTAGAGAAAATATATAATTTGTTGAAATCACATTAATATTTGAGAAAACAATATTATTTATTTTCAATTTGAAAGGTTTCAAAAACAAAATGGTTCCTGGAATATTTTGTCAAAATACAAAAGAGCATGATAGAATAATTCAGACGGATAAAGAACGCATAATTGCGTGACTTGCACTCTGTTGATATAATTGAATTAATGCCATCGTTGCTATCAAAATAGGCGTGCAAGGTTTCTGGGACTGGATAACGAATGAATATTCAATTTTTAATACTTAAAGAGATTAGATACGTGTAGGGATAGCAATATGTAATTGTTTAACTTTAACTTATTAGAGGACAGTAAATAGTTGTTCATTCAATTTAAAGACGGAAATTTTATAAGTCCAAGTCAAATTTAAAAACAAAAATGAAATTAAAAATTATTTTATTTACACACATACATATATGTATATATATATATGTATATATATATATATATATATATATATATATATATATATATATATATATATATATATATATATATTATATATATATTTTTTTATATTATATATTATATACATATATATAACTCAATAGGTCATAATGATGGTAACGGGCTTATGGCAACATTACCTTACACATGTTATAATAAAGTTGTGTGATTGCTATTTTTTTTTATGCAGAAATATATTTTTGTACAGTTGGAAAAAAAACAACTACATAAGTTATAAAAAGGAATAAATATCATAAAAACTATTTACTAATATTGAACTGTAAAACTAAATAAGATAAACTTAGAATACAGTCAAATGTTTTATATTTTATAAATTATTATTCAATAATTGGTGTGGGAAGTATGTTGCTCTTTCTTTGTCAATATTTGTGATGTCATGTTATGAAGTTTGGTTTTGTTATGTTAGGAGTATGTGTTTTGTCCGTTTGTGTGCCTACCGTTTCAATGATTTCTTGTCATAATCTCCTATTGTTTGGATCATGGGATTATCAGATATTGTTGTAAGCACGAAGAATCTTTGTGTTTTAAAATAAATATATTGTTTTATTGTTGGAAACTGCAGTTCTGTTAACATAGTGTCTATTTTAGGACATCGCGGATAGTTGTTTATGATTCTCATGTACATGTTTTGAATCACTTCAAGTTTTCTGTTGTTAGACTTGCAAGTACAGCTTCATACTGGGGAAGAATATGTGATTATAGGGCGGATAACTGCTTTGTATAAAACCAATTTATTTTTTTAAGATAATTGGGAGTACCTATTGAAATACGGGGACATTTTGCAAATAATAATTTTGCTGTATTGCATTTATTGTTAACATGCTGGGTGAAATTTAGGGACCTATCAAGTTCAAGGGCTAAATATTTTAATGAATTGTCTTGTGAATTTTAATGAATCTGCTTGTCTTTTATGAGTTATACTTGGTATTCTTTTTGTGAAAATTATTGCTTCTGTTTTTTGTTCGTTTAATTTTATATTCCATTTTCCAAAGTATTTCATGAGTCTCATAAAGTGGAGTTGTAGTCTGCTTGCTTTTGTATCAATTCTGAAAGAAGATGTATAGATAGCTGTATCATCTGCATATAGTGAGTGTTCTACTGAAGGGAAGGAACGGAAATCTGGAAATATATAGATTAAATAGGGTAGGAGAAAGACAGGATCCTTGAGGAAGACCTATAGATAGGGAATGGAATGAGGAATAGACATTCTTTACTGAAATGCAAAAGGATCTATTGTTGAGATACGAGTGAAGGAGGTGGATTATGTAGGGTGGGAATTTATATAAAATGAGTTTATAGATAATGCCCTCATGCCATTCTGTGTCGAATGTTTTTTCTATGTCTAGAAGGAGCATACCAACGAGCTTTTTTTCATTGAACGCTTTGGTAATGTAGTCGGTCAGTCTAACTAACCGGGCAACTGTTGAATATTATTAAATTAAAATCGGATATTAAATTATTTTGAATTATATTATTCAATATTATTTTTAAGAACAGTTTTTCAAAATTGTTATATATTATTTAAGAAGGCTAATTGGTCTGTAGTTTCGAACGTCTGCTGGGTCTTTATTTGGTTCTGGGACGGTGATAATATTTGCTATTTTCCATGATGTTGGTACATATGTGAATTGAAAGATACTATTATAAGTTTTTGTAAGAAATAGAATTGACGTTTTGCTCCGGTTCTTGATTACGATTACGTATGGCGTCAGGACCGGATGATTTGTTAATTTCTACCTGTTTTATAGAGTGATTCACCTCTTTGAATGAGATTGAAGAAAATGATCGATACCGGTTTTTTGAAGAAGCTATTTACAGATTTTTTAATAGTTCTATTATGATTGATGGCTCTTATATTAGCCGAAATATTGGATACTGGTGAGAAATAATTAGCCAAGGCTTTAATTGGCTATTTGTCCGTTTGATTGGTGGGATATGGTGGGGTTGATTCTTAAGAATTCTATTAATCTTCCAGAACTTTTTACTGCATGGGGATAGTTCGCTAAGGGTTTCCTGGCTTCTGAAATTTCTCCACCGCTTCAAATGTCAAATATTATTTATTATTATAATTGGTCAATTATTATTTCATTTGCGACATAGAACTAGGTGTGTCAACTATCCTTCGCAACTCTCTTGACTGAAGTGACTCAATTATTTTAATATTGGAAGCAAAACACCACAGTTATATAACGCAAGTCCAAATTGGTTAAAACTTCATACAAGGTTAGTTAGTAAAACATAATTTTGAAATCGGTGACCCACTGACTGTATTATTTCTACCCTTCCCTTATAAGTATTTCTACTTAGAGGCGCAGGGTGGGAGAAAAAACGGCAGGAAATTTTTTGCTAGAATTAAGGCAAAGCCTTATGTAATATGAATATTTATATTAACCGGCAAAGCATGAACTAGCTCTTCAGTCCCGTGACGTAGGTTTCCCCCTCCCCCACTGCTTTACTTTCGGGAACACTTGATTCGGGACTTTTTGCATTTTTATTTCTTTAACCTGATCAAATAAAAAATCACTCCGATCCCAATAAAAGGATAAATATGTTTAATGATTAAAAAAAACATCATCATGATAAGGTAAAATAAAAACATTATATTAATAAAATTAAAATAAATTAGGAAAATATGAACATTATGTAATTCAATCAATGTAACAGAATTTAATCACTAATTTTACATACAAACATTATTTTATTAATTTTGTTTGAAGAGAAGAGCCATTGGCCCGGTAAACATATTGAGTGCTTTTGTGAGAGGAACGAGAGGATTAATTATGTTAAAATAAATCAATTTTTATAAGCTCCTGTTTATATTGAATGTTGAAAATTTTTAATCGAAAAACTGATTTTATTTTCTTCGTATAAATTATTACTGGACAGCCCTATATCTCTAAGTTATTACTAATATAAATCTGTATCGTTTGATACATTTTACATTCAAATTTGAATGATTATTTTCGAATAGCTTCATAAAAAAAAAAATTAGGTTATATATAATTGGTAGAGCTAGTCATATTAATAAATGAATTTTATAAAAAATAGATAAATTTTCAATAGTTTTTTTCGTACTATGTATCAGTCAATCAACGCGTAATAAATTGAATAATGCTACGAAACGTACTGGAGTGTTAAAATGGCTTACTTTATATAATTTTTTTTTTTTTTAAATTACATAAAAATTACTTTAGGCAGGGTTCCCCTTAAGTGGAGGGAAATTTTTATTGGAGTGATAGCAGAACTTAAGAGCAACAAAAAAGTTTATAACAATGAGCCATTATCTTACAGAAAAGTTGCTTATCCAAGTTTTCTTTTTGTTTTTTAAAATAATGTATATTTTTTGATGAATAGGGTTCGATAACTAATTTTTTCCCTTTTTTTTATTTTTTTCCCTTGATCTGAAATGTATCATGATGAAAATAATTGCCTAACTACACTTTTTATTAAAAAATAAATAAATAAAATATTATGATTATTCAGGTAAAGAGGTTAACTATTTTCCATCCAGATCTCTATGATAGGAATTGATCCTTATTTATAAGTGACAAACTAGATGTTTCTAGTTCAAAAATGAAGAAACTTGCTGACTGCTTCAATTATTTTTATGTTAACATAAATATTAGGATCAAGAAGATTTTGTTTGTCACTTATAAATAGAAATTATTTAAAAGAAGAACGTTTTCCAAGAGTTTCGGTGTCCAATTAAATAGGTGTCTAAATAAAGTTGAAGTTTTAAATTTTAATTCAATTGATTTTGATTTTGATTTCAATGGACAATAAAAATAAAACTTATTGTGGATACCAGGATTTAACGTTTATGAAATAGAAAAGTTGATTGTTAATACCACGTTTTTATGACTTTGTGGTACTGGTGACATGTTCTGAGATATATAAAGTTTTAGGCCATAAATAATCTTTAATAACATCTGGGAATTTTTATTAGATTCCTCTAGCCTCTACAAGACTCTTTTAAATGAAAAATCTAGAAAAAAGTTATACCAACTATTTGTACCTAAGTGAAATACACACTTTAAATTTGTTTTTTAATCGTTGTTTTGGCTGAAAATATTCAGGTCATTTGCATCTACGTCGTTAAATAATATAACTACACTCAGTTTATAGAACACTCTATTTCAATTAATAAAGTATTAGGCTATGATATGTATGTTATTGATATATATATATATATATATATATATATATATATATTTTTTAACTTATTTATTCAAAAATATTACGTTCTGTCTCAAAGGATATTTATAACAAATAAAAATAAGTAAATAAAAAGAACATATACATAACTATATACACTAGTTATTGATATTAAAAAAAAAATTTGTGAAAGTATTTTCATTTTTAGTAATTGGGAATATTCTTTAGGGGGAAATAAAACTAAATAATCAATAAAAATAAATATATAAAAAGATTGATAAATATAAATTATTATCTCTTTCATTAAGTTTATACTTTTCTAGTAATTCAATTAAATGCATACTTTTAAATTATATGTCCCTCATTTAATTTGTACAATGATCACGTGGAATGATAGAGGAAAAAAGCGCCAAATGAAATTCATGGAATATTTTTCTTTGATAGAGATGATTCCATATTATTTTAGTTTGATCAAAGAAAATTGATGCTCTTTTATGTAAAAACATTTCTCCAACACATTAAGTAGATCAGAAATCAATAGAGATTACTTCAAAGTTTACTATTAGTTAGTTCAGTTATAGGTAATTCCTGTAAGGATTGTCATAAAGTTTATTAAAAGGTTTTGATTCGATATTAATAAATTGAATTTACATACCATAAAAAAATTAATTATTTTAATTTATACATATAAGAAAATTTATTACTTTTTATACAATTTATGTTATTAGCTATATTAATTGGGAATATAGAATAAATGACAATCACCACTACAAGGTCAGAAAACAGATTCAACTTCCTATAATCTTTGTAAGAAGATGTAGTCTTGTAGCTGGCTATTGTCCAACTTTTACCATTATTGATTTTATCTTACCAACGAAGACTACACGTCATCATGCCGTCTAGTCTTCCGGAGAAAATGTAGGACGGAGTTACATTAAAGGCTCTTATGTGAAAGAATTGGTAAGAAGTTGATAGCAAAAAAATCACACCGCAGGAATTGCACTAAGGCATCCTTATTCAATGTGTGGAGGCAACACTGTTATTATCAAGAAAAGTAACTTTTAATACCCGTGCTTAATTTTTATTAGAAACATCAGTTTGACATCAAAAAATAAGGAGTGTACCCTATAATTAGTGTTGCTCGAATGCGAGACGGAGACGAGTCTTGGTCTTGCTAACTCAGTCTTGATCATGGTCTTGGTCTTGCGCAAGAGTCTTGCAACAGTCTTGCAGTTACTTATTAGCTTATTACTATAGAGATATTACTGTATTTTTTTAGATATGAGAAACCTGACTAAGCTCGAATGAAAAATTAGAAGAATTAAATGCAAAAGCATACTGGTTATACCAGTTATTTACATATATTAACTAAGATTGTCATGTATTAGTGACTATTTTGCCTTAATTTTTATTCTTTTTTTTTATTGAGTATTATAACAATCTGTCTCTTGGACATTAATTATAGTGAGGTAGGATGACATTCACACTATATGTACAAAAAAAAAAAAATAGAAACAAAATAATAATCAAAAGTATATACTACAGATAATTTTTATTCTAAAAATCGACTTTTTTTTACCATTCCTGGTCTTGGTCTTGCAATGTGCAAGACAAGGACGGATTTTGGGCAACTCTACCCATAATTGTAAACCATCCAAAATAAAGAAACTAAGTCGTTATTATCGGTAATACCCACACAAATGTTTAAACAAGAAATCCAGTCAACAAGTCAATTCTGAAAACTTCTTCAAGCTTGTTAGGTGTGACTTGATTCTCAGATGATTATTTTTGCAACATTTTCTATATGATCTCTAAGTCCGGAAACCTGCAAATTTTTAATAAAACTATTTTAACTATAGTCGTTTTAACTATTGTATTATCAATAAAAATACAAAGTAAAAATAAATAAATTATATTAATTTTTATTTTCTTTGTGCCGACGTTTCGGCCTACGTTTTTACAAATTATTTTGTCTTTTCTTAGCCTAGATGAAAGCCCGAAAATTCAGCAGATAGGAAATTAAAAAAATATAATTTTATTATTTTTACTTGGAATTTCATTGTCTGAAAAGTTGGGGTTAGGGAAATTCTCACCAATATTTTAAAATATTTTGTAATAACTGGGATAATTGTTATTACAAACGTGAAGACTATGGTATTTTTACCATAACGATTACAACCTTATACTTCATCTGTCCAATTTTTAAAGCAAAAGGAAAACTCAGTTTAAATGATAATGTTACAGGAAAAACTGCTCTTTCCTCATATGATATAAATTTATCTATAGGATACATTTAATTTTTTTTTTACAGTAATTCAATATGTAAAAATTCCTTAATTAAGAATAACTTAATTAGAAGCTTCCTTCTTAATGATTTGCTTTATATTAACTATCAAAAATTGATTTAACGTTTTGAGAGTTGCACCATATACAAGGATTCATTTCAACAGATGAACCAGGGTTTGAAATCCATAATTATTTTTTTCAAAGAATCATGTAATAATTATTATATTTGATATCTAATTTAAAAATCATGCCTCATTTATAAATAAAAATTTAAATCTTTCTTTGATATTTGTTTATTTGGGCTTTGAGGTGTAAAAAAAAACCATGGTCATCAACGCCTGTTGGTCATTTTTTTTTTGACTCTCTGAAATTCAGATACTACTCAGAAGATGAAGGAAAAAATAAAATAAATAAAAGAAAAACATTAAAATATATATATATATATATATATATATTATATATATTTCGGTTTGCGCAACAGACCACATCCCCGATTCCTGATTTAAGTACACGAGGGTAGGGTAATCAGTCCTATCAGTCCTACATATATATATATATATATATATATATATATATAAAGGATAAAAAGTAGCGACTGACATACAGAAGTGGAGGGCTGAGTCTAACGCATGGAGTTCCGCGGTATATATGTTGCATAATTTACGAAGTTTTATTTTTTGTGTAGGATTGTGAGTAACAAAGGAAGAAGCTATGGCAACATCGGATTTGAACAGTCAGTATAAATTATGAATGGATCTGGAATACTTTATAAGAGATGGGAGAATTCGGTTTTATATCCGGGGGATGACGTATTGCTTTTACGTAATCGACATAGATGGATTCGACATAGAATTTCTGTTTTGTGTATAGGCATGTTCTTAAGGAATCGAGATGAGGAATGGATTCTTTCTGACATTGGAAGTGTAGAATTTGATTTGCTTCCAATAGAGCTGGAAAATTTTTATTGAAAGGTATATTTATGAATAGGATGTTTATTTTTTGAAAGTAATTTTAAAATTTAGTTAATAGCCAGTTTTTTCTTCTAAATAAAATAGGGGGTACACCGGCCTCGTAACAGAGACTGAGGATGGGGCTTGTCCAAAATGCGCCAGTCTCGATCCTAATGCCTGTATGATGGACTGCGCCAAATGTGTGTAGGGTCCTAAAACGAGCAGGACCGTATACAAAGCACCCATAATCTAATTTGGAGCATATTAAAGCGTGATACAGTTTTAGCAGCGTGAATTAGATTATATTGTTCAGATATCGTAGGGAAGCTAATATTGTTGTAGTTAAGAGATGTGTGGTTACCAAGTCAAAAGCCCTTTTGTCAAAAGCCATGCTCAAGAATCTGTGCTGGTTGAGTGTTGGATTGAGGAATCCTGTAGATTTTGGTTGAGTTAGGGATGTTTCTTTTCTACTAAAATGTACGCATTTAGTTGTTTTTTTTTGGGGGGGGGGGAGAGAGGTTTAAGACCAATGGAGAGGAACCAGTTGTTGATTCTATTAACAGCGTCCTGTAATTTGGATGGTGGTAATGTTCTCAGATCGAAATAATTTAGTCAGATATATCCGCGAACTATAGTGGCTTGGCTACTCTTGGTAAATTGAGTCCCAGGACGTTTATCGCCAGAAAGAACAGAGTTGGGCTTAAAACACAACCCTGAAAATCACCGTTGAGCTGTTCGTGGTAATCAGATTATTCGCATCCTATTTGAACACTTAAGTGACGATGTGTGAGAAATAACTTAATATAACGATACATTTGACCTCTCATTCTAACGAATGATAGTTTATTGAGTGGAATATGTTATCAAAAGTCTTCTTCACATCGAAAAATATTACAATTGTTTGTTGTTAAAGGTATGTTTTTTTTCGGCTTTCAATGTAATCAAATGATCTAAAGTGCATCGGCTCTTGAGAAATCCCGATTGAAAAGGTTGAATTAAATGTTTCTCCATTACGATCATTGAAGTTTATTGATTCAGTTAAAAATAATCATCATTCACTGAGTGATATCACATAAACAATAATGATTAAACTGTGATCAATAAAATATTTATATTAGTATATATGTATTAGTAATGTACACATATTATATAATATATATATATATATATATATATATATATATATATATATATATATATATATATATATATACAGTTGTAAATCTCATGAATAAATAAAAAAAAATGTTATACGTAGGTGTTCAAAACTATTACCTTTTTAGTTCCACACTATTATATTGTTTACATATTTAGGATTTGGGCCTGGTGTATTAAGGATTTTATTACAACTGATTACCCAAGAATGTAAACATGCAACCACTATTCGATTCCTGATTGCCATTGTGTTCACAACCATTGTATTAAAATCATTGTGAGAAATGGGACGAAATAACAATTTGTGTATTTGCGAAGAGTTTGGCACAAATATTGTTAAAAACACGAGTACGTGCAAAAAATGTTCCAAAGTTCTTCTCATAATCATATGGATTATAAAAAAATTAAATTTCTCATTTAAAACAGTATTACTCAAAAATTATTAAATTATTGTTAATTGTAAACATTTTGTTAAAAATATAATGGTTGTGGTATGATTTTTAGCACTTATGATTAGATGCCGGATCTTAGTGCAATAAAAATATGAAAACATGGAGCAAAAAACTGATGATGCGTAACAAATTGTGTAAAAAAAAACAAAAATTTTGTAATTAACGTCTAAAATGTGTAAAAATCACTTTATATTTGATTTATTATGTTAAATCATAAATTTAATCAAATCTTGTGTTAAGTTTCTGAACTGAAATTCAATTTAAGGTTAAAATGCAACATTGCAAATGAAATTACTAAGAACATTTAGGAAAATTTAGAACTACACTGTAATAATCGAAATTTTAAAGCGTTCAGATATTAGTATTGATGATGTTTTTCTAGATCACTAAAAAAAATTGTTTGCGACTTTTGCTCTTTCTAAAAAAAAACTCAATTCTTTAATAGAAATATTTTTTCTTGGCTGTTCTCCAATTAGAGTCGATTTGTGATTTTCCATTACACCTCATTTATTTTTCACATGGCCTACAGAAGACAAATGTCTCATAAAATTTCAGCTGAGAGTAACTATGATTATATATTTTGTATACACCTAAAAATCTTAAAATAAAATTAGTATTCCTTCTCGAAAATAAATTAAAAAAGAAAACAAAATAAAATTATATATTTGCCACCGATATTTAATCTGTATTTCTTAATTTTAGTTTTACAAATGAATTTTAAAAAATACAATTATATATTTTTTAAGCATCTAAAATTGGAATACCTTCTCTAAAATAGTTTAAATCATAAAATGATATAAAATTAATAAGTCTGAACATTATTTGATCTTAATAAATCTTAAAAAGTCATCTCCACAAGATAGGCCTGAGGATCTTAGGTGTAAATTATGTGAACAAGCAAAAATGGATGAAGAGCACCTAGACCAGTGGCCTGCTTTGACGGACATAAGAAATAAAACATTTCTAAATGAATATATAAAAAAATCAAATTTATACTGGGCAGCAAGATGTCAGATGATCAAATGACCAATGACTACGGCATAGGAAAAAAAATGATCTTAATACTAATACTGATTATAATATTTAAGTTCTTAAGAAAATTTACAAACACTTTTCAAAAGAATATTATGCATGTATTGTTCATATCATTTTTTGTTATTTGATCTCCTTTTTTTTCCTCTCTTAATAAAATTCTAATTCTGGAGGTTGTTGCTCTTATATATTCACATATGGGCTTTATGAAGAAAATATCTTCTTTTATCCACTCATAATATCGGTATGATGAAAAATTGTTTGTCTTGGCATCATTTAACGTCTCATATACAAGTTAGGTAAGTAAAGGCTAACAAATTCTTTTTAATTAAAACCATATTTATTTTTTTTCAATTTCGTTTATTTATTTGATATATATTTTTTTTCTGTTTACTTTGATATAGGGTAAATGTACCAGTTATAGACACTGTACTAGTAATAGACAATTTTCAACTCATTAACATATAATAAGGCTCATACGCACAAAAGAGAGTGCAAATACAATTATATTGAAGCTAGAACACTTAGGAAGGTGATGCCTGAACCTAAGATAAGAACCTACAATGGTTGATTTTTCAATGGAGCAAGGCTGGGCTTTTGTTTTGGGGAGCTTTCCTTATCAATTTTCTTTAGGCGGTAGGTTTGAATTTTTTATTTCATCATTTGTTGCACTTTGCAAGACCAAGACCAAGACCGCCTAACAGTTGCAAGACCAAGACCAGAACTGGTAAAAAAAAATCGATTTTTTGAGTAAAAATTAAGGCAAAATAGTCACTAATACTTGACAATCTTAGTTAATATATGTAAATAACTGGTATAACCAGTATACTTTTGTATTTAATTCCTCTAATTTTTCATTCGGGCTTAGTTAGGTTTCTCCTATCTAAAAAATTGCAGTAATATCTCTAAAGTAATAAGCTCATAAGTAAGCTAGTAAGACTGTTGCGAGTCTCTTGCGCAAGGCCAAGACCATGACCAAGACTGAGTTTGCTAGACCACGACTCGTCTCGGTCTCGCATTCAGGCAAATATTAATTAATATATTATAATACATAATACAACAAATAAATAAGATATTCCACTAATCCTTTACATAATAACTAGTTGAGCCCTTTGCTATGTGTCTTGCTTTTTATAATTACTTAGGACTTTTCAGTTTGTATCTTTTAGTAAATTAAATATTTCTTCAGGAAGGCAGGTACAAAAACATGTTTCTCTGATCTCACTATACATATGGCACTCCCATAAGAAATAGATAGTGTCTTCTTTTTCTCCATAGTTGCAAACCTGGCAGTTAGGGTTGCACTTATGGACTCAGGGCTTAACACATGAATTGAGAAATTCCGTCCTACACCGATAGATAGACTGAATCGACTAAAGATCAGAACCAACATTGAGGTAGGAAAAAACTTTTTTTTAGTTATATCAACACGTATTTCTGGCCAATTGACCATTTTCAAACATTTTTTCTTACACCTATCTTTTACCACCTTTCTAATTTTTTATAACATTATTTGTTAATATCATCTATACAAGGATTTTTCTTTTTGTCGGTCAGGATTTTTATCGGTGATTATTGTACATATCTCATCATCAATTTTATTGAACGCAAACATAATATTGGTAATGAGACATGTGGGAAATGTAGTCTCTATTAGAAAATAGTTCAGATCCGAAGTGATAAATGGTTATTTATGCATACATATAAAATATGAAAGAAAAAAAAACACCAATAAAAATCCTGACAGACAAAAAAAAAGTTTTATCTAGAATTACTCACCCAGAATTTGGCCACTAACTGAGACAGCTCCTGTATAATATATATACTTACATAAAAAAATGAATTAGCAATTTAAAAGTGAACAAAAAATTGCTTTATTTCAAATTTTTTTTTATCTACATTTTTTTAACCATGTTAATAAACAATATGTAAATATCTACAAAGTTAAGTAACCCGTAATAAGATTGCCTTTTTGAGAGACAATCATTAAGTAGTTCTCCAAAGATAAAAGGCCCCTAAGTCAATATATCTTCCAAACACCTCCGAGTAATATCGGGAAATGATTGGAAACTAATAGGTTTACTTTGGTATAGAGTTGATATAGAAGGGGCCTATTTGGGGGTGTCTGTAATAAATTAGATTTTGCAATGTTCGAACAATGAGATTTAGTACATACACATAGTCCAATCTTTAAATAACTTGAACATTCATTGACAATAAAAAGAAAAACTTCACTGCTACATCTTTCAGATACTTTAGCATATATTACTTAAACAATATTTTTAATTACGTTTTCATAGTAAGGACACGTATCAATAATTAATTATCAGAGCTATTTATTCTTATTCGCATTTACTTCTTTGATTTCTTTATAATAATAATGCTTTGATTTCTTCATGTTATGTAATTTATAATATGTTCTTGAATGAATCAAGAGTGTAAATCAGGGCTCGAAAATTAGTGTTGCCCAAATGCAAGACGAGTCTTATTCTTGTGCACTCAGTCTTGATCTTGCGTAGTGCTGCCCAAAATCGGTCTTGGTATTGCATTTTGCGAGACCAAGACCAAGGCCGTTTCACTGTTGCAAGACCAAGACTAGGACTGGTAAACAAAATAGATTTTTTAAATAAAAATTAAGGTAAAATAGTTACTAATACTTAACAATCTCAGTTAATCTATGTTAACAATTTGGAATAAATAATATACTTTTGCATTTAACTCCTCTAATTTTTCATTCGGGATTAATTAGGATTCTCCGATCTAAAAAAAATGCAGTAATATCTCTATAGTAATAAGCAAATAAGTAACTGTGAGACCAAGACCATGACTAAGACTGAGTTTGCAAGACCAAGACTCGTCGCGGTATTGCATTTGGGCAACACTAGTCTTGAGCAAGAGTCTCGCAGTTACCTATTAGCCTATTAGTTACAGATATTACTGCAATTTTTCAGATAGGGGAAGCCTAACTAAGCTTGAATGAAAAATTGGAAGAGTTAAATGCTAAAGTAAATTGTTTATACCAATTCTTGACATATAGTAACTAAAATTTTCAAGTATTACTAATTATTTTGCCTTAATTTTTATTCACAAAAACTATTTACTTAATTTTTTTTTTTTTATCAGTCTTAGTCTTGCGAAGACCTAGACCTATTTTGGCAACACTATCGAAAACGCACAGCTCAATAGATTTAAATTAAAACTATCAACAATTCTTACAGATGATAATACAACAGAGAAATTGGTCTGTAAATTTTAAAAATTACTTAAAATGACATCTGAAATATGAAACTAAATATTTAAATATTTTATATATCAGAAAATAAAATAAACACAAGGAATGGCGTCGATTACCACTGAAAATTTACTCCACTAAACAATAACGAACGAACGTGATACGAAAATAAATTTTAACTTAAATTTTTAATAAGGTTCCATATAACTGGGATCTTTATTTTAATTTTTGCTTTATAACTAGGTCTTTTTTCTGTAGCAACTTTTCAAGGTTTTACATATTAAAAAACAAAAATTATTTAAAAGTTTATTTGATTTCGCCTAGAAATCTATCTATAAAATCCATTTATCCTTAGCTATTCTTTAGAACGTTTAATTAAAAAAAAAATCTCCTAACTCACGAACTGTTAAAAAAGAAAGTTGTAAAATCGTATTGTAAAAACGTTTCAACCCGTGGTGTAAACTCAAAATTAATAACTGATATTATGTCATACTTGCTCGCAAAGATACTATAAATTTGTAGTTCCTAAATTCGTTTACAAATATAAATACATGATGATTTTGTTTCAAACAGCCCTTTTGAATTTCTCCAGCCAAATACGTTTCATAGTTGTTTTAATATCCACAAGGGTAAAACTAGTTTAAGACACGTTACAAATGAACATTTGTTTAACTATATTTGTCGTACAATCTTAAATATTTTTCATTTAGCTGAAATTTAATTTCATTATTTTTTTTTAATTTACAAAATAGCTAAGTACATACAATCAAATTTCCGTGCACTTAAATCGAAAACTTTTGTTGGATGTAAGGAGAGGAGTAATGGAGTCCTGCAGCTATAAATACGTCATTGAAATATTTTCGAGATGGAAATGACAAATGATATCATTAATTTATCCAGCAACATATATCCAGTTAAACATATTGAAGCAAAAGGAGTACAAAATCTTTAATTAAAAAAAAATATACTAAGGTATACTGAAGGGCTTTTTATGGCCTGGTATTCGATATTTTCCTTTTTTTTTTAACATATACAAAATGAGATACCATATATGGATAATTTGAAAATGGAGGCACTAAAAAAACGTGTAATTTGATTGGCTCCCCCCTTCTCCGGCCTTCCCCCACCACTCGGGGTCTGAGAACAGCGGCACTCGGCGTTGAACCGTCTGCCAGTTCGTGCTTCGTCAACTCCAGAGTTTGGGATATCAGTAAGAAGTAAGTCCTCATTAATATAATTAAATAATTCTGTAATTCAACTTATTTATAATTAATCCTAATAATTGTAACTGGTCTATTGTATAATTTTGAATATTTTATTTTTACATAAAAAAACAAAACACTTTTCCTATATTTTTTTTAATTTCTATTAATTTTCACACATAACTCTTTTCAAGTATAAACTTTAGACATAAATAAATTATCTAGACTTTAAAAATTATTTTAAAAAGGCTAGATAATTTCAAGAACATTGATTTCAAAGTCTTATACCTCCTTACTGAATTTAATAATAAAAAAATTAATTCTATATCTATTTTTTTTTTCATAAATTTGTTTCTCAATGAAAGGATATGAGTATTTTATTAAAAATTGAAGCTCCCATAAGGTAATAAAAATAGGAAAATTTGGTATCAAATTACAGGAATTACACGAACCGGAACTGATAAAGTTATTACGGTTTTCTATTACTATAGATATAATATATATATATATATATATTTAAAATATATAATTGATAATTTTAACCATATATATATATATATATATATATATATATATATATATATATATTTTTTTTTTTTTTTTTTTTTTTGTAAATGCTTTGCCTTGCGAAGCTAACAATATGCTTAGATTTTTTTCTATTTTTATTAAAATTTGATGCGATATATTTTTTATTTAATTACATAATTGCATGTATACTTAATTACAGGACATTCACATAATGCTTTTAACGTTAATGATTCTTTTAATATATATTTTTTTAAATTACAGATAAACCTAAGCTAAAAGTTCTTATACAAATATATATATATATATATATATATATATATATATATAATTGCCTCAGTCTTTATGGTTCCACTCAACATTGCCCTGTTTATTGCTCTCATATATTCTCCCCCACCCCCATAAAGTTGCCATTTCTTCGACATTAGCTGAACGAAGAGGGATCGACTGAATAAAAATACAATAATATATGAGATATTTAAAAGTACATTAAATGGAATAATCTGTTAGGTTGGTATAAAATGGCCACAGCGGGAGAGCTTTGGAAGAGATCCACGTGCTAAATGCGATGGTATATAATTGTCCCTTTGTATCACCGTACTGTTCCTATTAGCTCATCTTTCCTCTATCCCCAAACAACAACGTTCGGATTTATAATTACGGTGGACTGAAAACAATTAAGCATTGAAATCGCCTACGCATAATAACTAGTATAAGCATTACCATAATACGAATACGTAATAATAGTGATATTGACAATGATATTATAACATATAGATAATATTACCTCGTTAATACGTATCTGTATTCACTGTAAATATAATGGTCAAATAATAACAAATATGAAATAAAGTTTAAATTTTACGTGTTGCTAAATATATTAACAAATTCAAATTGTCATTAATTATGTTTATTTATTTTATAATTTCAGAGGTAATCAATTGCTGTTATAAAAAATAACCTTATTTTATTTCATATATTATTTAAAACAGCCATATGTGTTTTACGGTCTATTTTAACTATGAATTAAAATTAAAAAAAAAATAACGTATGAACTCATTCATTTATTCATAATTTATTTATTTATTTATCATTTATCCATTTATTCATCATTTACGCTTCTCAAAGGGTAAACAAAATAACGATAAATAAATAAAACAGAATTTATGATGATCGCTGGATTTTGTAGAGAAAAAAAAATGCTAAGAATTATTTTAAAAAATTAAATTCAATATAAACGATTTTCGTATTTAAAATCAATACGAAAATTCTGATGCCAAGGATCTTATAAATGATTCGATGTATGAGTTCAGAAAAAAGATATCTATAAGGCAAAAATAAAAATGAAGTAAAAAAAATAAAAGCCAATTCATATACAAAACAAAACATATTCATTAATTAAGTCCACAATCTCTAATAACGTTATGATTTTTTGAAAAAATATAAATTTTGGATGTATCATTTTTTATTGTATGCTTTCCATAAATCCGTTTGATCCCTATTGAATTATGTGTTTTATAACATACATTTTGAAAGACAACCTTTTGGCCAATACTGGGGACATTTTAAAGTTTGAAAAAATTTTCAATATAAAAACCTTTCTATCGAGATGTTCTGTAAACGCTATGAAACTAATCCCATTAATTCTACAGAAAAACATTAATTGAGTTACTGCGAAAAAAGTTAATGGTATACAAATTTCTTGAAAACATTAGTTCGAATCATTAAGAATATCAAATGTGTTAAATTATTATTGAAAAATAGTAGAAATGATTAAAATTGAAATAAATTATTTTTGATTAAAAGTTATTAGATATTTTATATTCCTAAATATATTGTAAGGATGCTATCACCTGAAATACGGCAGTCCGTCCAGTCAAGTCAAATCAGCCCAGCTAACGATAAAATTTAGTCAGAATAGGTTCATTCAGCTAATAATTCAGCAGTGCCCCACCCACTTCTTATCCACGAATAGTTAAACAAAGTATTTGCGTTGTTTTCCTATTAATCCCTAATAGCGTGTTGTAAATAAAACAATCATAATAAATTCATTCTAATGTCAGGTGAAGTAAATATATGTTTAAATTTAGTTTATAAATATATCATTCAGTATATATCTATATCAGTCGGAATATATATGTATGATTTATATATATATATATATATATATATATATATATATATATATATACATAAAACAATAACAGTTTGGAAACTATAAAACTAATGAAGGATCTTGTGTACGGGTGTGCAAAGAGGTGATTTTCTAATTTCCCCTCTTAATTAATTATTTAATTGAAAGTAAAAGCTTTATAGAGGATGTGTGTACCCCAGGAGGGTCTGCCGACCCCATGGTCAATCCACGGCCGATGTAACAGAATAAATAATTAGCTGTATTCGAGCCCGGGACCTGGAATATAATAGGAACCCAATGTAATATACCCGTGTGTGTGTGTGTATGTGTGTACGTGTATATGTATATGTATATGTTCGATTGTGTAATTACTAATATATCTTGATCTTGGTGTAAATGTATACGGCAACAAAAGCAGCTTCGATTTCCTTTCTTTAATCCTCAAGTTGTCTCGTCAGAAAAAAATTACGTAACCCGTTTCCATCGGGTCAATATGTACCATCCCCCTTTTATTTTGTTGTCTTACAGTAAGTGAAATTTACATGAATTCATTACCAATTCATCTAAAATTATTAATGTATATTTATATAACAACTTAACCATCCAGAACTAAAATAAATGTTAATACCGGCAAAACATTTTATTCAGAAATACACACTATTAATATAATTTTATTTTTCTTAAATCAAAGAGGAACATAAAATATGTCCAAACGATAGGTACTTGTAAACTATTCATAAAAATAAATTAACTCTAAATATATATACATAAAGAATAAAGTCCTAAGAAATAAATTTCAAATAATCCCATCAAATCACCTTTACTTTTCGTCGTAAACCTATGACTGTCTGTCCTACAGTATCCTTTACCAATACTCCACTTATCCCTGTTGAAAAAACCCGATACCTTGGACTCCAGCTGGACAAACGACTTACTTGTAATCCTCATACTAAACTGAAACGACAAGAAACTACTCGGCGTATTCGACTACTCCAGCACCTACTAGACAAACGCTCTAAACTTTTAATATATTACAAATGACTCATATACATGACTATAATAAGGTCAATTTGGACTGACGGAATTGAGCTTCGGAGCTCCACTAAACCATCGAACTTCTCTCGTATCCAATCCTTACAATCCAAAATCCTTTGTAAAATCCTCAATGAGCCTTAGTTTGTCACAAATAAAATCATCCATAACGACCTTAACCTACCATATGTTTCCGATTTAGCCCAATCCAGATACCTATCTTTTCATAAAAAACTTCAAAACAATCCGAACCCTCTTGTTTAAACCTTGCTTCCACTTCGATAGCTGATAATCGTCCGAGGCGTATCAAAAGAAGATGGCCTCGTGATCTACCTATGTAAATATATTATTAAAGTGCTACCAATCGGTAGTTTCTCAACAAGCCTTTTCATACGATTATATTATACCTATGTACACATTTACTAGATATATTTTTAATTTAATACAATTGTAAATATCATGAATAAATAAATAAAATAAAAAGTCCTAAGGAAGATTATTTTGTAATGAGGTATATGAAAACCTAAAATTCCAGTCTTTCTTTCCTAAAATTCCTATTTATTTATACGTAACGTTTCGTGATTTTACATCCCATCTTCAGTATATTTTGCTACATCCTCGTATCCATATGATTAGTCAATATTTTTAATATAAATTAATTCCTTACCTTTAGAGTGGACTTTTATCTAATTGTAGTGTTCACTAGGCTCTCCCTAAGAGAAAGGTACACTCTAAAATTAAGGAATTAATTTATATTAAAAATATTGACAAATCTTATGGATGATTGAGAGAATATAAATCTAATAGTCTGAAGATAGGGCATAAAATCCCGAAACTTTAAATATAAATAAATAAAAGGATTTTTGGAAATGCTGTCAGATTTTCATATTCCTGATTTTTAAATTAATTTTCGCCATTTTTCTTGTAAAAAATATTAGGGGAAATGAAAACGTAAAATTAAAAGAAAAACGTATAAATGTACTCCAAAACCTACTAAAACTAATAGTTATAAATGTACTCCATATTTTTTATCTGTTTTATATCAACCCTGATACACTACATCATGTTTTAAAAGAAAGACTTAGGTAAAATCAAATATTAATAGTTAATGTTAATGTCAAAGTTACATTTAAAATATAGAAATAATGTTGAAAAACACCTCCATATTTAAAATTGTTAGTTTAAAATTCGTTAAATATTTTCAACTAAATATAAAACTGTTTTGGTCCATGGGCGTTTACTTCGTGAAAGGATCCAAAATAGGGTGCCAAGCCCATAATCCATTGGTATTGATTTGTTTGTCACTCTCGTAAACCCCCTTGTTTGAATTTATGTCGCTGGTATGAACAATGATGAATTTTCCATTTATTAAACAATGGATCCTATAGTTTACTCAAGGATTTGTAAATTTTCATATGAGGAATATTTAACTCATTCTTTATACTTTATTTATTTATTCATACAAATATACCCTGACATGTATGTTCGATAATAACCAATAAAAGATTTATTCACCATTTTTCAATAACTCGTATACAAACATTTATTAAAAAAAAAATAAATCTTGTATATTAAAATAACATATTAATTCATTCTGAGACACGACCCTTTATATTACAGGTATTACAACGTATACATAAGAACCTAAGACATAAAGAAATAGAAATAAAATTAATTAACATTTTTAAAAAAATATATTGAAGCTATCTAACATTCATTAAATTAAATAAAAAATACATAACAATAAAACAAAAAATTATGAACCGAAAAAGTAAAAGAAAAAATTAATTATATACCTATTTATATTTATAAATTAGGACTTATTTAGAAAACATTTTTTTGCAACATACGACGAACTAAATGGGTATTAAATGCTAGAATAGGACGTATTTGAAAGAAGAAAGGTTATTGAAATACATACGTACTTTATTAAATGTAACGTTAATAAAATTGAATATTTTTTCTTCTAAATTTAAAATGCATTTAAACCTGCAACTGAAAAAAAAAAAACACATATATTTCGCTTAGTTTATACAATAAGTACAGAAATAAATACATTTGTTTCTATTACAACCCGATGTTTTCAGCAAGTGAGCTTTTTAACAAAATTAAAATAGTAGATATTTACAAAATAAAATCTTATAAACTACATAAAAATTTATAAATGTTATGATAGTATATTAAGTACAATGTACATATAATCAAAACGCAGATTTTTTTTTTCATGACTGTATCGAGGAATTTCAACGAAGATACAAAACTAGAACATGTATAAGTTGTTTCTCATGATGTGTTGTGAAAACCTGAAAAATGTGTTCGATTTAATAAATTTTAACCGTATTTATTCTTTTGATAAAGCTCTAAATCGAAAAAATAATATATCAGCTACTTTCCAATACATAAATAAAATTTAAAAATTGATAGCCAAGAGATAATAATAACTTAAACTTTATTTTAAATGTTACCAAACTTTTTTTGGTGAATGTATTATTAATTAGTATAAAATTATTTTATTTTGTTTTAAATTAATAAATTTTAAAAGTTGAAAAACCGTTGATGATATCTGATGATAGTTCATTATAATAATAACTTATTTGCCTACCATAACATAAATAGAATGGATAATATCAAACTTAAAAGTATGATTCGTTTTTGTTTTTTTTTTCCAGTTTTCATCTATCATTGTTAATTTTGCATATTAATACAGTGAAGAAAGAAGAAGGAAATATTCAAGAAAAATATGTATTTTTTAACTATACAACGAAGAAAGAAGAAAATGAAGGGGAAAAAAAGTTCTTAAAGCAAAGACTAAGATAATTCTTATACTGATATATTTTTTTTCTTTTTAAACCTTCTGCTTGTTCATTTATTTCAGATAAAATAGAACTAATATTTTTATTTTATTTTTTTTTTTTTTGAAAAGCTCTTGTAGACAAACATGCATATATTTACATGAATATATACATATTATCTAAAGCTGATTATCTAAGGATTTTATTATTTTTAATTTATTTATTGAGTAATACAACGATCTGTCACTTGGATATTAGTTATAGTGAGGTAGGGTAACATTCACACTGTATGTACAAAAAATATAAAATAAATAGAAGCAAAATAACAACAAATAATAATCAAAAAGTATATACAATAAATAAAATAAAATAACCTAAAAATCAGAAATTTAAAACTAAGCAAAAACACATGCATACCTATATACACTAATCTAAGGATTAAAAATAAAATAAAACGAAAATTAAAAGTTTAATAATTAGCTATACTAAAATTATTATTATAAAAATAATCATCCTCTCATTAAGAATGTGCTTATTCAACTGCCTATTCAGTTAAATAAAAAAATATAAAATAGAGTTTGCGTCATTCAAAAAATTTTATGTCCTAAAACATTAAACTATATTTAATGCAAAATTGTCGGATAATCTTTAATCAAGAAGTAATTCATAATTATTAAAAGGTCAGCATTTGAATTGTAGGTTTCAAGCATTCAAGTATTGCAATAAGAAAAAATATAAAATAAATAATTTATGAAAATATATCATTAAAGGAGGAATAAATCAATATTTCTTTTAAATACCACTTTAATTCTTTTATTATTCTTTTTTACCGTGAAACCACATCACGGCCATCGATTACTTAAATTAAATAAATAATTCATATTATTTATTGGTTCAATCGCACATAATAATATTATGATCGATATCGTTTCTTTTATAATAAAAATAAAATTATATCAAGCCCAATTATGAATTATTTTACCAGATTAGCCGATCAAACAAATAATAATGATTATTTATAAATGGGTGGTGTTGGCAGAATCTTCCTTATAATTCTATGTTAGCATACACTTATAAGAAGCTGTTCGATTTATTTTTAAACCAGTTAACTGGAAAATACATTAATTTTGATTTTTGAATACATATAATATTTCAAAAATTTAAATTATTTATTTGATTTAGATACGAAAATGCGCTTTAAAAAAAGCAAAACTTTTCATTTGATAAAGTATGCACTATAAATTCCTTCTTTTGTTTATTTTATTTTCTTTTTTTCATAAAGTTGCTGAAACCTACATAGGAACTTATATAGAACAGCGAGGTATTTTTGGGTCGCGTCCAAGGGGAAAAAGAGGTTCGTATAAAAACAATCCCCTTTAGGCTGTTTGTCAGGTTTTTGGGTTTTAAATCGCCACAAAAGTAGAGTTGAAAACATGTTAGTTCTTTCTCTACATCGCATAATTTTAGCTAAAAATCCTAACCCCATAAAACTTTTGAAATTACCGTACTTTTCCTCACTTTTTTCATTTCTGTATTGTCTTCGTTTCGAACAAAGTAAGGGGGGGGGGAATAGCAGATGTTTTTATCTGTTTTCTGTGAAATATGTTCGTGTAAATTAGTGTTGCCCAAATGCGAGACCAAGACGTCTTGAGCTTGCGCTCTTCGTCTTGGTCTTGCGCAAGATTCTTGCAGTTACCTATTATCTTATTAATATACAAAGATTATTGTATTTTTTTAGGTAGGAGAAACCTAACTAAGCCCGAATGGAAAATTAGAATAGTTAAATACAAAAGTTTATTGGTTATACAAATTCTTTACACATAGTAACTAAAATTGTCAAGAATTAGTAAATATTTTGCCTTAATATTTATTCAAAAAATATATTTTTTTTTACCAATCTTGGTCTTGGTCTAGCAACAGTTAAACGGTCCGATGCTAATGCTGCAAAGACTTACAACACATACAAAACGATTGTATAAATCCATTTTCCGGCAATTAGGAGGGATGAATTTTGATAAACAAGGTGTCAATAGAAAATGAAATTTCATAGAGATATTGCGACTTCTTTTTCGATCAATTCGTACCTCAACATTAGTAAAACACATTAAAAACATAGTATGGGTGATAAATATTCAGGACGCAGTCTTTTTTAAAAAAAAAAAAATTTTTATTTATGCCTACGTTTCAACCCAAACATGTGGGTCATCTTCAGGGCGTGGTTTGAGCCCTGAAGATGTTCAAGTACTCACTGGGTACTTCAATGATTGTAGGATATATATATATATATATATATATATATATATATATATATATATATATATATATATATATATATATATATACATTACTAAAATAAAATGTACTTAATAAGTAAAATAAACATCTTAGACACAACCATACCAATACACACTACAATAGTTTAAAATAAAATGAATGAGTTTCGCTATATTTTATTAATTCCGTGTTCAACAAACTCCATTTTAAAAAATGCTATGCTATCCGAAAAAAAATCATGTTCGTGTCTGAAACGGTTTTTATGTTTTTTATTCTGATTTTTTTTTAAAAGTAGTTAATCTTGATTACGACTTGATGCTTGTGTAGAGTTGAGCTTGGTTAAATATATAGCAAGAACAGGCCGAAGCAGTACAAGGCAACATAAATCTGGTTTATAGCGAACGCTAGCATATTTCATCTAATGTAGCAGGAAAAAGCAGCGCCTATAGCAGTAGAGTAATATCGTCGGTACTTTAACGTACCCCTTCTCAATTTCTCAGTACATCTAATGATCATTAATTTTAATTAAATTGTCTTTAACCCCACTCTTTTTTAAAGAATTTACATTTTTTTTTTTTAACGAACCCTCTCGAAAAAAAAGATTTTTCATGTATTATTAATATTTCTTTTGATAATTTTTATAAATTAAAAATGACCTCAATTGCCTAGATTAGTTCGTCTCACTTAACATTTATCAATGAAGTTTTTCAATCGAACAAATTGAAACTTGGAAATTTAGCTTTTTTTTTTCTCTGCACCTTTAACGAAATTGAAATTACATTTTTTTTTCCATGATTGGTTCTTGTGAAGAAAACATACAAGAAGATGAAGAAGAAAAGTGATTTATTTTTATGTGACTTTGATAGAAGTTTCATTGGTTTGACGTAAAATTACAAGAAATAATTAAATTAAAACGTGATGGGACCTTAAAATTAAAATAAAGAAATAGCATATGTAATACGATTGTAGATAAATAAATAAAGTATGTTTACATTTTTGGACTGACAAGCGGCACACAATGGGCCGATAGCCAAATTTCGAATGAAAATTAAGTCAATATAAATTTATTTTATGGCGAAATTTTATTTTTAAAAATTAAATTGTGAAATCATAATTCTTAAGAATTAACAAAAAGCTAAAATAAAAAATAATAATAATTATATAAAGGAAACCAGTATGCAAGTATTCAATTTTTTTATTATTATTGTTTTCATGATATTTACAATTGTATAAAAAAAAATACATCTAGTAAATTCGTACATGGATAAAATGGCATGAACATGAAACACATGTTGAGAAACTACCCACTGGTAGCGCTCTAATAATATATCTACACTAGGAGATCACGGGGCCATCTTCTTTTCAGACGCGTCCGAGGGTTATCAGTAATTGAATTGGAAGCAAGGTAAGAAACAAGAGGGTTGGGATGGTTATGAAGTTTACTATGGAAGAATAGATATCTGGATTGGACCAAATCTGAAACGTAAGGAACACTAAGATCATTGTGGATGATTTTATTTGTTACAAAGTAAGCAGCATTTATGATTTTACGAAAGATTTTGGATTGTATGGATATAATACGAGAGGAATTTGAAGGTTTGGTGGAGCCCCATAGCTCAACTCTGTAAGTCCAAATAGGCCTTACTATAGCCATGCATATGAGTCCATTCCAATTAATTGGAAGGTTAAAGCATTTGTCTAGTAAGTGTTGAAGTAGTCCGAAACGTCGAGCGGTTTCTTGTCTTTTCAGTCTGGTATGAGGATTCCAAGTGAGACGTTTGGGCAGGTGGAGTCCTAGGTATCGGATTTGTTCAACAGGAATAAGCGAGGTATTGTTAAAGGATACTGAAGTACAGGAAGTCATTGGTTTACGAGTACTCAAATTAATTTAATCTATTTCTTCAACCTTATTACTTCAATGTAATTCATAACATTTTTATAAGATTAAAAAAATATGATGCTGGAACTTTTGTTTCCATTTTCTGAAATAAGTAGAAAAACAGTGATTAGCGCAAAGCTGAGCAGAATTTGATTACTATTTTTTGAAATGATATAAAACGCTACAAAATGAGAAAAAAAATTGTAGTGGCGGTACATCGGGAAGTGTATTTTATAGACCATATAAGTGTTGTTTATGTATTTCAAATTCAAACGCCACGAAGTCAGATGCTAGGTAAAGATAGACCATGACAAGAAGTATCGATTAATATGATACACTGAGGGGCATTAATGTTGCCAACCTTATGATTTTGGCAACTGTTTCCCGATACTAGGAATCCGATGCTATGTTTAGAGCCGGTATCATGTTTTCTAGATCCGAACCCCATTGAACATTTATGGGACGAATTTTCATCAGGGATAAAAATACGCCCTATAAAAGTCAAAAGTTATTTTTAATAAAGATGAAAAATGAATATAGGAAAAATCTTAATTTTGAGAGATACAGCCTCGTAAGAATAATTATTATAAAATAAAACAATGAGGCAATAGCGGATTCAAGAAAAGGAAAAATAATAAAATAAACAGAAAAAAAAACATTTTGTTCGTTGGTCCATATTATTTTTTTAAAGACTGATCTGAGCTAAATATTTTATTTTTAACAACCTTTTTAAGCTATAAGACATTACTTCAGCTAATATAAGTCCTGAAAATTTTTAATAATTCTACTACTAAAAGCATTATTGTTCCTGTAATTACCGTTACTAAAAAAAAAATTATATATATATCTATATATACATATATATATATATATATATATATATATATATATATATATATATATATATATATATATATATATATATATATAGGTAAATATATGTAGATATACAATTTCTTCCACCTCCCTCTGAAAAATTAAATCTTTAGTACTCTACTACAATAGTCCCTCAGCTGCTGTAATCATAGGGCACTATAATTAAATAAAATACATTCACTGAGATTCGGAATGTACCGACTAATTAATATAATCTTGTTAAAAATAATATACTAATAATGCCTAAAATTATTAATAACAAAGTATTAAAAATAACAAAAGTGATAATAAGGAATATTAAATTTAAATTACAGAATTTATAATTCGTAAGGGTGCCAATTTTTCTGAAACGTATTTACACATTTAAGTTTCAATACAAAATCGTAAAACTTATAATAGATGGTATTTCATGTAAAAATAAAGTAACTACACTCTCCAACTTATAACATCGACTAACACATGTGTAATTTTTCCCCGTATTTATAGTAAATTACACAGACATAAGAGGCTTATGAACACATGGGGCTGAGACCCCATTAGGAAGCGACAAGAAAAGAGACCTCATTCTCTTGTATTTAAGGGAATTGATAAAGATCTGGATGAGATACTGTTGGGTAATATCCTTCACCATGATTGAAATGCCATAAGCTTCATTTTATAACCACGTTACTTTTCTGTCTTTCTTATCTGTGACATGTGTGAATGATGAAAACTATATTAAAAAAATAATAATAATAAAAAATAAGTCAATTATAACTATTATCGTAAAATGGGGTTTATAATTATAATGTTTCTGGCTGTATTAAATGTATCGGGAGATTTTTAGATTTTTCTTTCTTTTCGTTCGGACAGTTAGTTCACGCATCCACACTTTCAGAACTGTCAGAAACATTTTAATTTAAAAATAAACGTTGTACTAAATTCACCTAAGATGTATCATTGTCGTCCCATTTTAGATAAATGATACAATATTAATATAGTATTGAAGTCAATAATATTACCATGTATTTATAATTAGATTGCTTATCTATGTATTTATTTATCGTTTTACAAGCCAACTATGGACCAAGCAAATACCATTTCAAGATTTTTTTTTTTGCCAATACTCTTTTCATTTTTTATCCCATCTCCCTCCTTCTTTCCCCTGCCCATTTCTTACTTCCATTTCTTCTTCTCCATTCCAGAACCTTAATGTTTCTCAGCATTTTTCCGAAATTTCCTCTGTCATGGTATTCTTCCTGTTTGATACCGATTTTTTCTACTTCTTTTTTCTCTGGATGTGCCTTTATGTTCTTTAGCTTCGGCACTTTATCAAATATCAGTTTGTTTTACCTATTCCCATCTATTCCATCGATTTCAATAGAAAATGTAATTAAAACACATATTTTTTTTATATTTTTATAGCTAATTAATATATATATATATATATATTAACTTTTGCAAATTGGTTTCTGAATTCTTCATTTTATTTAATTTTTTATATAGTTTAGTCTAAATATTTAAAACAGTCATTATTTGTTTTTGGCGCTATCTTTTCACCTTTTCTATTCTCTAACTCGGCACAACGTCAAAATAAAATTTTGATTTATAGCTCATTACAAAGAGAAAGAAATGCTGAAAATTCCCCTTGCTTTCATTAAGCTGGTCCAAATTTTAGTTTTTGATATATTTTAATCCAAATGAAAAAAAAAAAAACTCGATATCATTTGGTTTTTAAAATACCTTTTTTTCCTCATTTTCCCACTCTAACACCGCGTCGCGTCAAGACACAATATTGATAGAAAGCAATAGCTCATTACAAAGAGGATGAAATCTTGAAAGTTTCTCTCGCTTACTGTATTCAGTTCCGATTTTTAGTTTTTGAGATACTTTAATCCAAATGCAAGAAATAGTCGACTTTAGCCGAATGAGTGTTACATAGTCCAGCATGACGGCCAAGTCTCATTGAATACTCACACAAAATAAAGTGCTAAGTATAAATAAAGCGCCTTAAGAAGTTTACATTTCAAAAGAACTTTATGCCCTTCAAAGCGAAAAGGGTTTAGAAATTTAATTATAAAAAGACATAAATGTTCGGAATCTACAATTGATT
Organism: Nezara viridula; assembly: GCA_928085145.1. Classification (NCBI taxonomy): domain Eukaryota; kingdom Metazoa; phylum Arthropoda; class Insecta; order Hemiptera; family Pentatomidae; genus Nezara; species Nezara viridula. The sequence goes on along the minus strand of OV725078.1, from coordinate 166,370,568 downwards.
TTTTTTTTACCCTTCAGTAAATTTTTACTTTTATTTACCTACATATGCAATATATATTGTATATATATTAAGTGTAAGTATTGCGGTTGTGAAAATATTTGAATCTAACTTTTCAACGGAAATACATGTATTGAGGTCTCCTCCAACCAAGCCCCGCAAAATGGTCTGTGTGTGTGTATGTATGTGATCAGTCTAGCTCAAAAACGAAAAGTTGTACAAAAGTGAAATTGCGTATTTAAGGTTCGTATATAACTTATATGTTACAGCAACTTTTTCGTAAAAATCGACTTACCGCAAGTGGTACTTTATATCATCGATTGAAAACATTTTGAAGATTTTCTCGAAAACGGCTTTAACGATTTTGATTAAACTCAGTATATCTGTGCATTATTAAGCACTTTTTAATGTGCAGTAGTTTTTTTTTTTTTTTTTTTTTTTTTTATTGATGTTCTCTAACAGGGCTCAAATGGATAATTTTTAATATTAGCTTTCTCTAAAATACCTTTATTTTTTTTTATTTGAATTGATTAACAATTGTAAATTAATCTTTGATATAAAAATTATTTAAATATAAAATATAAAAGAATTTGATTTACTAAAGGTTAAATAAGAGATCGTAACGGGTAATAGTTTAAATGGAGGAACCAAAGGAATACGAGTGGGCCCGAGCTTACCCGAGCTCGCCCGAAAGATTATAAAAGGCTTCTATACATAACATGAGCTTAATATCATACAGTCTGCGACAATATTATGTGGTTTTCATATATGCTATCGTTGATATTATTTAATATTTAATTGTATAGAGTACACCGATATAAACATTAAAATTTCTATATATAAGGATAATTAAACAAATACAAATACACACAATGAAATGTGTGTATATAAAGTTTACATTCACTTCCCCTGTGTCTGAAATTTTTATTTCTGCTAAGACGATGGTGGTAAGTGAAAGTCATGTGATGGGCGCACCAGATTTTTTATGTTTTCAAAAATGGGAATCAATTCTAGCATTTAGCTGAGGTTTCAATAGTAGCAAGAGCAGGAGCGAATTCAAATAATCAGCTAAGTGACAATTTCATATACAATTAACTGTCAAACTGATAGAGGTATCCCACTATCTAGGCTCTTCTTGACAGCCTCCCCTCTTTGGATTGTTACCAGCAAAACTAATTTCAACTTCTCCACAATTAGCGCAAAACAGTCTGAGTCATGGCCGTAGCCCTTTAAAAATAATAATGCATAAAAATAAACTACACACACTTTTCAATTATGAAATTTTTACATGTTGGAGCGCATTCAGAGATCCCTGACATTTTAAGCCTGAGCGAACAATTTCAAATTAGAATGGAAAACAATTTTTTTTTTTTTATTTCGATATGGAATAAATCACGGTATCGAGTATCGCATGAGGAAAAATGTAGTAATTATAGAAAAGAAAGTATGACAATTTTCAAACAATTGCCAAAATATATACCTTTATATAACCAGCCCCTAAATTTGTTTTCTGAGTTATTTAAAAAAAAAATCCAACACTCCTCATATCCATGTATGAATTATTTTATCAAAAGTATGAATTACAATTATGACCGCCAAATAAATTAGCTGGCGTGTCTTTCTTAAATAAAGCAAACTGATGAATTATGTTATATGCATGATTGGTTGAATAATTTTTTAATATTGTCAATTTAGCATATACGAATTCAGTTTGCATTGGTTTTAATTTCCTCATAACTAATTGTATTATCATTCAGGCGATTCGAGATTAATTGATGTAGACTCGAATCTTAATGAATTTATTCAAGATACTGTCATCCATTATTTTTTATTTTAATTATATATTTTTATTAAAGAACTATTATAGTACCGAAAAAGATTAGAATTGCTCCAATATATATCCAAAACATAACATGTTAATTATTTTTCTCATGTGATTCTCATAAACCTTAAAGCAGATGTGCCCAATCCAAATGGAACGCTGAGGATTCGAAATTGTCACGCGGCAGACCAGCAGGTTTAAATTGTTTCTCCCTAATTTGGTTTAAACGATCTAAGCAACCAAGCCAAATTTTTTAAATATGAACAATTAAAAAAATGTTTATTTCAATGAACAATACCATCATGCCTGTAATTTGTTACTTCATCCATTTATTTTTTAAAAATATTATATTTTATTTAATTTTAAATAACATTTGTTATTTTATGAAACAAAGAGCATTTTATTTTTATTTTTTTTGTATTTGGGCAAATTAGTTATAAATTAATGAGTGTAAGAAATAAAGGAAGACGATTTTTTTATTATTTTTTAAACTAAGAGTACGCTATGACTAACTCCATTTGAAAAGATAAAAATTCTATAATTATTTTTATTATTACCTATCTACAGCTATATGAAATAAAAAAAAATTAGTACCAAACATATAAAGGAGTTGAATATTAGGAAAATTGACTAAAAATCTTATGATTAATAATTATTGTAGTTAACAATCAAACTCGAAAAATAGAATACAAAAAAAAAAAAAATGTTTCCATGATAACTAAATATAAATTCCATATGAACTAAATCAAAACTTTTAAAATTTATTTTCAGCTCGATTAATAATTATTGCGAATCTTTTTTATAAATTATGTTATTTAATTTTAGATAATTACTATCTATGTGTAGTTATAACATTTTTTGTTTTTTTCCTCGGCCCAAGACTATCACAGAAGTCCTATACTGTAGTTATTATCATAAACCTTAAAGAAAAAAAAATTGTATTTTGTATTATATTCACTAAATTCATTGTTAATTAATGAGAGTGAGATATAAAAAAAAGTTTTTTTTTTTACTTTGAGTGCGTTATAATCATTTATTAATTTATAAATTTTTATTATTATTGTTTTTGGTTATTAACTTTAATTTATTTATTGAGTATTACAACAATCTGCCACGCGGACATTAGTTATTGTGAGGTAGGATAACATTCACACTATATGTACAAAAATTATAAAATACATAGAAGCAAAATAACAATAAATAATAATCAAAAAGTATTTACAATAAATAAAATAAAAACTAAGCAAAAAACACATGCATACCTATATACACTGGCTTTCTCTATTTTGTTTTTCAATAAACGTGTGCAAAAATAACCATATCAACATGTAATTGTATGTATTAATGTATGATCATAATAATACTTTAAGCACAACATCGAATATGATTCAAAAACTGAAATAATAATAGATTTTGACGCATAACAGTTTCCGAAGTTATAAAGTCAATATAAAGAGGATATTGGATGGATAATTCAGGGTTTATTGGAAACCGAGCAAATATGCCGTATTTACATCAGGAGGAATCAAAAGATTTGAGGGATTTGATGAGACAACATAATATTCCATGGAGTTAGTCCTAATTGAGTATTAATCCTCATATTCTGTTGATTAAATATGTTATTTACAAGATATTTCAATCCTCTCAATAAAACTTAAGAGTTTTTATTTTTGCTTTCATTTATATAAATTTTGAGTATAATATAATTATTTATTCATTTTTTAACTTAAACAATGAAAAAAAAATCTGTACCTATAATAATATATTATTTTTTCATAATTGGTAAATGGTTGACTGTCGTGGATAATGAAGAGAAGAATAGTTGGGGTGGTCAGTCAAAAAAGAAGGCACAAATAAATGATAATATTTATTTTTACATATGCCGACGTTTCGACCTGAAGTTCAGGCCATCATCAGGCTAAGAAAAGAACCAGATAACAAGGTATGAGAAATATAAAAATTACAGTAAAATGAAGTTGTTAGAATTCTTCATATTTTTCTGTTTTACATTTTATTCTAAGATTCCCTTTACAATACTTAAGTCACCTTTTTTGACTATGTTTACTTCATCATTCCACACTTTGTACCTGTTATTATTATTTGTCTCTTGTTCTTACTATTGTCATTATTCTAACAACTTCATTTTACTGTAATTTTTATATTTCTCATACCTTGTTATCTGGTTCTTTTCTTAGCCCTGATGATGGCCTGAACTTCAGGTCGAAACGTCGGCATATGTAAAAATAAATATTATCATTTATTTTTGCCTTCTTTTCTGACGACCACCCTAACTATTCTTCTCTTCATTATATTATTTTTTCTTTCACTGACGTATAACTACTCGTATATGAAATATATAGTATAGTAAGACACCATTAGGAAGCATTGGTTATAGAAAAATTAATACCAATCCATAAAAAGTAATACCTAATGGTGAGTGATGAAAGATTTTTTAATTAATAATTATTATAGATATCGTGAATTTTAGGTAGTTAAATTTATATACACTCTTCACATATAAATGAATAATTTTTTTTTATAAAAATCAAGCAACTAATAGTATATTCAGTGGCATTTACATCGAGCATTAGTATACTTTATTTGGGTATCGAGCAACGTGAGAATCGTTGGAAATGAGCTCGCGGATGTACACCGCAAGATATAAGTCTTCCCCTCAAAAAAGAAATAATTCATAGCTGGAAATCTATGTGGAACGAGAGTCCGCCAAGCGAATTAAAAAATATTTAAAAACAGTAAAGCCGTGGTCAACATCGAATCGCCTTATCCGCAGAGAAGAAGTTGTCTTAACCAGACTGAGAATAGGCCACACCAATCTTACCCATTCGCATCTCATTACCGAGCAGCCAACACTGCAAAAATACACATACAGTAAGCCACATGTTGCAGAAATGTTCTCTTTACACATCAAATCTAAATAGTCTAGGACTTACACCTCCAATATCAAACATTTTAGATAATGATGAAGACACTATAAAGTTAGTGTCAGATTTCTTGAAATGAAACAAATTTTTGGATAAAATTTAAAATAGTTTAAAGGTTTGATCTAGAGATAAACAATAATAATTTGCAGGCGTTGATGACCTGGATGTTTTACGCCTTTGAAGCCCCAACAAACAAACAAACGAACATCGAACATTAGTAACTCAATATTAATATCACGTGTTTTCATTTTATTTATCCATGACAGGTTGTAATTTCAATTATGAAATTAACCTTTAATGAGTTTAATTTTTTTATATCTAAATTTGTTGAAATAATTTATATTATTGTATTAAAACAATTTCAATTTTTTAAGCTAAAATAAGAATTTGAACTGAAATTATAACCTTCTATGAAAAATTACAAAACATATTTCGTTATAGAAGTGTGATGTAAATCTCTCTAAATAAAAATGTTTTCTTTTTATAAAAAATTGTTTATTAATTTGTACACGAAGGATCAATATATATATATATAAAACAACCCAAATTCACAATAATAGTGAACCCAGCGTGATTGCCAAAGGAGCACTTATATTTATAGCTAATAAAAGGATCATAAATTGTCGTGAAGCAATTTTTATAATTAGAAGACTTTTTAATTCAAAAACATTTGTAACTCAATGTTTTTATTGAAGATTAAAAAGTCGATTCAAATTATTGTTCTTTTCCGACTGCTCCAACACTTACTAGACAAACGCTCTAAACTTTCAATTAATTACAAAAGACTCATCTACTTAACCATACGGAGTTGAGCTTTACCAAACCATCGAATTCCTTACAATCCAAAATACTTCGTAAAATCCTTAATGTCCCATATTTTGTCACTAATATAACCATCCATATAGACCTTAACGTTCCATATGCCGCTGATTTCGAATTATCCAGATGCCTATCCTTTCGTGATAAACTCCAGTCCCATCCGAATCCACTTGTTTCCAGCCTTGCTTCTTCCTCGATTCCTGATAATCCCCCTACGCCTCTGAAAAGAAGATGGCTTCGTGATCTTCTCACCTAGGATTAAATAGGGAGTGCTACCACTGGACAGTATCTCTTCAAGTCTGTTCATTTCATTATTTCTAATGTGTGCATTTTTACTATTTGTATTGTTTATACAGTTGTAAATTTCATTAAATAAATAAAAATATTATTATTCTCACACCATATTCTTAATTATGATAATATTATGAGAGCAAAATATTTAAAAATTTAATTAGTAATAAATTAAAATAAAATTCTATTCCTATAGAATAATATTAAACGGTTTAGATCGTCTTCATTTTCATGGTGACTGTGGTATAAAAATTCTTTTTTTTTTTATTGTGGCTGCTTATTTTAGCTATAACACTTCTTGCAGTGTTATTTTCATTACTGATATACAGATATACACTGATATACATTCTGGTACAGGATTATTTAACTTATACCTATATATATATATATATATATATATAATATATATATATATATATATATATATATATATATATATATATATATTTTACTATTTTTCTTTAAATCATTTAGTTTTAGATCCAAACTATACATTTATGGTTGAAAGTAAAAGTACAAAATATATAAGTTAAATACCTTACTACGAATATATAAATTTATCATATCCATTAAGCAATTATCTGAAAACCATTAGCGGCTTTTCTCTTTCATCGAGCCCGGATCATAGTGGAATATCCTTTCACCTTTCTTAGCACAATTTTTTTTGGCAACCACCTTAATACTTAATACTTAATATATTTTTAAATACCATAAACAGTTAAATATTTAAGGAATCGAAAATAAAATACCTGTTGTCAAGTGAATAGTATGCATAAACTCTTAATGAAAGAAATACAATATGGTAACTTTTTTTTTACTGAGAAATAATAAACTTAACTCTTAAAATAAATAATAAAAAAAATGAAATTAAAAGTTAAGTTGAATAAATAAAAGACACTTAATCACAGGCAAATTTATGTACAATGTTTAAACTCACAACGGAGGGTTGCCCAAATGCGAGACCAAGACGTGTCTTGGTCTTGCATACTTACTCTTGGTCTTGGTCTTTGTCATGCGCAAGAGTTTTACAACAGTCTTGCAGCTAACTATTAGCTTATTAATATATAGATATTACTGTAATTTTATAGATAGGAGAAATCCAACTAACCCCGAATGAAAACTTAGAAGAGTTAAATGCAAAAGTATATTGGTTATACCAATCTTTACATATAGTAACTGAAATTGTCAAGTATTAGTAACTATTTTGCCTTATTTTATATTCAAAAAACCGATTTTTTCTACCAGTCTTGGTCTTATCTGTCCTTACCAGTCTTCTTCTTATCTGTTGGTATTGCACTTTGCAAGACCAAGACCGATTTTGAGAAACGCCAACGATGAACAGTTATTTCCTTATAAAATACTGTACCCAAAACCTCTCATGGCTTGTAGTTTTACAGATTATTGTTTTGTTTTTTTCATAATCAGTTTACATGTTTCTACCATCTCTAGTATCCTAACTAGAAAAAAAATGTTATAATTTAATTTTCTCCAGGATGATAATATAGTAATCAAGTGCAACACATAAAATTCACATTTCATTCAAATTATTATTTTAAGTAGTCATAAATGTACATGTTAAGAATGAACGGCGAACGCCTGCGCAATTGTTGGAAATTACTAATTTACAATTTTTCTTACCTATCTTGGTCTAGGTCTTGCAAATTGCAAGACAAAGAGCGATTTTATGCAACACTAACGGTAACGGAACATTCAGTGGGTCACCGATTTCAACCAAACGTTTTTTGTTGACACTACATCGAAAAATTTTAGAACCATGATCCGGTGAATGTTCAAATGGGTCTCAGGAGCAGACAAAAAATATTTTATATAATTTCAAAAACATTATAATATTATCTAATTGCTTTTCTTGGTCTGAATTTCTATGTTATTATATTCTAATCGACTTTTTTTTTTTCGTTTTTTTTTTAATTGCAAAAATTACAAATTACAAAAATCTAAACTACACTTCTGGCGTAGTAATTCAAACATATTTTTGTTATAAGAAACAAATCAGACAGGGTTAAAAATTCCAGTTATTTAGTTAAAGTTATAGATCGATTCGTTTAAAAATTGCAAATTTTTATTCATAAGCATATTTTTTATTCATAAGCATTTGCATTCATAAGCACCTTGAAAACCTTGAATGAATATACGCACAAAACTAATTATATTATCTCCAATTATACTATTATTTTTGGAATAATTTTCTTACTTATGTAAAACAAGTTGAGTCCAAAATACCTGAGAAAGATAACTTCAAAGTATTATATTGAATTAAAAAATTAAGAACCAAATATTTAGAACCTTTATCCGACCATATTCCAAATGTTCTATGTTTCACATTCCACGTTCTAAACTATAAATCTAATATAATAAATAATAAAATTAAACAAATATTTACATACATACATATGTATATGTTATAATAGAAATTATGTTCAAGTATTGAATTTTATAATATTAAACTTGAAATTTAGCCCTCGAAGTGAAAAATATGCAATATCATGCAACAAAATCACCAAACGTGCGATTTTGTGCAATGTGAAATTTCTATACGTTATTCTACAGGTCGTGAAAGGGGTAGATAATCGGATTTGAGGCTTTTAAACGCAAGCCAACAAAATGTGCAACAACATGGAAATCAGGTCTCTAGTCATAACTTTGGAACTATGTTCAAACAATTTTCAAGTCTTACGAAACACCGTGTAATCCGGTAATGGTTAGTCCGCCTTCGTTTTCGGAAGTACTGACAAGAGGTCAGGCCATTAGTCTCAGGGAAACCCTTACAAATGATTCCCACCGCAAATGCGCTATCACCCCAGAGGCGAATGTTGGTTATCTCATTGCGGTCACGTACTTTATTGACCACTTCAATAAATAGAAGCTCCTCTCGGGAAAACAAAGCCAGATAAAATAACCAGGGGAAGTTTTTCTTTTATCGGCCGTTACAAAATTATTTCACAGTATGTTAAAAGTATTATCTATATATATCTTGAAATGTTTTATATGAAAATAAAGTGTTTCTCTCTCTATCTCATGCCATCAAGAGATATGCCTCCTCTCTCTCTCTCTCTCTCTCTCTCTCTCTCTCTATATATATATATATATATATATATATATATATATATATATATATATATATATATATATATATATATATATATATATATATTTGTGTGTGTGTGTATATATATTTTTTTTCTTTTTTCAGACCATGTGGATTCTTTTGCCGCCTTAACAAGGCTACTCTATCTATGCCTGTCTTGGGCTATTTCTTTCATTTTATCTGTTCGCAGCTCTGTTGCATCTTTGTTGATTCTATCTAGCCATCTACTTTTGGGCCTTCCTCGTGGTCTTTTGCCATCTATTGAGGCATTCATTGCTACGTAAAGGCAAGGGTGTCCATCCCTCTCAAGGTCGATGGCGCATGAACCTTCCCTCCATCTCCTCCCAAGATGATTTATTGCTCTCATCTTCTTAAGAACAGAGCAATATAATTATAATTAAATAAAAAATGGTCATATAAAATGAAACTTCCAGTGGTCTGTTTTTTGTTTTTTCTAGTTCTCTGGTTTGAAACTTCTTGAAAATTCATAGTACCCCCTCAAAAATTCAAAATCCCGTCAAAATGTGCCCAAATCAAAAATTAGGATGGTGCAACTTGCGCCATGAAACTTCCTTCTGGGCACCCTTACTTAGAGCCTTCTAGATGGATTGCTAGGTGCTACATGCCCCTCCCATCTTAACCTCTGTGCCTTCATACCATGGGATATTGATTGAACAGTTCTTTACAGACCATGTGGATTCTGTAAGAAGTTCTTTATTGGTCTTTCTTCTCAATGTAATAGTACTCTGATTCAGACCGCTCTCTCTCTCTCTCACTCTCTCTCTCTCTCTCTTTTGGGGGAATTCAGTTCGTAGTGATTCCGTGGTGGATACAGTATGTTGGTTCAGTATGCAAAAATCTGCTTTGTGTAGTCATGGACTGCGCTACCTAGCGGAAGTTTGAAAACCTAGTTCACTACATTCGTCGTGCAGTTAGGATTTATTTATTTCTACTGCTTATTTCAAAATTCTTGTGTTCGTGAAACTTTCGCTTGTCGCCTCAAGAATAGTTTGCCGTAAGTTGTAGCGTATATGCATTGTCCATGCTGACTGAACCAACACAGTGTATCCACTGCGGAATCACCATAAAATAAATTTTACCCGCAATCCCAAAGTTACCCCATCTTACGGTATATCAGTTGGAAGTCATACATTGCAGATCCATTATTGTAATTATACAGGTACACAGAAAATTTATTGCATCGGGCTATTCACCAAAAGCTCCTCTCCCCGTGAATCCGCTTGTGACATACGGTTCATATTTTTTGGTGAATTAACTAGATTATATAATCCCATAATTAAACTCAACTAATCATGTAACTTACATTTATACGTGAATCAGGAAATAATATAATAAGAACCGTTCCCATATATTATCTCTGCATGTGTGATCAGCATTTAGCAATGCTTTCGATCATAAGCCATCCTTGTGGCTCAGGTGGTGGTTTTAGCCCGAGTAACGCCTTCGTTCCAGATAGATTACCCGAGTTTGAGTTGAGCCCTACTTCACGAAACACTTAGCAAGCATGTGCAAACAGCCTAAATTGGATACTTTATTTAAGGCTAATAAAATGTATAAGGTATTGAAAAAGCAAACAAACAATGATATGTTATAAGTATTATACATGGCCTATTTGAACAATCACTGTCCTTATGTTATTTGTGATATGAAAGTAATACATATGTACTTAATATTGCATTCATAACTTGTCAGGATATTCACCTACTGATAATATGAAACAGTATAAAATTATCATGTTGGTCTGCTCTAGTAATTAGTTTATTTTTAACAAAAAAAAAAAAAAACTCTTGCTTAGTTTTTATTTATTTTAGATTAAAAACAGAAATTTCGTACTAAACTGAACCGAAATACGATTGGGTTCCTTGTATTTAACCCGGGAATATATTGTAAATGCTCTATTTCTCTGTTTGTGAAAACGTGAGAATCATTTTTTTTTTTATTTATATCTGTAGTAGAATTCTATTTCGCCCAATACAACGATGGTAAAATTTTTTTGAAAGTATAAATCGTAAAGCAAATTTTATATCTTTTAAGGTGGGTTTTCTATATTATTATATTTTTTTCGAGTACGTAAATATTATATACATAAAAGTAGAAATGATAACGTGAGAACCAGTTTTTGTTTTTTAAACAACTTAATGATTTGTTACTTAATTTATGTTTGCAAATGATCTATCAGTTTTCAAAAGTTATTACAAAGTCATATTATTATTATTATTATTATTATTATTATTATATATATATATATATATATATATATATATATATGAGAGCGGAGTAGCTCAGTGGATAAGCACTGCCTTTCACAGCTCAAGGTCCCAGGTTCGAGTTTGGCTGATGACAAGTAATTTTTCATCAGCAGTGCATCGGCCCTGGGGTCAGGAGACTCTCTAGGGACACACCCAGCCTCTATAAAGTGGGTACTCCTATATAAATAATTAACTAAGAGGGAAAACCTGTCGGTTGAGCTTGATCCCGACCCGATCACCTCCCTGCACAACTGTTGTCATTCAAACCGTACTTATTCACACAGTACTGAACCCTTGATGTGTTGTAGTGGTACAGGTTTATATATAGTGCTTTATAAATTTAAAATCAAACTCTAAAGGCTAAAAACTAAAAATATATTATTATTTTTTTAATAATAATAATAATAAGTTTATTTAAATGATATATTAAAATTTACAAATATGTATAAAATAATTTTTCATGTTTATTCCACAATATAATAGGACATTGGCTCTTTGTCGACATGTTGATCAGTATTAGTTTATTCATTTTTTATTTTCCTTTTTTACCACCGATTAATCCAGTCAGCCGGTTCAGCGGTTGCCAAGTTAAGTAGGGTTCTGAAGTAATTGTGGTTTGGCTTTATTTTATACTTTTTAAAAGTATTTCGCTTGTTTGGACCGATCCAGACACATCCAGACCTATCCTTTCATGATAAACTACAGACTCATCGGAACTCGCTTGTTTTTTCTCGATTCCTAAAAATCCTCTTGAGTGTCTGAAAAGACGGCCTCGTAATCTTCGCACTTAGGGACTATTTAGGGAGTACTACCATTGGGTAGTATCCCGACAAGTATGTTCATGGCATTATTATTTTTTCTGTTCACATTTAATAAAATTTGAATAAGTCGTATATACTAAAAATATATAACTTTTTAATTTGATTAAAAAGCTTTTATAAATAGTTATGACACTTGTCGACTTCCATAATCCCTTTCTTTTCAATTTCGTTTAATATTATTCAAATATATCTTGAAGATTAAATAAATCCTCTCTTGTGATTAATAAATGGTGGTTTTAAAACTTCTCAAATGTCGACATTAATTATAAAGTGGGTCAAACCATGGCAGATAAAAGTTGTTGAAAAGTTCCCTTTAGCCTCTAAGTGACTCAGTTTTTACCCCCCTTTTAACTATTAAAATAATTTTGAACCCCTTAAAGTAAGTCTTGAATTAATCCATTACACTTTGAATAATTTCCTCTGAGGTATATCTCCGTTGGCTGGGATATTAAGTAGCTGAAAATAAATAAATAAAATTTTAAAAGAGGTTGGAAAGTTTAATGGAGACATTATTTAAGCTGAAGTCTTGATATAATCTTACTTTCTTTACTGGGATTTATCTATTTCTTTTTATATAGAAGTGACATAAGCCTCGATTAATTATCTTTCGAAAGAAAAGCAATTTAAAAGAACCCGGGCCCTTTTTGTCCACTTTTCTTTCAGGCTAATCTTCGTGTGTTATTATAATGGATACCCGGTGTTTTAGGGAATTTAATTATTTAAAATGGAGCCTTTCTAACCCTCTCCTCTCTTCCCCCCTCCTCTCCCCCTCCCCCTCCTAGCTTTCAACAAAAGCTCTTGGGGTTCCATTTGCATTGTAAATTAGTAATTTCCAACAACTGTGCAGGCGTTCGCCGTTCATTCTTAATATGTACATAGACGATTACTTAAAATAATAATTTGTATTAAAGGTGAATTTTATGTGTTGCACATAATTACAATGTTTTCAGCCTGGGAAAATGAAATTATAATTTTTTTTTTAGTTAGGATACTAGAGATGATAGAAACATGTAAACTGCTAATAAAAAAAAACAAACAATAATCTGTAAAACTACAAGCCATGAGAGGTTTTGGGTTCAGTACTTGATAAGGAAATATCTGTTCATCGATAATGTTGCCCAAAATCGGTCCAAGACCGACTGACTGTTACAAGACCAAGACCAGGACTAATAAAAAAAAAATCGTTTTTGTGAATAAAAATTATGGCGAAATAGTTACTAATACTTGACAATTTTAGTTACTATATGTAAAGAATTGTTATAACCAATATACTTTTCCAACTTTTCATTCGGGCTTAGCTAGATTTCACCTACCTGAAAAATTGCAGTAGCATCTTTATAGTAATAGGCTTATAGATTACTACAAGACTGTTGCGAGAATCTTGCGCAAATATGACCAGGTCTCTTATCCTAAACGAATTGATCTAGGGCTAATATAATGAAATAATTTTTTTTTTTTTTTTTTTATCTCGGCCTGATTCGAACTTTGAGTCAGCAAATTGTTTCGCCCCCCCCCTAATATTTTGAAGAAAAAAAGACAAAATTAATAACCATTAATCTATATGAATGAATAAAATATATAAACTAAAATAAATAAAGAAAATAGGAAAATTCCTCTAAGTCTGAGCTGAGACATAGAAATTGGTACGCTACTATTTTACCTCGCCCTATGTTCCTATTGTTGAAATTTCAGTTTTTATTCAAAGATAATTATATGTGATAATATATATTAGGATTTTATGATTCATTCATGTCCACTATTCCATGAAGATTTTATCACATTTCCCTTGACAAATTTAAAGAATCAGAGCATCGAGAATTCATCTCACTTCTTCAAACCTTTAACATTTAAATGTTTTTAAAAATAAAAAATTATAATATGTTTAACTGTTTCATTGACATATTTTCTAATACACCTATACAAAAAAAGTATACATACAATAAAGTATACTTTTAGAGTTAATCACGAATAAAGTTTCATTTTATTCATAACTGTTTTCCTGAATTTTCTGGTAGATGTCCTTCGCTCCTGAAAGAGAAGATAGTCTCCAAAATGACGCCTCAATCATTTGCATTGATGAAAAATAAACGATGATATGGCGTGTTAACAAAAAAATACTTTTGAAAAATTATATAATATATAATAATATCTGTAATAAAATTATTCTTGAACTCCCATTCTTTATCACTGATATCATGTTACTCTAACCTTTGCCCCACCCCTCAATATTTTTAATGTGCCACCGGCTTGCTCACTTATAACCTCATTTCTTAATTATATATATATATATATATATATATATATATATATATATATATATATATATATATATATATATATATATATATTGATCGAGAGCGCTATATTCCTTAAAATAGGATATAGGGTCAACGCACCAGTTATGGACAGGTGGCCCAGTGATGGACAGTTTGGACTTTAAATGTAAATAATAAGCTTCCTTGTTGATTTAAAGGTTCCATTTTTTTTAAAAATGTCTACCATTGTTGTTTCTATAATGCTCTTGAGATCAGTGTTTTTCATATCTTCTTACTAATAGTTTTGCTAAGAGCAAGTTGAACATTTTTGTTATCTTATCTTTATCGTTATCTTTATAGTTAAATAAATAATTTTAGAATTTTTCTGAGATATGTCCTTTTTCGGCACCGACCTCCTGCCCATTACTAGAACAATTGAATTTCAAAGTTTTCGTTACTAGTGTAAACATGTGTTTTTTTTTTGTTTGTTTTTTAATGGTGATTATACCTGCATAACCGAATATTTTTTTCAATTTTAAAGTATTAAATAGAAAAAGGAGATACCAGAGATTCTAAATTTCCAACAGGGAAGTTGATAACTACAATAATTACGGATGCCAAACAAGACCAAAATCTCCTTAGCTATGTCCATCACTATAGTGCTTATCCGAATAGTTCAAAAGTGCTGATTGCTAGGCTTTCTTTATACGATTATATTGTATTGTTAAAAAATTATAGTATTTTAGTTGTTTTTTAACAGGGAATAGTGAAGCCTTTCACTTCGTAATGTTTTTTTTTTTAATTTATTTTTTAGTAATATAATATTCTGTTACTCGGACAATAATCATAGGGAGGTAGGACCACATTGTCACCATATACACAGTGAAGATAAAATAAACAGAAGAAAAATAATAATCAAAAAGTATACTGTATTGTAGATTATTAGTTTATACGATTTTTTTGTTCAAACACTCTTCTATTTTAAAATAATTTTTGAAAAATAAATCATCCATTGATTTAAATATATTGATTCGTTCGAGAACTTTTAATATCAAACCTACAATCAACAGATGTAAGAAAGTTCCTAAGTGTTTTATAAATTATGTGGTCAGCATTCCGTCTAAATACCATTAATAAAGTTATAGGGCTGTTAGATCTCCAGCAAAATCAGCTGGAATATCGCAGGAGTGCTTAGTAGACGAAACCTACTAAGGTACTTTACTACTTTGGTATCGATTTTAGTAACTATTATAGTTATAATTCGATTAATAAATCTAATGGTTGTTCCAGCAAAGTATATTAAAATAAATATTAAAGACAAGATATTGGGTTTTAAAAAAATATATAACACATTGATGGTCATGAGTTTTATACTTCGTAACACAGGTTGAACTTTTTTAAAAACTTCCATTGTCTCCAGTTTCTGTGAAACTTTATTAGGAAAAAAGGTTATTAAAATAAAAGTTTTAAGTAACTTTTTCGTAATAATGTTCCAAGTATATGGTAAAATTTGTATTTAATTTAGTACTTAAAAAAAGTTCCGTTGTATGAAAAATAACAGTAATCGAGCTTATACATATAATTTGTTTTAAATAAATTACACATGATTCTAATGTGTCCTTTGTTTCATTACCTATAATAAATTTTTTAGATCGAATTTTTAGAGAAATCAACAGAAATTCTAAATAATTAAAAAAAAAAAATGTTTCACATTACTTGTTTATTGATAAATTTTACAATCTGTCTCAATAGAGGACTCTTATAATAGAGTTAAGAAAACACATTCACACCATATTTTTTTTTTTTTCCAAACCCTGCTTCGTTAAGATGTACAGTTTCTCAATCCACGGTTGTCCTAGTATATTTGACCGATATCACGCTCTAATGCCAGGTATCTCCACTTAATTAACTATATAATTAATAACTATAAGGCTGGATTTGACTCAAGAGGGTCTCCTGACACCAGGATCGAACCTCGGTTGATTTTAATTAAATATATCTCGTAGACAAAATAATAGTTTCCATATGATTCTATAGAGAATCTAAGAAGACGATGTTATGCCTAATACAAAACCTAATTAATTATTCCTACAAACATGGATATCAATATTCCTAGAAACTTCAGAAAATATTAGCTTAATAACAAATTATATATGTCACTTTCTTTTTTCTCTTGCATCGTAACCCAATGCAGGAGGATTTTTTTGCAAAACCATACGAATTCACATATTATATGTATGAATGTTATACTTACATTTTATCTATGCTTTGATTTTTATTTTCTATAAAAATTAGAGGAAAAAAAATTACATTTGTCAAAAAAATTGAATGATATAAAAAAAAATTATATATGTACTGCAAAAAAAAAAAGTAATGAAATATATTTTAACTTATTGTTCGCAATCATTTGAATACCATACTTTTTTTTTAATGAAAAAAAATATCATAAACAAAGCACTTTAAATAAGTAATTAAAATAAAATATTTTATTTTAATTAGTAATGGATTCAATGCCTTGTAAAAAAAAAATTTTAAATCCCTAACATCGATGACCTCTTCAATAAATGAGTTCTTAATTTCCTTCTTTTAGAGGCAATATTGTTTAATTGGTAATTAGACTAATTGATTCGGGATTAATTATCTTTCCGGGCTAATGACCCTCAGGTAGTAAGGAGGAAGGAAAAAAACAACTATTTCTTATTAATTTATACAATTACTTATTATTTGTTGTCATTTCTTTTTTTTCTTTTTTTTTTTATTGGGTATATTTGGTTTAATTATATGAATAAATTATCTGAGATAAATATCGGTCCAATTTATTTACAAATAATTAACTATTTAAATTTAAATATACCAAATAAATAATGAGTAACCTAAGAAAGGTAATTAATTAATTTATTAATGATTTAAATAGTTATTACATTCGTCCTTAAAGGTATTTTTAGGGATTACTCAAAAATGATACTTATTGTAATACAGATATACCATTAAAAGTACGGTACTGATGAGATGTGCAAATAATCAACTCCATTTTGTAAGTTTCTCTCGAATTAAAAGAAAAATAATAATAGGATTTCATTCGGAAAGTAAGAAATGTCTTACAATATACAGCTTAGCTTTGTCTACAGACCTATTGGAAACAGGAAAAAAAAAAAAAAATCAGGCCTCCATCGTCCAAAAATAGAAATGCTATGCTAGGAACTCACCAGGGAACTGTAGGGCAACGCTACTAGATGTTATATTTAAGTCCATCCCACTCGAGTAGCAAATCTAATATTTACAAAAAAAAAAAAAAAAAAATTTAACGCATTTATTTTTTTGAAATCTAGTAAAATATATTTCAAAAATCTTATAGAGAGAGAATCACTTCATTTTCATTAAAGGGTGCTGGTCAATAATATTGGGTTGCTACAAACACAGCATACTTATAAATCATTATACACAGTTTTTTAAAACTAATATACGATATATATAATGTATATATATATATATATATATATATATATATATATATATATATATATGTATGTATGTATGAATGTATGTATGCATGTATTATTTTTATATTTTTATTATTATTTTATTTTTACTACTGCATCTATAGCTCACATTTCTTATGGTAATAATCAAAATAAAAATGGCGGGGATGAACAGATTTACTTGTAAAATTATAAATATTTAAAATAATGATTTTATAAAGCGTTTAACGGCGCGTCGTGGGCCAAGATTTACAGATGAGCTAAACACACACAAAAAAAAATAAACATCTAATTTTGATCAATTAAGTAAATTATTGCTTTATTATTTCTTTTTCATTATTATTTATCCAGGCATTATAAAAAAACTAATTCATAAAGCATTTGACGAGGCGTTGTGGATAAAACGTATATTGAAATTTACTGCTATGCTAAAACATTAAACTGTTAAAAAAACAATTAAAATCTAGTATTAATTAACCGACTAAATTATTATGGCGTAAATTAATGCATATTTTCAGTTGTATGTTAGAAGATTCAAGGAATTATTTTCAGTTACTTAAGAAAATTATCTGGGGGATTCATGATAAATTATAAAATTGAACAACATGGTAACAATCTTATGGGTGGGCTTACAACACAACTGAACAGAAAAAAAAACCCTGGTGGTCCACTCACACTACTTTCCTACCTATTTCAGAAAAGTTTTTATATCTTTACATATGTCCATCAAGAAACAAACAAAAATTGAATTAGATTTATTTTCCCGAAAATTAATCAAAGAAAATATATGAGTACGATTTATTCGATAAACTAAAGCAATGTAAACCGGCTTAAGATAGTGTATAAATTTCAATACCCTCTAATATTGCTGATTAAAAACTTTTCGCCATAGCCTAATTTTTTCAAACAATAATTTCTGTTAAAAGTAGATCAAATATTGAAGCTTGTGTGTTTTTCTTACTTTAAACAGATTTTCTTACTTTCACTTAGTTATCTTTTTTCTCTCATTCATTCCTTTCTGACACCAAGAAATGAACTATTTTTCTACAGTTTTGTAGGGAATTTCATTACCTTAAAAAAAAAAACAGGTAAATTTAAAGGACAATTATTAGAACATTATAGGAAAGTTTCAGAAAAATCATTAGAACCGTTTTCGCGCTATTATTTATTCATTTATTGCGCATTAGCTATTGCGCATGGAGCATTGTGTCACACGCATCAGTAGTGAAAACCCTACAAAATAAAAAAAACAAACAATAAAATCGGTTAACTAGTTCCCGAGAAAATCTTGGTACAGACAGACCAATGGCTAAAAATGTGTTTTTCGAACTCAGGGGGCTCTGAAACGTATAGATCCTTCAAAAACCGCATATCAGAAATTTGACCCGACTGCAATACTTTCCTAGTACAGGTATGAAAGTAATAAAAACGTCTATTAAGAATAATGTTAACGTGAAAAAAAAATAATAATGATCAATAAGTAAAAGAGTAGAGTTCTCTTCTGGCATAAATTAATTTAAAAAATTCATATAAATGTATTCGCTAGTTATAACACGACCTTGAATAACCAGCCGGTAGTCGCGCGTATTTGTCATATACGAAGCCGACATTTTTACTTTTATCAAAACATGAGCTAGACTGTTTTGTATATTTTTTTTAATATATAATTGTATTTCTATGCCACCAGTGGGACAGTCCCTTCCATGTCTTTTATGAAAAACAAGAAGTGAGAAACTCGTATTTGGTATCTTTAGGATAATCGCTAACAACCAATAAAAGTTGTTAACAATGGTAGGTATGGTGACGGTTGATCGTAGATTATAATTTCAGAAGAATTCGGGGATGCAGTCAAAAAATACTATATTATATAATAGTATATTTATTACATTGTCAAACGTTTAGACCTACGTTGTAGGTCTTCTTCAGGGCTGTATAAGATAAAAATAATATTATACTTATTCAATTATATATAAACAATATATATTAATTATACTATTATAATTATATATTATAATTATAAGGTACAGTATATGTAAATGACTATTAGTTCAATTTGGAAAGGCAATGGATCATTAGGATTTCTGGAGTATATTAAGGGTAATATGTATATTAAATAGATATCAGGTATATAAGGAATAGAAATAATAATGAAAGTCAAAACATACCATTCCATCTGGAACTGCTGAAGGCAGTACGGCGATTGGTTGTCTGATGTCGGCCAGTTAACAGAAAACTGACTGGTAGAGAGGTACCAAGGGGTCGTAAAAGTATTCGTTTGTCTGTTACCGAAAAAGTGTAAGTGGATGAGATAAGAAAAGGCTATTATACCTAAAGTTATTAAAGGGCTAGTTGCGTGCACCGGTCTAAGTAATTGGTTAAATTAGTAAATACATCTAAAGAAGGTGTATATACATACATGTCATTATCCACCTTCTTTATTTTGTATGACTTGTTTGTATTGATGGTATTTTATTTCATGTAAATAACTTTGTTATTTTTACTGAGCTAAATTATAATTTTAAATTTAAATAAAGACAGAAACGATAAGAAACCGCTCGATATTTTTGACTCGTACTCCAGCACTTACTAGACAAACGCTCTGAGCTTTCAATCAATTACAAAAGACTCATATATATATATATATATATATATATATATATATATATATATATATATATATATATATATATATATATATATATATATATGACAATAATAAGACCTATTTGGAATTAGGAATTGAGCTTTAGGGCTCCACTAAACCATCCGATATCTTACAATCCAAAATGCTTCGTAAAATCCTCAACGCTCCTTACTTTGTCCCAAATAAAATGATCCATAACGACCTTAATGTTCCATATGCTTCCATAACAAACTTTAGAACCATCATTACTTCCTCTTTGATCTCTGATAACCGAGGTATTTGAAAAGAAGGTGGGTTCGTTATCTTCTTGTTTAAATTTATTACTTGTGCTACCAGTGGGTAGTTTCTCAACAAGCGTTTTCATATTATTATATTCCTGAGTGCACATTTAAGGGATGTATTTTTTTTTAATACAGTTGTAAATATAATGAATGAATAAAAAACAAAAATATGCTTCTTGAGGTTGAAAATGAATCTCTGGAAATACCGGTCAGAAGGTATACGTGCAATATATCGTTGGAAAGCTGAGAATTTCAGAAAAAAACTTTATCTAATATAGAAAGTTGTAGAAGATAACGGAGAGTGACAAACAAAAAAAATAATAATAATTTTTGAAAACTAATATTTTTAACGTAAATCACATGTCTATAAGGAAATTAAATGAAATTTACAGTGATTGTAGACAGCCGTCAAGGCAAAGGGCTTCTGCTCACAATAACTTGGAAATAATAACAATAACTTAGGAGAAGAATTTGGTGCCAATGTTCTTTCCAATACATGGGTACGTTGGACATCCCCAAGAAGACGAAGAATGACATTACCATGAGAACCATTAAATGCGGTGGTATAACCTATAGCAATGGGTTTAGCTGAGAAGTGACTGGGTACGGTTGTGACAATTTATATTTAATCATCCTCAATTTTGTTGCTATACCAATTAGTTACCAATTTGAAGAAAAGTGTTTTTATATGGTAAAGTGTACACTTAACTACGTTTAAATACTAAACTTTGTCCTTAAGTACAATGGTTATCTCATAGGAGGAAATCAGAAAAAAAAAAAAATGTCATTACGGACTCCACCCTAAGGACCGTTATGACAGTGCTTGGTTTCGGTAGTGACAGGTTAAAAAAATATTGACTAAAATCATTTTTTGTATTATATAATATTATAGAAGGATTTAATCGCTTATAACTAATAAAGCATAAACATTTGTGTAAGGCTCAAGTTTAAGTAGACACAGCAGATTTTTTTTTCTGTTCCGTTGTGTTGTAAACATACCCATAAGATTGTTACCATGCTTTTCAATTACCCTTTATAATTTATCATGAATCCCCAGATAAAGTTCTAATGTAAGTGAAAATAATACCCTCAATCTTCTAACATACAACTAAAAATATGCATTAATTTACACCATAATAATTTAGTCGGTTAATTAATACTAGATTTAAAAAAAAATTAAAAGTTTAATGTGTTAGCATACCAGTAAATTTCAATAAACGTTTTGTCCACAACGCCTAGTTGAATGCTTCGTTTTATTTTTATTTTTTTTTATCATTATATAAAATTTATTATATATCATTATTATTATTTGTGAAATTTACAATTGTACATTTGATATACATTCAGCAAATGCGATACCGATAAATAAATGACATGACAAAGTTCTGGGTATCTATAAGCAAAAAAAAAAAAAACTTTTACTTGTGTCTTAATCTTACCCGTACTTCACGAAAAATCAAGCGCCACGACAATATAAAATTATCTGCGTACTTTAATCACTGCTAATTAACAACTAATGTTTAAGATATAACGAGGCAAGACACTCATTACTCTATCTGTACATATACAACAACAATTATTCAAAGAAATAGAATAAAAATAGTTACTATTTTACTTGTGTTCCCATAGTTTTTGAAACGTATAAACGCACCATTATAGTTGTTTGTGAAATAAAATATGATAGAGAAAAACATCATAAAGAAAATAATATACTGACATACTAAAAAGTAATGAAGGCCTTTATTTCAGAAAATAGAATTTTTATTGAGAAAAAAAATACATTTTGCTTCAATTAAGGGCATTGAGTAATTAGAATGTATAAAACACAATTATACCCTAATAAAATAAAATAAATGATTATAATGAAAGAAAAGAAAACTTGGAATAACAGAATAAATCATACATGGGACAACATTAAATAAAAAAATTAAAAAAAAAAACACATTCATACCTATTTACAAAAAGCCTCTATTAGCGTTAATAATAATGTTAAATACGTTCAGACAGGCAATACGTCCCTTTCTTTTTAGTAAACCTATCGGCAATTCCATGTAGTTCCAAAATTGCGAAAATACTTAATGTTTATTTACTATTTTTTTATTATTTGGTATCGCATTTTAAATTGAAAATTGTTAACAATGGTTGCTCCTGTACTTTGTTTTATATATTGATAACTCGTGTAGTATTTAAAAAAAAGGTATAGTTGCAAGTAATTTATATATTTTTATCATGTCTTTTATCGACGCATCTGCTGTGTATTTAAATGCAATGCCTAGTATTTTTATATTTTTATTATTATAATTTTATAAGATTCTTTGAATTCAACATCCAAGACAAAATGTTGGGATGGTGAAAGTAGCCTAATTTTATTTCATACAAATAAAGTAGTTGATAGTTTTTCTAAACTATGTATTTGTATGTACTGTCAAATAAACTATACAGGGTGTTCCATAAGTAGAGGGGAGTATTTAAAAGGTTGATATTACAGATCAAGATCTACAAAAAAGTTCATATAAACAAATGACCAATTTCCAGAAAAAAAAGTAGGAAATTTAAGATTTTTTTTTTAAGAGAGTCACGTTTTTGTTGAATAGGAACCGGTAACTTAAAACATATTTCATTTAAATAACTAAACATTGCTCCATAGTAAACTAGAAAAAATTTACTTTAAACGAAGATAGAGTTTGTCATTGTTGCACTATTTAAAGAGGACTATTGGACACAAATACAGCTAGTTTCGTTTAAAAAAAGTCATAAATTATTTGTGTTTTTTTTATCACCCTTCAACTGTACGGCATTTACCCCCCTTTTACCAAAACTTCCTTACTTAATAACCTTTAAGTCCATATTGATTAAGTTGAGGTTTATTTGAAAAATTTTCAGATTCACCTCAAGTTGTGTAATGAAATGATTTGATTTCCTATCCAGTCATCTTAAAGTACCCGTGTTTTCTGCAAAAATGACCAAAATTAACTGTTGCAAGGCTTTTATTTCTCGTTGTCCGTGATATGGGATATGTTCTAATAAACATAATTGCCTAAAAACATATTTTATTTATAAATATAATAATAAATTTTTTAATAATTTCACGAAAGGAGGTTACGAAATTGAGGTTTTCTCCTAGATCTCCGTCATAGGAATTGATACGTATTCATCAGTGACAAACTTAATGTATCTTACCAACTTTTACGTTTAAAATAAGAAACTTATTGCTTCAATTATTTTCATGTAAACGTAAATATTTGGGTTAAAAACATTAAGTTTGTCACTTATGTTTATCCATCTAAAGTATATTTCGGCTATTATGTTTATTACAATACATCCCAGATCATGAAATAACAAGAAATAAAAACGATAGCAAACATAACCGCCATGAAATAAAAAAACATATTCTATAATAAAAATCATTTTCCTTTATAATTGAAATTAAGACTTATCAATGGTTCTTTGGTTAGCTAGCCTTTATTTCTGTTTATCTGTTTTTGTTTTTTAAGGTGTTAGAAAAGTAAGATTTCGAATGAGCTTAGGGAAATCACATGACGGAGGAGAATTACAGAATATGCAGGAGCTAGGAAGGACACTTTAATTCTGTATAAAGAGGAACAAAGAACAAAAAGGGGATTTTGTTTGCTACGGATGGACAAAGGGCTTGAAAGGGATTGTTGGGAGGTAGATTACTGTAGGTACTTTGGCAAAGGGATGATACAGAGCAAATATTGCCTAAGGGTTGGGGAGGGATCAACCATTACCTGATGTGAAGATGGGATAAATGGCATTTAGATGTAAAGATAAAAGAGTAAAACATTATATTTTCGGGCCAGTCTTCGATGATAGGATTTATTAAAATCTTATTGGATAATCTTATTGTGGAACATTGGAGATTCTTTTTAGAGATTTTGATTGTAGTAACAGGTTTCGGAAGGAATTCGATGTTTTCTCGCATTCCTCCAAAGCACAGAAATATTAGAGATGTGTCTTTTTTTTTAAAGAAGTCAGAGATGTATAGAGTTTGTCAAAGAAATATTGAAATAGATTCAATCACAGAGTCTTCTCTGAAACAAAAATCACCCTCTAATACAATCAATCGAAATAATGGAGCTTGCTCGGACTTACCAAGCATATATATACACACATACTTATATTATATATAAAAGTTTGTAGTTACCGTGTCATATTTTATTTTATATATACAAAGCGGGACGGACCGTAACTAAGAAATCGCACTTATTATTCACAGAATTATTTATCACTTATTATGGTTTCAAATTGGCAATAAGAATAATTATAATTATATAATAATATAAATTTGCAATAAGGGGAGATGTATAAGATAGATTTTTAAATAAATTAAAAAAATAAATAGAAATTGGTACATCTGTTTCATTAATTTCAATCAGAGATGGGCAAATGCTACTCTGAGTACAGAATACCAAGTATTTTACTTAAGTACTGACCTTTTTTGAGTACCAAAGAATTTAATTACTACTTCAGTTAATGTCAAATGATTAAGTGAAGTAGTGATTGAATTCCCAACAGTGGTTCAATTTCAGTAAAATAGTTGGTACTCGGAACTCGGAATAGCATTTGCCCATCTCTGATTTAGTTATTCACATAATTTTACAACAAAATAATTAAAATTATGTATAAACATAATGTAATCTTATATATTATAAGGTTTTAATAACATATTTCTTTATTACATAAATTTTCAATTCTCGTTATTTGTTACAAATAAAATTATTCATATAACCTCTAATATGAGATATTTTACTTTTTTTGCTCTGAAATTGATACCCATCTTTATATCGTAAACTCTGAATCCACTTAAAATCACCTAACTTTTATTTCCAATTGCTTTTAGACAATCTTCTGAAACGGCTGAAAATAAAATTAATGATATGCCATTTAGTTCAACC
This sequence comes from Nezara viridula, assembly GCA_928085145.1. Classification (NCBI taxonomy): domain Eukaryota; kingdom Metazoa; phylum Arthropoda; class Insecta; order Hemiptera; family Pentatomidae; genus Nezara; species Nezara viridula. The sequence continues at coordinate 166,344,925 of OV725078.1, read as the reverse complement.
AATCTTATACATTTACTTATTATATTCATAGATAATAATATATAAGTATATCAATGTCACATAATCTCAACAGATATATTTTTTTTAAATATACACAAGTATCTGCAGTGTTCTAATAAAAATGATATAAACCCAGGCGCACCATTTTGTCGTTTTATCCTGGCAACAATTGATGTAGTATTCACATACAAGCGGGGATAACCATTTTTTCGAAGCGCACATTTCAATTAACGAAACGATGTCTTTAAGCTATAACTTCTTATGAGGACAAACCTATTAAGTTTTACAACACATTGTTCTTTTGATTTTTAACAGCTACAAAATGATAATAATACCTGGATCAGAGGTGTCCATGAGGGAGTTTTATGGCGCGAATTGTCAGACAGTTTTCAAGTGGTCATACTTTGATGAGTTTTTTTTAATTTTTGAGGGGCGCAAATTTCAACAGTGTCATGAATTTTCGGATTGAAAAATTTCAGAATAAGCGTTAAGGTACATACCCCATGGAACACGCAGCAGCATTTGTAATTGTGTATGATATACGGTTTTTCTAATTCTACATTTCCTTTCTCTGTTTTTAAGAAAATTGAGCAATATAATATCTTTGGAGAGAGGGCGTAAGGTTGTTGCGCCGTAGACCTTGGTCCTGAATACTATATGAAATATTTTATAAACCTATTTTTCAAAGATTAATAAAAAATACATAGTAAAATAAATAATTGAAGAGAAGAATGGTTGTAGTGATCTTTAAAAATAAATAAATAAGTATATTTATTTTTATTTTAGCCAATGTTTCGGCCCAAAGTTCAGGCCTTCATCAAGGTCAAGGATTCCGCTAGACCACTAGGAAAGGATTTCGTTTGACCAGCCCTGATAAAGGCCTCAACTTTGGGCCGAAACGTCTTCAAAAATAAAAATAAATATACTTATTTATTTTTATAATTTGTTTTTTTGACTCATCACCTCAACCATTCTTCTCTTCAATTATTCTCTACCGTCAACCACCAATCCACAATTAGTAAAATCAATAGATAGGTAGAAAGATAGAAAACATAAATCTATATTTTGTTTGAGAAAATTACAGTGGTATGGCAGAAAAATGTGTACGTTACACATTAATAATATACCACTGGATACCACGACGTACTACTCATTAAAGCAGTATATAAATAGGTAACATTATAAAATATATCATAAAAGATTTTTATAGTATTAGTATACATTTTGTAATATTATGGGTGATAAATATTCAGGACGCAGCCATTATAAAGTTTTTATTAGTGATGACGTTTCAACCCAAACATGCGGGTCATCATCAGGGCATGGTTTAAGCACTGAAGGTATTCAAGTATTCAAGTACTGGCCCTGAAAACTTCGGCACTAATAAAAACTTTATAATGACTGCGTTATGAATATTGATCACCCATGATATGTAGAGAAGTCGTCTAACTTTTTAAAAATATTTTTTAAATATTAGTATGAAATATTTACAGAGAGAACTGCAATAAAATCATAATGCTGTTCGACTGTGTTGAGTTGCTAACTGACGCAGCATACTAATCCATCTGATTGAAAGTATTTTGTAAAAAGATTCAGCTTGATATGCTTTGTATATAAAAATGACGATTGTTGTTTTTTTTCTTTTCTCATCCTAATTTTTTTTCAATTCTGTCACCCGGATCCATAAAGCAATGACCAGAATTAATAGAAGTGATGGTGCAGGATTCTCAGTGAGTTAAAAATAATGGAATATACTACGTGTCTCTTTCCTTTCCATACCCAGCTTTTCCAAAAAACTAGCAGATCAAAGAGAAATTGCCCCTCTACTTCCAAACTGAAGTCCTCGTACCGAAATATTGCTCTTCCCGATTCCTCTCTGTATTTCTGTTTTAGAAGCGGAATTCATTTTGTATATATTTCCTCCTTCTATTGAGATGGAATTTTGAGATCTTGCTGCTCATCGTTCGTCTCATATCCCATTGTAGGATCAACTATAAGAGCCTCTTTTCCTTTTGTCCCAAAGGTCAAGATGGCTACGAATCTTCTCGAGCCTTCGGTATCCAGACAATAAACAGAAGAAGCATCTATAATTTTACGTCTCCAGGAATTTGGATATTCAATAATATGCTGCCGGCGGGTGACAAGGAGCATGTTATTCTGACGTGAGCTGGGATTTCTGACTTCCGATCACGTTTAATAGTAAAAAACAGTAAATAGTAAAAAATATTAAACCTTATATTATAATATTCCCAGTATAAAATATTAAACATAAAAGTATTCACAGTATAATATAAAACAGAACATCAGTACACAAGAAAAATATATCAAGAGTAAATTACACTCTCTTGTAGTTCTTTGTACAGTTACTTTTTCAATCTGCAAACATTCCTTAATTTCGGGAGTGTTATTTCCCTTGAGAAGTAACCGCAATTGGGGGAGGTGAGTGTTGGTCCCGGATTTAATCCTATAATATTTTTTTCTTTTATAAATTATAACTCAATCGCTTCAATAAAATATATGCACTAAGTAAGTAGGGGTGCCTTGAACCTGTATATGGTGTAATATGGTCAACAAAACTTGTTTAAGAATGCGTGAGTTATAATTTCAAACTAATCTTAGATTGAAATGGCTATGTAAAATGATTGGGCTTAAGAACATACGAATCCACAAAAAAGTAAAATAATAAGTATTGTACCCTGTGGTGTACGTCTTAGAGGTAGACCGAGTATATATATTCATAAATAAATTTTGAATATTTATTCAATATTATTGGTATAAATGAAAAGATAATTATTTAAAATACAGTCATATATTTGTTACACCTTTTGTTTGAATAACACTATGTATCTGAATATGGCCGGTGACATCGAATTTAATTCTACTTATCGGGTTTTGAAACATAACAGCATTGCCCGAAAAAAGTACCGACACTTTGATCTATCTGATCATCGGACTAGCGCATGCCACGGCAACAACACTAGTCTTATGAAGATGCATGCACCCCAGCGTGGAGTCCCAGGTATCAGCGGACAGGTAAGAGAAGTTTGCTCCCTCTGTCGCAAATGTAACAGAGAGCCAGAAACAGCAGCACATGTGCTTGGAAAATGCCCCAACAACTCAATTGATGCCCCAAAAACGCAATTGAGATATAACAACTCCCTCCTTATAACAGCACAGAGTAACATTAACTGATGAGGCTCTTTAAAGAGAGAGATGAGGCTTGTTTCGAGGAAGCATATTCCATAGATATGGATGGATCCACCCGATATACCGACATCGTAGCATTCCCTAAGACGGTAAAGTCAGCTATGATTTTGATCCTACAGCGAGATATGAGACCAATGACCTCGATCAGACTGCGATGAGGTGGAGTTTTGGGCCCGGGCTCCAGTTATATAATTGTGTCCCCATAGTTTGTGAAATATCTAAACGGACCTTAAGATGTTCATAATCTATCCAAAGATGATCATACAGTGTTTTTCATCATTAACAGAGAAGTTGGCTATAATGAATCACATATATGCGGATCTTGGAATTTAGATGGTGATTAGTGAGTGACACTTGGATCGTTAAGCCCTGTATTTTTATTTTTTCAAATGCAAATGTTGGATATGAATATTTAATACACGTCTTATAATTTTCCATTGTGAAATGGTTCAGTATCGCCAGTTTTTGGGTATGTTTTATCGAACGGTGATGAGACTACGGTAATGGGTACCTCGGTCAAAGCAGGACCCTCGTTATAGACCGGAGTCCACTTTTCCCTCACTAACGAGAATACCACCCACCCAAATACATTTTCTTTATTTATTTTCTTTCCAGTCTCCTATCCTTCCTCGGTTGTTATTTCTAGGAAAAACATTTGAAGATTTTTTTTTTACAAACGCGGTTGCAATCGAACCAAATACCTTTCTTAAATTCTATACCTGAAAGCTCTCTTTATAAATTGTAAAAAAATAAACCAAAAAAAAAAACCATTTCCAACCACTTACAAGTAAACTTTCACATTATTTAAAAAAAAAAAAGGATTTAAGTAATAGAACTCACTTTATAAGGGTTGAGTGTACCCCATAGTTGTCACCTAATCTCACTGCCGATCCACGGCTGATGTAACAGAATAAATATTTATCTCCTACTGCCGGTCTCGAACCTGGGACCTTGAAGATAAGAGTGCCTTAATCACCGATCAATTACCCTGCTCTCTAATTTTTTAATTATACCTATAAATTATTAATTTTTCAAAAAATTATTAATTTTTCAAAAAAAAATTATTAATTTAAAAAAAAAATTATTAATTTTTCAAAAAAAATATCAATTTTTTAAAGAAAAAACAAATTAATTTTTTAAAGAAAAAATTATCAATTTTTTAAGAAAAAAATATTTATTTTTTTAAGATAAAATAATTAACTTAATAAAAAACAATTCATTCTCTTCCTACATAGATATGTAAGTGAAAGTAATAATTTACATAAAAATAAAATGTTATAAAAAAATAATTAACAGAAACAATTATAAATGTTGCTTAGTTTTTCGATTTTGAGCACGTTTAAGATATATTATCTATCGATAAATAATTTTTTTAATTAATCGAAAACTATTGCGAATTTCCTACTTAACAAATTGCCCCTTAAGATCTATTTGACGCTAATGATTAAATCATGAAGTACATTCTGAGATACTTGAAGCAGTGATTCGCCGATCCTGTAACTGAATATTCTTAAGCCAAACCCGAGAGGGGTTTGGGAGAGGCTCTCAAAGCCGACCATTAGAGATGTCTGCAAATAATTTAGGCGAGTCTTTACCCAGGAGCGGTGGATCGATGGTAAGGAGTGGTTCCAGGATGGAGTCTGTATTAAGTTGTTGCCTCGTCTTATTAGAGGGAAGACAGAGTCAACTTTGCTCAAGTTGATCTCCCGCCATTCCCCTAGCCTCGGGGGTAGCAACCAGAGCCAGCTTCGCTAGCATCTTGTATATGAAATTTATAAGTTGTTCCCGTCAAAGTTACACGCTTGATGGAACTCTCAGGGAATCCTGGTAACTTCATTCCGTAAATATCACACAATATTTTTCATGCTATTTCTTTTATGATTTCTTCAGGATAAATCTGGTGTATCAATGGCCTTTCAGTAGCCTGTTAAGGCCTAACCTAATGGAGACAAAAGTCAGAAGCGAAAATTCATCACCAGTGGCAAGCGTCACAAACTAGTCCGTATTTCTAAACCGACATTTTGGAGTACAGTCTATAAAATATATCATAGGCCAATTATCGTAAATTTGCCACCCATCAGAGAGGTTGGTATAACATGTCTTGCTTATTTCGCAAAATCGTAATTATATGTAGCTAAGAGTTTATAGAAGTTAAGCATTATTTGATTTTCTCCGATAGTTTTGATGTTTAATAACAAGGTTTTTAAAAATAGGACACAAGATCTTTTATCGCAAAATAAACCCTAGGATATGTATTACTTAATAATAATAATAACCTTTATTTGTACATACAATGCAAAAAAATATTAAAAAAAAAAAGATATATACAAAAACTTTACATTTTGATTTATACCTAATATTCTGATATTTAGAAGATCAACATTTCAGTTGAAATTTTGAGTTGGATTTTGTTCTAGCTCTCTTGCAACCACACTAACTAAAGAATCTGTCCCATCCGTTTCCACTCTTTCCTCTCCAATGCTAATCTCTTCCAGGCTGCCCCTCCGCAGGTCTTCTTCATCACCTTGTCCCAGTCTATCGGCGGGCGTCCTCTTTTCCTCTTGTTCTCTTGGATACCAATCCATAAACTGCCTTGTCCATCTTATATCATTACTCCTGATGACAATTCCGGTCAAGGTCTGATTCATTTATTTGATTTTCTATCCCGTCGTGTTACTTTGAGAATATATCGCTCCATTCCTCTGACTGTTATCCTCAATTTGTGACAAGTCTTGTAGTCTATTTGCCATGTTTTATAACCGTAGGTCATGACAGGAAGTACTGTGCTCATCCAAAGTTTTCTCTTGACCTCTGAGCTCACCGAGGATCTATATATCCTTAAACTTGAAGAGTGCGCGCCATCCCTGGGTACATTGCCTGCTATATTTGATATAAGGTGCCCAAGATGGTGATCACCTATTTTTATATCTACCTCAACATTCACTGATATATACTTGCATTTTTATAATTTATTTTGAGCCCTATGTTTTTTCCAGCCTTTATTAATTGATTTGCCATCGTTAGGATTTCTTCTTTATTTTTACCTATTAGGACTTCATCATCCGCAAACTCTAAATGGGTCAGCCCCTCTCCAAAAATTATCATTCCTTTCTTGTGTCAATTCATGGTTTGCATCAAATCATGGAGAACTGATATAAATATTGTAGGAGAAAGGGTATCACCTTGTCGTACACCTTTACAAATTTTAAAGAGGCGCATGTACTGTCAACAAATATCGAATACATTTATATTATACCAAGTTTAGGTTTTCACGTAAACGAAGTTTTACATCCCAAAAACTAAATGGCGAATTGGATTTATTGAATCCTGTGAATGAAGAAGATATCCGGTTGCAGAGGAACAAGCAACAATCAGGGAACGGTGCCGCCGCCTCATGACCTTTATGTATTCATGGCTAGAGGGAGAGGAGGGGGAGAGAGTAGGGGGGAGGGGCTGTCAAACATCCACAGCTCCGATTGTGCTAAATCCGTTTCCCAGCTGCTCTGCTCAATCTTCTCGATTCTACTCCAAAAGTAATCTAATTCCCAATGGCCCCTTTCATTAACCCTATACACAGCTGATGCCATTATCCAACCCAAGTTCCTCGTTCCTGATTATATTAATTCTCGAAAAATAATTAAATGGCAACCTTCATTCAGGATAATTGTATCTTAAATTCGTTAATATGATGAAGTTGAAATTTAAATTATTTTAATGATATAAATATTATAATAATACAACAAGCAATAAAAGGTGGGCTGTAACAATAATAATAATAATAAGATTTATTCAGGGACAATTCTTTGCAAAATAAAACGCAATAATATAATTGTGGACTTTAAAGCATCGGAACATTATAAAATAGAATAACAAAATGAACAAATAGAAATAATAAAAAAATATATAAGTTAACTTCAAACATAATAAATTAAAAAATATATAATGAAACGTGATATAATAATACTTAAAAACAAACTAATAATCCATAAACATATTTACAGAAACACCTATTTACAGTGGTTGGGAATCGGAGAGATTGGAAAGGACTGAATAGGCGGGATTTAAAGGTGAGGAAGGTAATGGAGCGGCGGATGTAGAAAGAGAATTTATTAAAGTCGGAAAGTCAAATAAAATATCTAAGAACAAATAATAATCGAAAATTCATAAAACATATGAAACAATAATAATTATAAATTCAAAACAAGGGTTTGAATTCGATAATAAAAAAATCAAATCTAATCAAAATTTGTATGCGGAATTTTTAAAAATCATTTGATGATTTTTATTTAGAGCGATTTTTATTTTTTATCATAAGTGACAAAAATCATATCCTTATCACTATTTTTGAACGACTTTAAGTTTAAGTTGTTGTATATATTGTTTAAATATTTCTTAAGTTTTTGGCCAGATATGTATTTTTTCTTTTGTAACTGTCCATTGTTGTTGTTCTAAAATTACTTTAACAATAAACTTAGAGAGATTAATAAACATTATGACAATTTTGAGCACTATACATATTTCGTATGCCAAGCAGAAAAAATATTTAATATTCCATTTATTTTATTAGTTCCATATATTTCCCATTCAATAATCTAAAAGTAGACATTTGTAACTGCAAAAATTTAAAATTATAAGCTTTACGTCATTGTCCATTCTCTTCTTAAACATTATATAATTTATTATCCTAAAATCTTTATCTTTACGACTTATCACATGTGCACGTAATAACTCATAATTCTGGAATTTATTTCCAACCCAAGAAAATACATCTCCTATTTTCTTCTTTATTTAAGGACTAACTAAATTCATAGTTCCATTTGTATCCCCTCATATTTGTATCACTAATAACAATGAGATACCTTTAACAATTTTCTAATAAACAAACTTAAATATAGTTTAGAGAAACAAATTTTGAAAATTTGGCATTTAAACCCACCAGACTTCTTCAGTGATATGATACCTAAGTGATGTTAATTTATTTTAAAATTTTAAAGCTATTTTCGAGAAAAGTATAGAAATCGTTTCCGGTTGGTCGATTTTGACGAAAAATTTTCTACTAACATCCCAGGCGTATACTTTACTTAAATACGTAATTTCAGTTTCGTACGACCATTCCTTTTTGAGCTAAGCTGTTTAAGAACACACATTGCGAGACTTGTTTATTGGAATTCGAAATTCGGATCCGAAATTTCTCACTATCGCGATACTTTCTCTTTATATATATATTTCATATACAAGTAAATGAAGTTAAAAATACAAATGTAGTAGGGGAGAATTGGCCGCGCGGACAATCGGATAAACACAAGTTATAATTACGAGTTGAAGAAAGGTGGGAAAATTTCAACTTTGGCATTTATCCCCCGTCCTCTCCACTGGCGCGAGAAAAAACTGTATAGCCTAATATGTGAGGAAGTGAAGAACCAAAAAAAAAATTACAAAATTAGTATGAATACGTTTTTCGGGGGGAGGGAGGAGCAAATACACAGACGATGATTAAATAGATGGCACTTAAAAGTGGGAAGGGAGCTTCAAATGAAAGAACAAATGTAATCCCCATAGATCGAGGATCAGATAAGAAAAGATATATTTTTAATACTGTGGCACGATGGATCACTAAGAAGGTCTTGAACGTTTTTGTTTTTTCAGAAATCGGTGCAGGACTGATGCTGTATGAATGAATACGAATGAAAAAAGTACGGCAGGCAGAATAAAGCCAATTTACCTCTCCATAAAACCTCGAGAAAGAGGCATCTCTCCGGATCATAAAAATAATTCTAACAAAACAATCAGCCGTTTAAGTTTTACATAAACAGTTTCAGAGACACTTTATACAACATACAGATCATACGGTACAACAGTAGTCAATGTGAAGAAGAGGAACTTACACAGTAAGAAGGGGAATATGGATATCAAATTAAAATTAATAATTATCCAAACCTAAGGCCGTTAAGTTTTTGTTTATTATATAATTAATAAGGGCTAGAATGACACATAATGAACGACTCGCAGAACTTACAAGCTATGATGTTCCACGTTTTCTAAACCATGAAACATATTTCAAAGATGTACTTCAACTATGTTTAACAATTTCATAAATAATACGGTCTACTCCAAAAAAAAGTGATACATTTATCACACCAGACTTTTCTTGGTATGTTTTACTGTTGCCATTATATTATAGCCGTTGTAGATCTTTTGCCGCGTTAACCATTTCTTTTGCCGGTTTATCCATCTCTGCTTGGGTCATTTCTTTCCAATTTTCTGTAAGAAACCCAGTTGCATCCAGTGTCGTGTAGAGGCTTCCCGATAGATTACTCCGAGCTACATGCTCCGCCCTCCTTAACCTCAATGCTTTCATATCATGATATATTGGCTAACTAGCTTCTGTAAGCAGTTCTTTATTGGGCTTTATCCTGTATGCGTAAGTACTCTGACACCAGAATGCTCCGGTAATCGTGCATGTTTTGCAAGGTTGAATATTTTATGATTTGTTGAACATAAACTTGTTAAATGTCTAATATTAATTAATCCCAGCTTTAGAAGAAACATGTGAGAAATGTATGGTAAGCCTTATTATCATTATTAGAAGGATTTCGTTGAAATTTGTTCGAACTAATAATTCAGAAATATGTTTTTTAATTAACAAAATGTTTCTATAGACTTATTAATCTCTACTTTACCTTCATATTAAGAAAACCATTAAAAAATTTGTATTTAATTAAAAAGAGTTTTATTTTAATCTAAAGTAAGGAAATAAGTTCTAAGAGGGGACTTATGGTGGAGGGAAAAATCCTCACTCTTTTAATTTTAATTTATTAAAAAAGTTACCTCTATTTCTTGTGAAAGCTAATTGAAAAATTAATCAGAGTAAAGAAATAATTTGTAACTTCCAAATTAGAAAGGGAAGGATGCTCCGTCGTGCACTTAAAGAGATTGCCCGTTGTACTATCTTTTCCACACAATGTAATCACCATCCAACTTGAGTTTGCCTCTAAAAGCAAGTTCTATCCTCCGTAAGTTAGTTAATACACTTACGACACCACGCGCTGATGGCGTCGTAAATCCCAGAGGACAAGGGATCCAGGCAAATAAATCTTACCCTTTCAGCTCAAAATTCCTTATTTCATTGCATATCTAACAAGAAGTTACGGGTGTGGAATCACCAGTTTCAATGTTTTTTTTTTTTAGTTATACCACCTCGAAAATTATCAGACACATGTCCAAGGGTTCTTCCTAGTGCGCCCTAGCAGATAAAAAAAAATATATGTTGTATAATTCTATATAAAATATGTTATATATATATATATATATATATATATATATATATATATATATATATATATATATATATATATATATATATATATATATATATATACAGGGTGTTTCAGAGTTAAGTGGTCAAATTGCAAAAATGAACAATCTCAAAATGAAGGATCTCAAAACAAGAAAAAAATTTACTCCAAAGATATGTCCGCAAACTCTTTGCTTAGGAGATATTCACACCTAAAGATTTTCGTTGTTATATGAAATAAATAAAATCTATTTATTTGTTCTAACTACTTTATTAATTGAATGTAAACATTAACATTCATATTAAATGTTGTTCAAAGTGAAGGTATGCCCACAAAGGCTTTGTTTAGATGGAGTAGATAGAATATTAATATAGCTTTTTATCCCTAACTGTATAAAAACTAATGGAAATATAAGGATTAATACTACTTGGAATTAGCATTGGAACTTTCAATAACATTTATCAGTTTGTAAGAGGCTTTCGCAGAGTACTCACCATTATGCCTTCCATTTATACTAATGGTGGATATGCCGTTATGGTGTTTGTATACGGTTTTTGCAATAGTAATGCTAATGCTGCCCTTCGTGAATACGCCAGACGAGGAATTTATATATAATATCATCGGTTTATTTGCAAAAAAGTCACTAAGAACGTTTTTTTGAATTTAAATATTTTTTATCAATTAAAAATAAAGTAAGTGCATTAAAACGGCACAAAACCTTTAATATATCAAATGCATTTTGTATCTAGTGCATATTTTTTGATTACGCAAAGGGAAAATTCATTTTTTTTTAATATTTTATTATTTTTGTTTTTTTATTTCTTTATTGAGTATTGTAACAATCTGTCTCTTGGACATTGGTTATAGTGAGGTAGGATGACATTCACACTATATGTACAAAAAAAAATAAAATAAATAAAAACAAAATAATAATCAAAATTATATACAATAGATAATCAAATAAAATAACCTAAAAAATAAGACAATTAAAACGAAGAAAAAAAAAAACTCATGCATACCTATATACAATCAGGCGAGGGAACTCCAGGAGAACCCTGCGCTACTCTCCCAACCGCGTCACTGGAACTAAAGCCAGCGGAGATTGGTCGAGAGCACTTTAGCCACATACACACATGTCTTGAGTGAAGAATCTGGCCATTGCCAGAACTCCAATTTATACAATCTACAAAAGGTCGCTAGGCCACTGCCGTTTCAACCTTTTTGGAGGATTATAGGAATGGGAGGTGCTTGATAGGGATTGTGCAAGAGGATTTGGGTGGTACGTAAGGTTCTGGTGACATTTGGATAATTTTTCTAGGATAAGGTCTAGAACAAATGGGATGTTGAGGTCATGATATAGGGTTTTGTAGGTTACATAGAAAGGAGCATCGACTATTGTTCGCAGGACTTTTGACTGGAAGGATTAAGGAAAATTCATTAAAGTTCATAATTATTCCAGGTTATGAAATGCCAACTAATGACTTTTTTCTATAAACCGATGATGTATTATATTTATATATACTTTTAACATTTTTTTTATCTATATTTGTTCTGCATAGATTACCACGTTTAATATACTTTTCACTAAGGTATATTTTGTTTTTCATTAAAGCATTCATACATATCTATATATACATATACATATCTCATTTTCTTCAGTGATGGTCAAATGCTACACTGAGTACTGAGTACCAAGTATTTTACTCAAATACTGATATTTTTGATTACCAAAGAATTTAATTACTACTTCATTTGTTGGCAAACGATTAACTGAAGTAGAGGTTGCATTCCCAATTCTGATTCAATTCGATTAAAATACTTGGTACACGGCACTTAGAGTAGCATTGGCCAACCTCTGATTTTATCCCAATTAAACGTTACCACAACCGTCCGCAAGCATAATCAATGCTCTTCCAATCCATCTAAATATATTTTAGATTTTACGACAGAAAAAAAATCCTATAACCTCAATAAAATGAAGTCGAAAATTTTATATTTTTATTTCAATAAAGTATCATACTTAAAAATCTTAAAGAACACAAGAAACAAATATCCATTGCTTTTTTGTGACAAACATTTGCTTGCCCTACTTTATTGGGCCTACGTATTCCTTTTATCGGTCTTATCTTTTGTAATTGATCTTAATTTTTATAATTCTTAAGCAATTAAATTTATTTCATATAATCAGCAATATGTTTTTTTCTTATTTTAAACAACAATAAAAATCGATTGGTATATCATAACCTAGTAATGTATGCAGAATAAAGACAGAAATTATAATATATAAAAACTAATTAAAATTGTCTAATTATTTTCGCGCATTTGTAGGGCGCGTAATTGTGTTTTGATGAAAAATTCCTTGTTTCGTAGCAAATCTACCAAGAAGTTACGAAAGTGGAATCATCAGTTTCAATGTTTGTTTCTTTATGTTAGGTCGAAAATTATTACCATTATCTTGCCAATGAACCCTAGGAGCCGAGAAAAAAGATATATTATATAATTTTATCAATTTATTTATAGCAAAAATTATTAGCCTTCCTACCCACATAAATATATGTTACATTTGACGGTTTGGAAAAAAAACTCTCTATATGTCGAAAATGATGTTGAAAATTTATATTTTTATGTCAACAAAATATCATGATTAAAAGTCTTAAATAACGCGAGAAACAAATTTGAATTGCTTTTTCATGACAAAAATTTGCTTGGCCTACGTCTTTTAGTTTGACATTTAAATTTATCTAATATTACCAGCAATATTTTTTATTTTATAAGATAAGAAAAATCTATCGATATACTATAGCCTAGTAATCTATGCATAGCAAAGGCATAAATGTAGAATTTAAAAAAATAATTAAATTTGTCTGCCTGAACAAACGACTCACTAGGACCCCTCCTCCCCCCCCCCACCATACCAGACTAAAACGACTAGAAACCGCCCGACGTTTTCGACTACTGCAGCACTGACTAGATAAACGCTCTAAACTTCCAACTATTTACAAAAGACTCATATATATATATTACTATAATAAGGCCTATTTGGACTTACGGGATCGAGCTTTGGGGTTCTACTAAACCATCAAATTCCTCTCGTATCCAATCCCTACAATCCAAAATCCTTCGTAAAATCCTCAATTCTCCCTACTATGTCACAAATAAAATCATTCATAACGACCTTAATGTACCATATGTTTCCGATTTAGCTCAGTCCAGATACCTATCCTTCCATAATAAACTTCAGAACCATCCGAACCCTCTTGTTTCCAACCTTGCTTCCTCTTCTATTTCTGATTACCCTCCGAGGCGCCTGAAAAGAAGATGGCATCGGGACCTTCTAATATAGAAATATAATTGGAGTGCTACCAAGGAGTAGTTTCTCTTCATGTTGTACATGTCATGTTACTTGTTTCATATTTACTTGTTGTATTTATCATTTAATACAGTTGTAAATTATAAAAAAAGCAATAATAAAAAAAATTGTCTAATTTTTGTTTTTTATATCACTCTCATGGGTACTTCATCTTATTTTGAAGGATCCACTTCATTTGCCAATGAGTATATTTCCACCCATAATAATACCTGAACAGTACCCTAATATGAATAATATTTCGTTATAAAAATATTATACACAATATGTTAGTATAATTTCGCACATAACATATGTTGAATAATATATTAAATTCTACACCTCTTGAACTAATATGATACCTAGGACTCCATCTCGACAAGCGTCTCACTTGGAATCCTGATACAAGACTGAAATTACTAGAAGCCGTTCGACGTTTCCTACTACTCCGACAATTACTAGACAAACACTTTAAGCTTCCAATTCATTACCAAAGATTCATATATATTACTATAATATGGTGTGTCATAAGGCCTATCTGTACTTACCAATTTGAGTTTTAAAAAATTCCAATAAATCTCATAAAATTACCTTTACGTTGAGACGACTGAAACGACTCATATATATGACTATAATAAGACCTATTTGGACTTACGGAATTGAGATTTGGGGTTCCACTAAACCATCGAATTTCTCTCGTATCTAATCCTAACAGTCCAAAATCCTTTGTAATCCTTAATGCTCCTTACTTCTTCAGAAATAAAATCATCCATAAAGACCTTAATGATCCATGTTTCCGATTTGGCCCAATCCAGATTCCTATCATTTCACAATAAACTTCAGAACCATCTTAAGCCTTTTGTTTCTAACCTTGCTTCCACCTTCGATCCCTGATAATCCTCCGAGGAGTCTGAAAGGAGTGACCTCGTGATCTCCAATTGTAAATATATTTTTAGTGTGGTACCAGTGGGATGTTTTTCAAAAAGTGTTTTCATGTTATTATATTCCTGTTTTCACATTTAATGGATGTATATTTAATTTTAATACTGTACATCCCATATGTCCTAGACCTTATTCCAGAAAAATTCTCCAAATTTCACCAGAATCTTACGTATCCTCCAATCTTGCACAACTCTTTTCAAGCACCGCCCATCCCTATAATCCTCCAAGAAGGTTGAAACGGCAGTGGCCTCTCAACCTTTTGTAGATTGTATATATTGGAGTTCTGGCAATAGCCAGATTCTCCACTCAAGACATGATTGTATGTGGCTAAAGTGCTCTCGACCAATCTCCGCTGGCTTTAGTATCAGTGATGTGGTTGAGAGAGTAGAGCAGGAGGGTTCTTCTGGAGTTCCCTCGCCTGATTCCTCGCATGTGTTTTTTTCTTCGTTTTAATTTTCTTATTTTTAGATTATTTTATTTTATTTATTGTATATACATTTTGATTATTATTTATTGTTATTTTGCTTCTATTTATTTTATATTTTTTTGTACATATAGTGTGAATGTTATCCTACCTCACAATAACTAATGTCCATGTGACAGATTGTTGTAATACTCAATAAATAAATTTAAAAAATAAATAAAAAATTGTAATACTGTTGTAAATATCATGAATAAAAGATATTTATTTATTATAAATTCGGAGAAAATAATATTAAAACACCCAGAAATCCTCAAAAACTAATACCAATTTACAGAGAGAAGCGGAAGCCACTTCACGCCCTCAAGGGTTGCATTTGACACCTCTAAGAGGCAGGCCCCACGATGCCGCCCTCAGCGGAAGTAGCATGGGCCTATTTGGGGGGCAACTTTTTCTCCCAAGACTTACCCCATCATCCCCAAATTGCTCCGCCAGTTAAGGTTCTTGGCCTGAATGGTTCTGAGGGTTGCGTCCATTTCCCTCTCCTCTTCCTTGAGTGCATTGCCTGTTCTATATATATACACCCTCACACAGGAACCAAACAGCACATTCGACCGCTTCTCTTGTAATTTATAAACGCTTTGTGTTTTTAAGATTACGGCTTAAATACATGTATTGTAACACTACATATAAAAATACAATATTTTAATACTTACAATAAATTTTTGGCATAATTTTTCGAGAATTTTCTGAAATCCTGGAAATAAAAGATGATATCGTACTATTTTTGTTTGCTAGTGTGATTTTTTTTTTTGTTATTTATTTATTTAGAAATATAACAATCTGTCACGTGGACAATAATTGTAGTGATATATGACATAACAAATTCATACCATATATACAGAAAATATAACATTAACAAAAGTAAATTAATAATCAAAAACTATGTACAATAAAAAATAAAACAACCTAAAGATAAATAAATTAAAAACATAAAAACAGAGTCATATCTATATACAATAAGGCAGGGAACCCCAAGCCAGAAGTTCTCCCTCCAACTATAGAAGAAAAAACGGGACTTCAAGAGATCCCTGCGCTACTCTCTCAACCGCGTCACTGCTGCTAAAGCCAGTGGAGTTTGAGCGAGAGTGTTTTAGCCACATACACTCACGTCTTGAGTGGAGAATCTGTTCATTGCCAGAACTCCAACATATATACTACAATAGATCTCTGGCCCACTGCCGCTTCAACCTTTGAGGAGGATTGTAGGTATTAGTGGAACTAGATAGGGATTGTTCTGGAGGATTCGGATGAGTTATAAGGTTCTGATGGAATTTGGAAAAATTTTCAGGGATAAGGTCGAGGGCAAAAGGGATATTAAGGTCGTGGTGTAGGGTTTTGTTGGTTACATAGAACGGAGCATCGCCTATTGTTCGGAGGATTTTGGACTGAAAGGATTGGATGAGTTTGGTGTTAGAAAATTAAGTTGTCCCTCAAAGTACAAGTCCGTAGGACTAAATAGGTTTCAAGATTGTCTTGTATATCATTAATTTATTGTCAATTGAAAGTTGAGATTTTCTATTGAGTAGTCTGTATAATTGGCCGTATCGTCTGTTAAGTTCTTGGCTAGTGTGAATTAATAATAATTCATATAAGTAAAAAATACCATTGCTCTATAAACATATAGCATCTATACTCTGATTTTATTGTAATAGCTGAATAATATAGATTATGGGAGAATTTCTTGTGTGAGAGAATACAAAAAGAGCATAGGTATTATAAAAAAAAGTCCTAGATGGAAAAATATGATCCATTATTTTTTAACTTTTATTTTTTTTTTAACCGATCTTTGCTTCTACACCAGCGGGAGATGAAAACAGTTAAGAACGTATTTTTAACACAATATATTTTATATTTAAATAAATATATATATATATATATATATACAGGGTGTATCGTCAGTAGAGAGAAATTTTTATAGGATTGATGGCAGACTTTGAGAGCTACAAAATAGTTCATATAAACAATGTGCCAATTTCAAGCAGAAAAATAGGATATCCAAGTTTTGTATTTTTTTAAGTAAGTCAGGTAGTTTGTTGAATAGGAAGTGGTAACTAAAGAAATATTTAATTTAAGTAATTAGTAATTGCTTCACTTTAAACTAGATAAAATTTACTTTAAATAAAATTACAGTTTGTCATTGTTAAGCCCATGAAAGAGGACTTTTGAGTGGCTAAACTAAGCTTAGTTCTGTTTTTAAAAAAATCATAAATTATTTGCGATTTTTTCTTTATCTTCATCCAACTATACTACAGGCACCCCACTATTAGAAAAACTTTCTCTGTTAATTAGCTTTAGGCCCATATTAATTATGTTTAGATTTATTAGGCGAAAATTTGAAATTCACCTCAAGTTCTTAATAACTTGTGTGATTTGTCAACCTCAAAAGAAAACCTGTTTAAAAAAAAAATTACTACCATTTACTGTTGCAAAGCTTTCATTTCTTGTTTTATATGATTGATTTATAAAAAAAATATTTAAGTAATGACTTTTCATGTTAAATGGTTATGGAACTGTGTTTTTTTCTCAGATCTCTGTCATATTAATTGGTCTATATTTAATCTATCGAATCCTTAGTTTATCATTAAAAGAAAGAAACGTGCTGATTGCTCTAAGATCACACTCTTAAAGATGTTTGATACAAATGAGATATTTATTTTACAAACAAAAAACCAGTAAGCAAAACTTTCTTAAACCTTTTTGTTAATAATGATCAGATCTCCCCGTATTTGTTGATACCGACTAATTTCAAATATACGGAACTAATAACGCAGATCCATCTCTAGGGAAAATATATGATCAAGATTTCGGTTAATAATAAAATTGTGAAAATTACTCCACAACTTGAGTGCAAAATGTGCAACACTAAAGAAAAGGAAACAACTCATCATATATTATTTAAATGTTCAATTTATAGTAGTTTAAGGTTAAGAATTTACCAGGTATGGAAATCTTGATGGATAGAAATATTTAAGCCAACCAGTGCAGAAGATATGAGAAAATTATATTTTTTTATCTCAATTATATCAAATTATAGAGAATTGGTAGGGTAATCTTGAATATTGTCCTCCGCATATTATGGCAAAATTCATATTGTAATCGGCATGTAATCGTCCGGTATTTTTCTTGTTGTTCTCTTAGGTATAGGGGTAATCTTTTAATTTAATTTTAAACATAGTCTAATATTAATATTTTTTAAAAATGTGTATTTATTGTTTTATGTATTTTATTTATGTATATTGTAGACAATTTTAGATTTTATATTAATTTGATAATTGAAACTATTTTAACTGTCTGACCTTTACCGAATATGACTTTTAATTTATGCTTAAGGGTGTTATAATATCTTTTGTATAGTATAAAAAGGAATTTGTATTTCCATAAGGATGATAATTATTATTTTGTGATAGACTCCATTTGTATAGGGTTCTTCCCTTGAAACAAATAAAGATTGGTATACATTGATACATAAGCAAAACCAATGCGATTTAACAGATAACTGGAGACAAACTAGTCAGGGAGAGAAGCACTGGGATCTCCTGGAGTCCTGCTTTGGCTTTCACAATTGGGGGAAAAGCTTTAATCTGTTATTTTACTTATCTTGTATATTACTTTATCTTTTTATTCATATATATGTATATATCTTGTTTTTTCTTTCTTTCTCTTCTTACTTGGTTACTTTTATTTATTTTCCTTTCTTATGTACACATTGTGTGAATGAATACTATAGCCCTAGTACTATGAATACTATGCCCTTCAGTGTGGCAGACTGTATTATTACTCAATAAAAATAGATTTAAAAAAAATTATTGTTAATCCTAGAGGGAATTATGAAATTTTATCGGAAGGATTAATGCATGGTAATCCCCTTTGACCTGTCATATACCAGTTATTTTTTGGCTCGAAAATATTTCTTTAATCTGTGGTTTTATGTAAAATTCAAGGTGAGCCGGTTTTTTTTTTTTTTTTTTTTTTTACCAGCAGCAGTTTGATTAAATTTAGTTACCATCTCCAGCAATAACCAGCGAGTACAGAAAGTTTTTAGACCCCTTTAATATATGTATAGACTGAAAGAGTGCGATAAGCCGATTGTGGTATCCTTTTTAAGGAAATAGAAAAAAAAATAAAATAAAAAATACTACAGAAGAGCGAATGCGCTTTGTACCCGTGTCAGTTTCAAAGCACGCCATCTCTTGACAATTGTAGATAGAAAGGAGTCTTGCGGTGATAAAACAAGCTTATAGAGGTGAAAGAGTGGAGTAATACTCGCTCGTTGATTTAAATGAAAAAGTTGCTCGGAGGGGTAGATAGCGCTGTCTCCCTTATCAGCATGCATTCACCGCTCAGGGCCAACTGTAGGAATAAAAAAACTTTTTTAAACCCTTTACCCTCCCCCCCCCCCTTCCTCTGCCGACCTCTGGCTTTTAATATCCTATTAGTGATTCAACCAGACATTGATAGCAAACAGTATATAACTATATTATTTATTTAAAATTTGATACCATCCTAAATTTCGAGTCAAATAATGATATAGATCGGAAAAAATAATAAAAAAAAGTTTTGTAAAAAATATCATTGACTTGTTCACGTTATTAAATAATTTATAAATAAATATTTACTGAGGGCAATGACGCCTCAAAAGAAATTCAGGAAGAGAAAAGTTATTCCTAACAGACTTTGGGCCAGGGAGTCATTTAAGGAGTAAATATCTCTCAAAGACAACAGAATTACTATATGAGACAATGACAATATCGAAGTCGTGGGTATCATCACGGGCGGATGAGCGAAGTTTATTGGCTTTTGAGGGAACAATTCTGCGGCGCATTCATGGACCTAGAAGAGTCGATCAAACATAACTCAAGAGAAATAATCAAGAAATATATATATATGTATATATATATATATATATATATATATATACATACATATATATATATATATATATATATATATATATATATATATATATATATATATATATATATATATATATATATATATATATATATATATATATATATATATATATATATATATATATATATTAGGATAATCACTTTGGAAGAAAGCATGAAACTAACTACCCATATGAAATGGTGTTTAAGTGATTCTTTAAGTCCTATTAAATATAACTAGACAAATAATAATACTTTGAAATATAAAATTTTTCCTAAAACATGGTTATATTTTACCATTTGGAGGAGGGGGGACTTCAGTCCGAAAGCTGAATGTTGAGGGGTGTGAATACCCTTTATCAGCCCCCTCCGAATAATTTCAGAAAAAAAAAGTGGAATCAATAATAAATAAGCTACGTGAATGAATAAACTGCGTTAATTAAAATCGATTATAAAAGTCGACTATAGCGGCCTAGGCCAAGGCCAAGTGGTATGTGTGTAACTATTTTATTGATGCCTAAATGTAACGATTATTTAAATTGTCATTTGTATTCAAAGGTTATATATATAAATCAACATACCCTAGGATTTCATGATTCAATCGCCCCTCAATTTTCACGGGATATTCTTATCACATTTTCCGCTGCAAACCAGCCGAACTTTCAGAAATGAATTTTATTTGAGGTCGTACACACTAAGAAAATATTTTTCACTTTTTTAAATTATCCATTTTTAGCTGAAAAAGTTCTAGAGATGTACCAATGTTATGAAGTCTGTCTTCCCTTATCTCTGTGTATAATCTAAAGAAATACGTTATATATTCAATTGTACGTTTTTTAGCTATTTTCAAGTATATATAATAAGTAAGACAAAAAAAAATTAATAAATAAAAATCTTTACAACTTACAAATTTAAGTTATTGAGGGTGATCTTTGTTGATCAAAATATCGTTTTATTAGGTCAATAGTTCAAAATCAATTATTTTTTTTAAATATTTTTTTTTATAATTGAAGGATAAGTCATTTGGAACGTGTTGGTGTGATTTTTTTTTCCATATTCAACCCTATAGCCTATTTAATCATAAATATGACAGAAATATTTCATAATTATATTCGGGAAGAAATAAGGAAATTCTTTGCCCGTTTAATGAACTTTGTATTAAAGTGTTGAAACGTTTATAGTAAAACGTTTCCAGCGAAGTTGGAATTTTGTTTTTCTTTCTTGTATATATATTTTTTTCTTTTAAGTCAGAGAACAGTTTCCGGCCTGTAACGAGTTCTAAAAAGCCTTCAAGGCTTTTAAACTTATTATTAACAATGTAATTTGTTGAGTCCGCAATGCCTCACCTCCACCATCACCCCTCCCCCCCCCCATTCAACAGTGATGCGGCTGGAAACCCAATTAATTTATTTAGTTTTTATTTAAAAATTTTAAATATGCTTTAATCAATAGAGAATGCCGTGCTGATTTTTTGTGATTAATTCAATAAAACATTAATTGATTGAATGGAATTTTATTCTATGTACAGACATACTAAACAAGAAATTTTTTGAACTTGTGATTTTTATGTCTTTAAAATTAGATTTTTTTTTTAAATTTGATTGGTATGAATTAAACTGCTTGATTTAAAAATAATATTCTTGCATACAATAATAATAATAATTTGTGTTTTTATTTTATTTTTTTAATGAACTTAGATATTACTAGTATTAATGCCGTTCTACCTTGATAATGGATTTTATTTTTTACAATTTCTTACCCATCTAAAGGTAAAAAAAAAAAATATATTTTTATATAAATATTGAAAGTCTCTCAATCCTAACATGATTATAAATAAGAATTCTGAAAGACTTAGGATAAAGGATTTTTCGTTGAATGACAAAAAATAAGAGCGAAAAAATAATGAAGCGTCGCTAAGAATAAGGAGCCAATGTCTAAATCCGGAGCGGGACGACGTCAGTTGATTCTCGGTTCTATATTTAAGTAATTTTAGGGAAAATAAAACAGTCAGTTTTAGAAGTTTAAAATCACAAGATGGGGGATATTTATATATATATATATATATATATATATATATATATATATATATATATATATATATATATTATTTTACAGATAACTTTATTTTAAATAATTAAAAAAAGATTTTTAAAATGAAATAGTGTTTTGGATTTATATAATTTATAAATTTATTTTAAATTATTACATTACAAAGGAGTTTTGATAAAATGGGAAAAAGAAAAGAATTTTTGTGGAATTGGAAGAAAAATAAAGATAAAACAAAACATTTTATAATTAATAAAACAATTACTACCACTGAGTTGTATTATATATATTTATATATTTTAAGAATTTGTTTAGATATAATGTTTAGTTTAAAAAATAAAAAAAATTGAAATTGGCTCTTGGAGCCGAAACATTAAAAAATATTTTTAAATGTTTGAAAAAATGTTTTAAATAGAAAATATAAAGGCTGTGAGATTAAAAAGGGTTTTGATGTATAAATAATCATATATACTGTAGATTAAATATAATAATTAGCACTATTAAAACAGTGTTTTGTTCATATTTATATTAAAAATAATAATTATAAATAGAGCTACTATCTAACAAGGTTCTTGATGATTAATATTCAAGTTTACCCCATGTTGACCATGTTGTAGACTAGGAACTACCACTTTTCATTTAACGAAGGATTTACAGTTATAAACCATTTTAAATTATAGATAATCCTCAACTAAATACACAACTCAGATTAATCGGTTGGAAGCCGTTGCTTCATATAAGAAAATTTAAATTAAAGAGACAAAATTTGACGGTTCATTTAACGGAAGAACATACGCCTGAAATTTTGATATTATGTCAAGAATATCTCCCTAAAAGATAATTCACCTTAACTGACGATGTACTCCGTTCCATTTAGCACTTTAGCCCTTAACCACCTTAAATTAAAAATATTTGAAAAATCATTATTCTTAATTTTTTTTATTTTTAAAAATAAAATGTATCTGTAGGCAATTATCTTGATTACAATCCATCTCATATCGTAGAAAAACAAGAAATAAAATCTTTGCAACAGTTAATTGTATTCATTTTCCTGAAAACATTGGTTATTTTGGGTGACTGGATAGAAAATCATACCATTTCTTTACAGAACTTGAGGTGAATCTCAAAATTTTTCCTTATAAACCTCAATTTGACTGATATTAACTTAAATCTCATTAAACGAGGTAGGTTTTCTAAAAGTGGGGTAACTGTAGTATAGTTGCATAATGATAAAAAAAATCACGAATAAATCATGATTTTTTTTAAAGCCGAACTTATCTTAGTTTATCCACTCAAATGTCCCCTTTAAATGGTTTTAATAATGACAAACATTATTTTTAATTTAATTAAATTTTGTCTAGTTAACAGTTAAGTAATTGTTAATTACCTTAATTAAATATTTCTTTAATTATCGCTTCCTATTCAACAAGAAACATTACTCTCTTTAAAAAATCACAAAACTACTTTTTTATCCTTAAAAATTGTTCCATTCTTTATATAGACTTTTTTGTAGTTCGGTAGGTCTGCTATCACTCATATAAAAATTTCTCTATACTTAAGGGACATCCTGTATATATTAATAACCACCGTTATAACTGTTTTATTCAGTTTGACTATGTTTCAATTAGTTAGGAATTTAGAATAATAACCTTGAATCGCTATTTTGAACACGCGGACTTTGCCACATGATAATTCCTAAATTAATCAGCAATGAATAAGAGGTCTTTCCGATGTGTAAAGCGTTCTGATCTCATGAATGAAAAGAATGGTTCAGTCCACTATGGATTATTCCATTTTATGTTATAACATAAGCAGCACCATATATCTTAAAAAGGTTTTTCATTAGAGGATGCTAAGTGAAGCTAATGAATCATGGGTCCCGCAAGCTGTTTAGGACGGAACGACAAACTATGGGCAGACAGACGTCTGAGATTGGCAAACAAGAACAAATGGTCCACTTCCAGTACGAGTTTCCCCACAATAAACAAAGATGAAATAGGCATATTAAAGTGACAAATGATCCAGTAAATCAATTGAATCTTTCAGAAGAAGAAAAGAGTATGTAAATGAGAAAATCAAGTAGGAATGAAGGTTTTAGGAATTCATGGAAGTTGAATTGATTATTAATTCAGAATTTTAATTAGAGATTTCATAGTCGTAAGGGTTATGGCAAGGATGACTGAATTCCCTACATCATTTGAAACGTCAAAAAGCGCATGAAGTTAGTGACCTGATTAATTTACATGGGAGAAGAGGAGGAAGGTAGAAGGAAAATGTTAATGAAAGGTGCTAAGATGGTCTCTTGAAGTAGTAGGAGTTGACTAGCAGCTTCTAGTTTCAGTCTTTTATGAGAAGACCAAGTAAGTCTCTCGTGGAAATGAAATCCAAGAGAGCCAAGTCTGTTCAACGGTAATTAACGGTACATAATTAAAGGATTCAGGAGGGTGTAAGGAAATCAGCCCTGAGTAAGGTAGCTTCCTCAGAATGTATCTTAATTACTATCAGGATATGGCGTCGCTCGTAACTACAAAGCAATCATTAAATTTTATCATTATAAGGGTTATTCTCTGAAGGTTCTTTTTTTATTTTTTTTTTATTTATCGAATAATATTATTTTATCGTAACATTGTTTTAAATTGAAAATGGTTGTAGCGAGGTAAGGATACATTCACACTATATATATATATACAGAAAATATAAAATAAATCTAAGCAAAAACAACTAAATAATAATCTACTAGTATTTACAATAAATAAAAATAAAATAACTTAAAGATTTGTGAAATTAAAAAATAAAAACAGGTATGTATGTGTTCTTTTTATTTATTTATTTTTAGGTTATTTTATCTTTGTCGTAAACCTATGACTACCTGTCCTACAGTATCCTTTAACAATACCCCATTTATCCCTGTTGAACAAATCCGATACCTAGGACTCCACCTTGATATACGACACACTTGGAACCCCCATACCAGACTGAAACGACTAGAAACCGCCCGACGTTTCCGACTACTTCAGCACTTACTAGACAAACCGGAGCCGAGAAATAAGATATATTATATAATTTTATCAATTTATTTATAGCAAAAATTATTAGCCTTCCTACCCACATAAATATATATTTTACATTTTACGGTTTGAAAAAAAAACTCTCTATATGTCGAAAATGATGTTGGAAATTTATATTTTTATGTCAACAAAATATCATAATTAAAAGTCTTAAATAACGCGAGAAATAATAATTCGAACTGCTTTTTCATGTCAAAAAGTTGCTTGGCCTACGTCTTTTAGTTATTGTGATTTGTTGATATTTAAATTTAACTAATATTACCAGCAATATTTTTTATTTTATAAGATAAGAAAAATCTATCGATATACTATAGCCTAGTAATCTATGCAAAGCAAAGGCATAAATGTAGAATTTAAAAAAATAATTAAATTTGTCTGCCTGAACAAACTCACTTGGACCCCTCCTCCCCCCCCCCCCCACCATACCAGACTAAAACGACTAGAAACCGCCCGACGTTTTCGACTACAGCAGCACTGACTAGATAAACGCCCTAAACTTCCAACTATTTACAAAAGACTCATGTATATATTACTATAATAAGGCCTATTTGGACTTACGGGATCGAGCTTTGGGGTTCCACTAAACCATCAAATTCCTCTCGTATTCAATCCCTACAATCTAAAATCCTTCGTAAAATCCTTAATGCTCCCTACTTTGTCACAAATAAAATCATCCATAACGACCTTAATGTACCATATGTTTCCGATTTAGCTCAGTCCAGATACCTATCCTTCCATAATAAACTTCAGAACCATCCGAACCCTCTTGTTTCCAACCTTGCTTCCTCTTCTATTTCTGATTACCCTGCGAGGCGCCTGAAAAGAAGATGGCATCGGGACCTTCTAATATAGAAATATAATTGGAGTGCTACAAATGGGTAGTTTCTCTTCATGTTGTACATGTCATATTACTTGTTCATATTTACTTGTTGAATTTATTACTTAATATAGTTGTAAATTTCTTTAATAAAAAAAAAGGTTATGTTATTCTTATTTATTGTATATATATTATTTTTCTGCATGATTTATTTTATTTCTTGTACATAGAGTGTGAATGTGATCTCTGAACACTATTATAAATGTCCTTGAGACAGATTGTAATATTTTTCAATAAATAAGTTTTAAAAAAATAAATAAATAAAATAAAAACATACACATACAATATTTACAATCAGGCAAGATATCTCTAAACGAGGCTTGTCATTCCAACTATAGAAAGAAAAGCAGGACTACTCTTCACTGGTACTAAGATGTTGCTTAGTAGTTATATTAAAGAAAAATAAAAGAGTCGATTGCCTTTGTCTGCCTTTAGAGATATTATTTAAAAAAATATTCTATTTAAATGATGGATTTATTCGGCATTTGGAAAAATCCTACTGATACATATATAGCCTATAAAAAATTGTTATGTAGCAACGATTCAAGCCGGAAAAGATTTCTCTTTTGCTGAGTTAAGAAATCATCTCAAATTGGCCATGGCAAAAATGAAAGCGACATGGCAAAGATGTGTTAAATTAGTCTTTTAACGTAGTTTTTGGTTGTATAATACAATATAATTTGAGTGCTTGTGGTGAAGAAACTTCGCTAAATACTTTGAATATTGGTCGCCCTGTTAAACGAATCGACGACCGATATACTCGTGGTAAGATCAATAATGTTGAAGATGTAATTGATACGTTAGGCGCAGAAAAACAATGCGTTCGCCACTGGAGTCTCAGTTAAACCACCACGCCAACTGCTATTGAAGTATTGGATCAAACCTGAGTAGTATTTCGAATAAAATATTTTAAAATGCAAAATAAAATATATTTTTCGAATTCAGCATATAATATATAACATAATATTATTAGTATTAATATATTTTTTAATCTTGTATTTTTGTAAATTACAAAATACAAAAAAAGTATTATTTTTTTAAATATTTGAAATGCATAAAATAAAGTACCGAATTGAGAAGATCCTACTTATAAGTATATAGGTATATATGTACATATTCTTTCATTTTCTCCATTTTATTTTTCATCTATTACAATGTATATATATATATATATAGAGAATATAATATAATAGAAGAATCAACTATATCCTGGGCCAAAGTCCCTTAAGAATAACAATATTGTTCATAAAAATTAACATAAAATCTAGCCTAAATGCATATTACAATAAAACAATAACTAAAACATGAGTAATAACAAAAGTATTTAGTATCTATACAGATATATTAAAGAATCAATATGAGCAATAAGGTCACAATACTGCAAAATAGTTGCTACAAACAATAAACTATGAAATAACTAAATGAAATTTGAAATGAACGATAAATTACTTTTGTTGTCAAACCATTGTAGTAATGAAAAAAAATAATAATAAAAGAGTAGATAAATATTTCCTATAAATGATTTACATCTGTACCTTAATATGTTCAAATGAATACAATAATAGTATTGTAAACATTATATGAGTCTTATATAATCTATATCCTAAGATGTGAGAAAATAAAATGTGATATACATATAGAGGAGTGCATTCAATATTACTAATCAATTAAAAAAAATATATATATATATATATATATATATATATATATATATATATATATATATATATTTTATTGTTTCATGTTTTTTTATTATTTCATTTTTTTCATGTTTTAAACATTCATTTATTGTTCCTACCATTTTCCTCACTTTTCCTCCATATATTGGTACATAAATTGGTAGAATATCATGTGTCTGTACGGCAATTAAAACCACAGCTGAAATAAAAATCAAATATCAAATGCTACAGTTTTTTTCATATAGATTGTTCATTCGTCCCACTGTGCGTCGCTGCTTTCCGATTTTACAGGAATTTAGAATCAAGTATTTTTTTTTTAAACTTATTAATTGAAAAATATTACAATCTGTCTCAAAGGACATTTATAATAGTGTTTAGAGATCACATTCACACTCCTAACTATTTCAAGAGAAAAAAAAACCGCAATGAACTTATAGACTTGCTCAACAGTTTATTGGTGTATCATATATATGCTTATAAATATCGAATGTTCTTAATTCAGGAATACAACATATAACATTCTTCAGTTAAATGTAAACAAAAGAGAAGCAAGTATAAAAAGAAATTTATTCAACAAAAATTATTTATTTCTTATTGTTAGGCAATTTAAGGTTTATTCAGAATATATGTATCAGCTAACTCTTAGTCGTTTTATATTTTAAACAGAGATGTGCTAATGCTTCTTTGAGTACTCAGTACCAGGTATTTTACTCAAATACTGACCCTTTTTTGAGTACCGAAAAATTTAATTTCTACTTCAGTTGATGTTAAACGATTCAAATTGTTTATTGAATTCTCAATGGTGATTAAATTTGAAACAATCTGGCGTGTCCACTCACACGACTTTCCTACCTATTTCAAAAAAGTTTTTATATGTTCACATATGTCCATCAAGAAACAAAAAAATATTGAATTAGATCTATTTTCCTGAAAATTGATCAAACAAAAGATTTGAGTACGATTTATTTGATAGACTAAAGCAATGTAAACCGGTGTGTGGTAGATCTTTGATAAAATTTCAATAACCTCTAATATTGCCGATCAAAAACTTTTTTCCATAGCCTAATTTTGTCAAACAATAATCTCTCTTAAAAGTAGAGGAAATAGTGAAGCTTGTGTGATGCGGGCAACAGATTTTCTTACTTTCACTTATTTATTCCTCTCATTCATTCCTTTCTAACACCAGGATATGAACCTGTAATCTTACATTCGAAATTGAATAGCTGTAACCTTGTTAATAGTTGTCCGAAACGAACGATTTTTATATAGTTTTGTAGGGAATTTCATTACCTTTCGTGATTTTTTCAGGGGCTCTGAAACGTATTGATCCGCCGAAAACCTCATATCGGAAATTTGACCCGATCGCAATACTTTCCTTACCAAGTATAGGTAGGAAAGTAAAAATCTTTGGTACTCGGTACTCGAGTAACATTTGCCCATCTCGGATTATGTTTTTTTTTAAACAACAAAATTCTGTTTTATACTTTAGATATTTTTTGTTTTTTTTTCATTTTATGCATTTTTGGGGCCACCCTCAGGTGAATTTATAACATGTCTATAACAATTTTATTTTTTAAGAAAAAATGTAAAATTTAAGTGAAATAAATCTTTATATCTATATATCTATATACGTAAGTGAAAGTATATATATATATATATATATATATATATATATAAATTTATTTTTATTTAACACTTACCTGTCACTTTTGCATCACTGGTACGTATGTTTTATATATTTAAAACAAAAGCTTAAAATGAGAGGTTTAATAAAAAATAAAAATAAAAATCGCGGAAGAGTAAAAGGGTTAATTCTATACATCACGGGTGAAAAGTCGGGATACAATTGAGATGAGAGGCTGTGGGGTTTAATTTAAATATTTCATGGACTTTTCACATGTGAGGGCTTTCTCCATGAGGCTTAGCAACACGGACTTCAGCTCTCACTGTTGACTCGTCGCCTTGCCTATTCAACGGTGAAAATCCATTCAACCAAAGATTAATGAATTCGAAAAAAAAAAAAAAAAAACGTGCGAAAATTCGAATCGGTAGACAGCCTCAAGCAATCGTAACCATGACCATCCCGGTCATTTTTTTATTTTTGTCAATGACTATTATATATAAACAGAAAATTATAGTATAATAATTACATGATTAATTGTTACAGGTGATGGTCTTATAAAATAAAATGCCGAATTTAAATTTCTAACTTAAAACAAGAACTACTAAAATAAACTGAAATAAGTTCAGAAAAAATAAACCAATCTCTAACTATGACAGTAGATGCTATTTGGCTTAAAACATGCGCAGTATAAAATGCTAGTGAAACCAGAGTGAGAACTCACATTTTCTCTTATTTATTTTTTAATGTAGTTTCGTTGTTTAAATTACTCTATACGTTTTCCCTTCACGCTGTATTTTCAATTATTTTTATTTATATTAATGAGTCCACACTGTTTTGGCTACTATGTAGTTTTACGTTAATTGTATCTTTAAGGGACTTGGTCCCAGAATAATAGAATAATTACGTAGCTACCCCTGTTCCTGATGCATTCGAGCATTAGCGGATTTAATTTTTTTTGGGGAGTTGAGGGGAGTTTGATAATCACTTTGGAAACAAAAGTAAGATACTTACTACCTTTGTGAAATGGCGTTTGAGTGATTCTTGAAGTTCTATTAAATGTAATTACACGAACAATGATACTTTAAGGGATAATTTTTTTTTATACAACATGGTCACATTTTACCATTTTGAGGGACTTCAGCCCGAAAGCCCTCCCCAGTAGATCTTCCTGTGCATTCGAGGTATAAGTGACATCAGGGAAATATGTTTATCACGATACTCAATATAGTATTATCAACATAGTCTATCAAACACATATAATTTAAAGTAACAATTTACTTTATAACTGATTAGCTTGTGCCATTTTAAAATAATCGGGAACCATACAGCTATCCCTGAATCAATAGTAATCAATTGTTATACCCGCTCAAGACTTATTGGTTATTGATTTTTAGTTCTCTTTCTAGTATTGCCCAAAATCGTTCAAAGACCGACTAATGGTTGCAAGATTAAGACTAAGATATATATATATATATATATATATATATATATATATATACATATATATTTGTAAAAAAAGAAATAAGAAGCGTTTTGAGAATTAAAATTAAGCAAAATAGTTACTAATACTAGACAATTAATTTTAGTTACTATATAGAAAAAAATTCTTATTATTTTCTATTTATTTATATCTTTAATTATTCTTATTTATTTCCCTATTATATGTATATATGCTATGAATGAACAGGTTTAGCCTTAGCACTTTTTGTCCTTCATTGTGGCAGATTTTTTTTTCTTTGACCCAAGACTCCCAGAGAAGTCCTATACTGTTTTGTGGCAGATTGCATTTAACTCTTCCAATTTTTCATTCGGGGTTTAGTCAGGTTTTCCCATTCAGAAAAATGACTGTAATATCTCTATAGTATGCAGTGGTAAATATGTTTTAAAATGTAATTAAATTTCCTAAAAAAATATTATCAACCTAACAGAGTATTGAATTTTTATATACTCATTTCAATAATTGTTTTCTTGCCTGTTTTCATTGCTTAAGTACATCAAATGGATCGTACTCTAATGATTTCAGGAATATTTGTCTAATCAGTTATGTTATTTTTAATGAATATATTTTAAATTTTTTAAAAATTGTATAAAATCGGTAGGAAAGTAATATGAGTGGACACGCCAGATTTTTTATTTAAATAATCGGTAGCATTTCATAGATTTTGTTTAATCTATAACTCTTCCATTCTAATGTGGGAGCTTATCACAAATGTCCTCTTGATAACTTCCTCGGACAGCTTTATCATCTGCTTATCCAAGAATTTTATAATTAATTCCGAAGTGGAATCCTCCATTTTCCTGTGGTGTTTTTATCACCTTATAGTACTCATAAAAAAAGGAAATGTTTTTGAAATTTTAAATTTCCAAAAATGGTTAAGCTATATGGAGATGTAACCAAAGTTCAATATTTATAAATACTTGTTATTGTAAAAGTTAACCAATTTGTTGTTTAATATTAATTTTAAATAAAACATTTATTCTTATATGACATATGATTTCTGAATAATAACTGTAGTTTTATTAAAAATAACTGCTACTAAAAGTGACTAGAAATACTTAAGACCCCTTATGTGGTTTGTAAATATAGAATACAATTTTTCTTTATAATATTTAAAGACTGTAAATTATTAATTATGATAATGTCTTAAGGCATTAAGACAGTTAACAGTTTCAAGGGAGGTATAAGCATAGGTCAATATAATAAAGTAAAACAGGATATTGGTAAATAATTATTTTAAAATAATAGACATGCTGAAGATTTATAGTTCGACTCGTGTTTTCCAGTATAACTGCTGAATAATAATTACGCATACATTAAAAAGATATTTTATGCACATCCATCCATTGTACTCCATCAGAGGAAAAGTTGAATAGTATTGTAGATAATATTCAAACTTTAATTAATCCACTAGCGGATTCAGGGGAGGGGCCTAGATCGTGGGCTTCCTCCCCTCCCCCCCCCCGGTTTGAGAGGTGAAAATAAATTTGAAAAAAAGTAACTAAACAACCGACACTTTTATTATCATTATTATTTTAATTGAAAAGTGAATTTTATTAAACAATTAATTTTTATTTGTTCTCAAAAACAACGAATAATTGAAAAAAATCTGAATATTTACGCTGAAAATTCTTCTTTTATTGGCAAAATATTTTAAGATAGTAGACGCAAAATAGTTGCTAGAGTGCTTTGATACTTTAGAAACTATTTTTAATTCAGTTGGTGAGAATTTTTTTCCAAAAATTGTAGGTTGGTTCGTAGACGTCAATTATCCAGTAGAGGCCATTTTTGTGTAAATATACTACTAGAATAAAAAATTAAAAAATAAAATTAAAAATAACTAAAATCAATATTTTATATATAAATATACAATTGGGGTATGAAATTCGCCTGTTACATTAAATTAAAATTATATTGTATATTCTCAGACTACATAAATATATCCAGAAATCGAACAGATATTAAATATATCAAAATTGGCATACATTACATAAAATTATTATATTACCATAAAAATGGAGAATCTTATAAGTATAAAATTGTATATGGAGAATATTTATTTTTTTACTTTTTACTTTTTTATTGATAAATATTACAATCTGTCTCTATTACCTCTTAAATCTATTAGTTGTAAATCTATTAAGTGTTGCAACAAAATAAAATATCTTAATGATGTAAGAAAATAATAATAATTATAATAAAACTAAAATAAATAAATTAAATTTAAATTAAATATTCTTAAAAATAAAATAAACATCCTAGACGCCAGCTTACCTATATAAACTATTTACAATCAGTCAGGGGAACTCGAAACCAGACTTATCCCCTCACTTGTGGAGGTAAATGCGAGGCTCCAGGAGAGGAGGATATTTATTATATAAATTTTATATGTCTTAATTGTCAATAAAAATATATCTTATTACAATAATCAGATTTTTGGTACCCAATCCAAAGTATGTAATTTTTTAACAACGCAATTCAACAAACACAATATTTAAAAGAATATATATTTATGAGTGTTAAAGTCCAGTTTTTTTTGGCACCCGGGACTGCTGTACAAACTCCGAAAATTCCTACCACCTACATACTTCCTCATTATCCGTTCTTACCTTACTTTAAAGTAAATCACAATAACGCCTATTCATCCCTTTTTTCCCAGTCCGCTGGTGTTCCTCAAGGTAGTATCCTAGGTCCTATCCTCTATACAGTTTATACAGCTGACATCCCTACCTGTCCCAACACTGTCATCACCACATATGCCGATGACACATGTATCCTATCAGTAAACAATGACCCAGCAATTGCATCCCAAATGCTTCAATCACACATCATAAATCTAGAAGAATGGTGTCAAAACTGGAGAATTAAAATAAACTCCAATAAATCCCACCAAATTACCTTTACCCTTCGTCGTAAACCAACGACTTCCTGTCCTACAGTTTCCTTTAACAATACTCCACTTATCCCTGTTGAGCAAATCCGATATCTAGGACTCCACCTGGACAAACGACTAACTTGGAATCCTCATACTAGACTGAAACGACAAGAAACCGCTCGACGTTTCCGATTACTTCAGCACTTACTAGACAAACGCTCTAAACTTCCCATTAATTACAAAAGACTCATATACTTGACTATAATAAGACCTATTTGGACTTACGGAGTTGAGCTATGGGGCTCCACTAAACCATCGAATTCCTCTCGCATCCAATCCTTACAATCCAAAATCCTTCGTAAAATCCTCAATGCTCCTTACTTTGTCACTAATAAAATTATCCATAATGATCTTAATGTTCCTTATGTTTCAGATCTGGCCCAATCCAGATACCTATCCTTCCATAATAAACTTCAGAATCATCCCAACCCTCTCGTTTCTAACCTTGCTTCCTCTTTAATTCCTGATAACCCTCCGAGGCGTCTGAAAAGAAGATGGACCCGTGATCTCCTAATGTAGTCATATCATTAGAGTGCTACCATTTAGTTACTTTAGCATTTAGTTTAATTTACCATTTAGTTACTCAGCAAGTGTATTCATGTCATTATATCAATTATGTCCAAATTTACTTGATGTTTTTAAGTAATACAGTTGTAAATGTCATAAAGAAATAAAAAAAAAAAGTCCAGTTTATTTTAAACTGCCAAGAGTTTAGACTGTATGTTTTTTTTTTTTTTTTGTTTTTTTCGTATCGACATGCTTTTCACTAACAGAGGTTTCATTCTGACCAATTTTTTTTTTCATTATTCTAATTATTTAATTGCTCAACCGCACCAAATTCATACAGACCACGCAAAGTTCACAGACGCACGTGAAGCGAAATTGAGCAAATTAATTAACGTAAGAGTCATTAATTATTGTTATCTTCGAACGTAATTCATTTTTTAGTGAAAAAAAAGAAAATTAATATTTATCCGTTTAATTTAATATCAACCTAGAGAGCGAACATCAACGTTTAGAATTACTTTATTTAATGTTGAGAACTACTATATTACATCAAATATAAGATAATTAAGATAGCTAACATATATTTAAATTTTTTAAAAGTTATTATTTTTACTTTAGCCCGAAATTTTTTCAGTACAACGTTCCCTCTTATCGCTTTTGGATGGTATCGTTTTAATTAATGCTCGTTTAAGGAACGGTTTCACGAATGTAATAGTCCATTGTTTTTAGTTCTGAACACTTGTTGTTGGAAGGGCTGTTAGAAGGAGGTCAAGTAGTTTCTCCCCAAAGGGCGGTTTATGTAGCGTGAATATCTCATTTATATTCCGCAAACGTTTTGGCACCCTTCGCCAGATAGCTGCAACTACTCAGTCCCTATAAGAAGGGCCTTCCCTTTCATCACGTTCCAGCCATTAATTTCCATTTTTAATTATTCTTCTCCGTCTTAAAAATAAAAAGTAATTTATAAATAAAACATTTTTCCGTTCAAAAATATTTTCTTCATGTTTCAATCAGGAGTGACTTCAATAGCAGGAAATCACATCAAAACTTACGAGTTATGAATTTAATTTATAGATAAGTAATTATAACAAAAAACTGTTATTACCGAGAAAATGTATTACTTATAATTAGTGTTGCCCAAAATCGGTCTTGGTCTTGCACTTCGCAAAACCAAGACCAAGGCCGCCTAACTGTTGCTAGACCAAGACCAGGATTGGTAAAAGAAATCGATTTTTTAAATAAAAATTAAGGGAAAATAGTCACTAATATTTGACAATCTTAGTTACTATATGTTAATAATTGGTACAACCAATATACTTTTACATTTAACTCCTCTAATTTTTCATTGTGGCTTAGGTTTCTCGTATCTAAAAAATTACGGTAATATCTCTATAGTAATAAGCAAATAAGTAACTGCAAGACTGTTGCGAGACTCAAGCGCAATACCAAGACCAAGACCAACACTGAGTACGCAAGACCAAGACTCGTTTTGGTCTCGCATTTGGGCTAAACTATCTGTAATAAGATATTACACATAAATTTATACAAGTCTTTAAATTTATGTAAATTTTAACATATACGTGTCCCATATGGAGCTTTACTAATAGAACGAACATGAAAAAACTACAAATTTTTCATAATAAATGCCTTAGATTTGTCAATAATTATCCCTATAATACCATTGTTATTATTCAAAATAAATTTAAAAATAACAACGAAAAACAAAATTTGAAGTGCATATAAATTTGCCTCCATCACTTCTTCTGATTATAGAATAATTTTATAATTATAAAAAGCATACTAATGAGTTTGCGTTGTATTTACTTTTTCATGCAGCCAATAAATTTTTAAATACAATAATTTTTTTAAAATCATTGAATTTTCTTTTATTACTAAAAGTAATTTTCTATTTCGTTCATATTTTAGTTTTTAAAAAGAATATTTTTATTTCCCCCTTTTTTTTTGGTTTTTGGAACATCATTTCTATGCATATATATATATATATATATTCTAAATATTGCTGCATATTTTTGCTTATTTCATGTTATAGTACATATGCTGCATGATTTACTGCAAATAAATCCGTTTAAGCAAATAAATAAAACTTTTGCATAGTCATAAAAACAAATAAAATCTGCTTATAATATATTTTATATAGGGATATTTAATCATATATTTAATGCATATATATATTAGCTAGCTCTTTTTAAACTCTAAACTACTACTAATAATATTTATTAAATTTTCTGTTTGAATTTAAAACTTCACTAAATAAAAACGAGCTGAGTAAATATGCTGAATAAGGTAACTATGTCATGAAAATGACCATCAGAGGAACTAGTTCTTGGAACTGCTCCAATGACTAATTTAAGCTAGAAAGCTAGCGGGGCTTTTTTTTTAATTTACTTTTTTGTTTATATTATTTGAAAGTCACAATTACGCTGTCTATATTCATATTTAGAGTGCTACCAATGGGTAGTTTCTCAACAAGCCTGTTTTATGTGATAATATTCCTCTGTAAATATTTACTTGATGTATTCATACTAATACAGTTGTAAATATCATACAAAAAAATATATACATTTATATTATACTCATCTTTCTCTTCTTTTTCTAATACGTCGAACTACTGATTCGATTTTTCTTTTTTTTTTTTTTTATGGTTAATTTATTATTTCATATTTTTTTATTATGTTGTTGGAAATAATATATTTCATATTTTTATAACTACAAGGTTTAAGATGTTGTACCCTTAATAAAAAACTATTTACTATAAAATAAATTATAGTCTACATGAAAGGAGAATATGTTTTGTTCTGTAATGTTTGTGTCTAGATGTTATTGTTTTTGTATAATTTCCTATTTCAACTATTAATGGATTTGGGGATTTGATTTGAGATTAAAAGAAGGTTAGAGCTGTTTTGTAAATTTATTATTGTAAGTAGGGCATATTTAATCCTGAGTGCATTTTAATTATTTTGGTAAAATAGGGATACTTTTCGTTAATTTTTAGGCATTTATTTTGAAAAATTTGTAGTTCTTTCTTATTAGTGAAGCTCCATACAAGGTTTATACAGAATTAATTTGTTTTTGTGTGTTTTGATTTTGCATTAAAATAGGGAAACGTATTATACGTTATTTTTCGGACATTTTCTTATTTTGAATTAATATGCTGATTAAATAGTTTTTATCCAGTGGTACACCTAAGTATTTAACAGTCTTGGCAAGAGGAATTGGAGAATCATTTAACCTTATAGTCAGCATGTTCATAAGACATCATTTTGTGAAAATAATAGCCTCTGTTTTGTCTATGTTGAAGTCTAATCCCCATTTTTAAGGTATTTAGATGTTTTGTTGAAAGAATTTGTTAGTAAATATACTGACTAGATATGTCGAAAAAATATATCGATATTTCGATATATCCGGCCTCAAAAGTTTTAATATTTGAAAAGAGTGAGGATGTGGATATCGAACGATAATATCGATAATTATAAAATATATCGAAATATCATTAAAAATATGAGGAACAGGTTTAATATTAGATTGGAGGCTTGGTTTTTAATATCATAAATTATATAATTATATTTTCTGGTCAATAAAAATCAATTTATTAATTAACAATTGTCAATAAACAAAACAAAATATAATTTCCAAGAGCTAGAAATAAAAAAAGTCAATAAAATAGTTTAAAATAAAAATTTAAAAGGAAGAAATTTGTTTTTTAATTTTTTGAGAAATTTGTACTTTATTTTGTGATTAAAGATGGGTTAAAAAAAACTTTGTAAAATGCGATGATTAATGAAGTAGAGCACACAATAAATTATTTGATTGCATAAAATGCCTTATTTCATTGTATAAAGACGTTTCTGCCTGATTTTCAGGAATTTATTAGAAGGGGGGTATGTTAGCGAGTCCGATCCCCCCCCTCTCTCACCTCAACCCTAATCAACATAATTATTCCTAATATCAATAATGTTGCCCAAAATTACACTTTGCAAGAGCAAGACTTGTAAAAAAAAAATATTTTTTTTTAAATAAAAATCAAGGCAAATTAGTTACTGCCACTTGACAATTTTAGTTACTATATGTATAAAAAATTGGTATAACTAATATACTTTTGCACTTAACTCTTCCATTTTTGTATTTGGGCTTAGTTAGGTTCCCTATATCTGAAAAATTACAGTAATACCTTTATAGAAATAGGCTAATATATAACTGCAAGACTCTTGCGCAAGATCAAGACCAAGATTGAGTGCGTGAGACCAAGACTCGTCTTGTTCTCGCATTTAGCAACACTAACGATCAACAATAACTTCACCATTATAAAACAAACTTAAGAATATAATTTTTTTTTCAATGAAACAAGTCTTTTTAGACTGAAGACAAAAAGAATTTGTTAATTAACAAATCACATCATTTCTTATCCAGAATTTTGAGTTATCCAAAATAGCTCCTGTCAAACTACTAAGGATAAACGGGATTCTAGTGCATATTGGATTGTTTATTCGTCAAAAAAATCTATTAAAATCTTACTTCTGACCGTTTCATCCATTTCCATTATAGAATCGTGAATTCTGTTGAAGAGTAATTTGGAGTCATATCAATGGGATGTTTGCCAGAAACTGACTCTACGGCCTTGAATTGATTTAGATCTTTTCTTAGATTTTTATCTCCATCGTGTTGAACCAATGACATCCTGCCCTCCTATGTCTCATTATAATGTCCCGCTTTTTCTCATAAGACTGACTCATAAGCAAATCTCATACAGAACAAAAATATGATGGAAAAAAATATTGTTATCGGTACCCTACCTAAAAATGTTTCGATCAATTACATCTAATAATAATTTTAATTGGTGTGGCTGAGAATTTTGAGTTTATTGAACCATAAACAGACCCATTTTTTATCAAATTATCAACACCTGCCTAAGTAACGTCAGTGGCTTCATTTTATACAACATTTATATTGTATTCTACAATTTCTTTTTAGAAATTGAAATGGGGCGTTTTCAATCTGCATTCCAGTAAAGATATAAATTTTATGAGATAGTAAAAAAACCATTTGATTTCCACTTGAATCGTAAGATCATAATTTTTGATAAAATTATCTGACGATATCAATGAAGAGCAAATGAGTGTTTATGAGTTTTTTGTATCTTATTAAATTGAAATGTTTACCAATCTGCAGATTCTAGATTTTTTTTTTATTTTCCGTAAATATATGAGTTACGGAATACGAAAAAAATAAGCCTTTTAAGACGTTTTAAACGAGAGTTAATAATTTGATAAGAAGGGGTCTCTACCGCGGACTGTTTGCTGGAAATCCAATCTTCCTATTTTAATTGCTTCTCCAAGATTCGATTATTTGATAACGGTTACTTTTTTAGATGCTGTTGAGTCATAAGATGATACAACCACAATAATTCTGTAGAAGTCAGAAACTTGTGATCTTGGAAATATTTTTGATATTTGCGTACATTGTTGTGTATAAAAAAAAAAAATTGTACAAGAACAAAAAAAGCTACAAAAAAAAAACGGACTTTATAAACCAGTATACCTTTATGTAGTCCGCTTTTTAGTTGTTTTTTTTTCGATACATATAGGTATTGAACTAAATTATTGCGAAATAATACTAGAGATAAATGCTACCATCAGTAGCGAATACCTAGTATTTTACTTAAATTGAATCACTATTGGGAATTCAAACACTACTACAGTTAATCGTTTGACATCAACTGAAGTTTTTTTTTTTTCAATGATTATTAATACAGTCTACCACACTGAAGGGCATTTGTATTAGAGCTGTAATATTCATTCACATAATATGTACATAGGAAAGGAAAATAAATAAAAATAACCAAGTAAGAAAACAATATATGTATATATAAATAAAAAGATAAAGTAATATACAAGATGAGTAAAATAACAGATTAAACCGAACGATAATAAAATAAATAAAACACCTATGTACAATATTTATATTGGCCCAGGGGACTCTGAATCAAGCTTTGTCCCCCAAATGTGGATGCCAAAGCAGGACTCCAGGAGATCCCAGTGCTTCTCTCTCAGCCGCGTCACTGGTATTGATCAACTGAAGTAATAATTAAATTCTTTGGTACTCATCAAAAGATCAGTATTTAAGTGAAATACTTAGCACTCATTAATCAGATTATCATTTGCCTATCTCTGAATAATACATACCAACTTCGTCCGAATTCGTGAAAGAAAGGTGTTTTTAAATTATTATTAACTCCTAAAGGTTCACGTTCCGATGATATCTCAAAAAATCCCTCAGTCAGTAAAACGCCATCTGGTCGAGAGTCACTAAGAAAAGCTGACGTAGTGCGCTTTCGGAATAAGCGGGCTCGTTAAATCAGAAACTGGTATGAGCAGCCCTTAGCTGGGCATGACCTCTAAACACCAATTTTTCACAAAGGAGTCACAAGAACTTCCCCTTAAGGACCCCTTACGCTGTCAATATTATTGATTCAATATCCATTTCCAACATCCAACAAACTGGTTAATATGATTTATTTTTTATTCAATATTACTGAAAAAGTGTCAATATAATTGCACGAGTAAGGACCATTTTGAGCAATATTAAATCATATATATATATATATTGGCAAACGTTAAATAAATTGCTTTGTACGATTCATCTTCGGGATCCCAAGGGACGCCTCTGTTTCCCATTTTTATGCCGAGTTAAAGTGGCTTTATCCTTCCTACCGTCGTAAGTATTTCCTGGCATCCTTCCTCTTTCAAGTCATCCAATCCCACCGTCCCTCATACATCTCCGAGCTCCTTCAATTCACATCCTCTGTTCGTTCCCGCAACACTCGTTCCCGCTCTTCTGATTTATACTTAAGGGCCCACCGAACCGCTGCTTTCGACAAATCGTTCATTATCCGATCCTCATCCCTATGGAACTCCATCCCTACCCACATCCGTCAATCTAATACCCTTCCTACCTTTAAATCCCGCCTGTTCAATCATTTCTTATCCATCCAGTCCCCATAAAATCGTAAATAGATACCACTGAAAATATGTACATAAATTATTAGTTCGTTTTTCATTATTTGTACTCCAATTTTTGTTTATCTATTTTTTTTATTTTTTTTTATTATCTACTGATCAAAATTGGAAAGCAACTTTTATGTATATGTGTGTATATGTATATATATATTTCTTTTTTCACCAAGACCGTTCAATTACTCTGTATTTTTATTTATGTATCTCTGAGGCTCCTTAGCCCTCATTTCGGTCTTCCTTTATTATTCTAAAGGGACTCGTCCCAGAATAAATAAAGTATTATTATTATTATTATTATTATATACGGATCTCGAACCTCCAGAGGCCCTGTAATACAGTCAATGAATGCTCGGAAAGGGGGAATTGAAGGAAATGGCGGCGATACACTTTTTGACTTTGGGACATTGTTTAGACTAGGAAGGAGGTAAACATACTAAAAGTCCCAACTTCTAAGTGATGAGCCACATGTAGGAGGGCCGCAGGTCACTTTTTTCGGGTTTTCGCTTATATCAGGAAAACTATACATCGCATTGACAAAGACGTTCTATACAAAATTAAAACTGATAAAATATGCAATGTGATTGATTACATATATTTTTTCGCTATCTCTTTTAGTTTCCGAGATATCCGTCCTCAACTACGGCTAATTTTGAGGAAAAAAAAATTGTATCTAGTGTTTATTTCTGTTTTTTCGAGTTTTAGCTTTTATCAGGAAAACTAGCCATCGCATCGACAAAGACATTCTATACAAAATTAAAGCCTATAAAATTTTCAATATGATTAGTAATGTATCTTTTTTTCGGTATCTCGATTGGTTTCTAAGATATCTGTCGTCAACTACGAGTAATTTTGAAAGACAAAATAAACCTCGTGTTTATTGCTGTTTTTCGAGTTTTCGCTTATATCAGGAAAACCATCCATCTCATCAACAAAGACGGTGCATACAAAATTAAAGCCTATAAAATTTTCAATATGATTGATGATATACCTTTTTTCGCTATCTCGCTTTGTTTCCGAAATATCCGTCCTCAGCTATCGCTAATATTGAAAAAAAAATTGTTTACCTCATGTTTTTTACTGTATTTAAGTAGATAACTCTTTATTGGCTCGTTTTACGATCAAGTTACGAGGAAGAGAATTTTTAATAATTAAATTTCCTTCAAGAATGTATATTATTTTATTAGTTTATCTCCGACGGTTCAAAAGTTAGATCAATTATAACTTTAAATATCAATTCCGAGAAATTGCAGAAAAAAAAATATTTTTATAATATTCGTTATTATTATTGCTCTAGTTCTCCATAAATCTAAATCTCTATTTATATATATATATATATATATATATATATATATATATATATATACATATAGATATATATAAAATTACGTAAACTTTTATCACCTTTAATCGTGTATAGAACGTCTTTGTCGATGTGATGGATATGTTCCCTGAGCGAAAACTCGAAAAACAGCAATAAACACTAGGCAATTTTTTTTTTTCATAGTTAGCCATAGTTGAGTCCGGATATCTTGGAAACTAAGCGATATAGCGAAATAAAATATACAAACAATCACTCATATTGCAAATTTCATCAGCTCTAATTTTATATAGAAGGTCTTTGTCAATGCGATGGATAGTTTTCCTGGTATAAGCGAAAGCCCGAAGAAAGTTAGTGAACTTCTAGGACCTTCTATTTTTTTATTTTTTTTAAATATAACTGATGTTTAACAAACAGAAATCTTCTTAACTGATGTTAATCATAACTTTGTAACGGTGAGGATCTCGTCTTATTTATTTGGAAGTTCATACAACATTATTAATATATAACATTTAAAATCCGAATCTAAATTTCGATTCTATTTTGTTCAACCAGTCATAAAAAAAACAATTTAACAAAAAATTTAAATATAATGATATTACAACTATTTAAGGTGAAACTTTGTATAATCTTTTGCGCACTATGTATATATATATATATATATATATATATATATATATATATATATATAATATATATATATATATATATATATATATATATATATATATTGGCAATGTCACTCAAAAGTGTGATTGGTGTTTTTTTACCGAATCATTGTTCACTCACTCAGCAGAAAAGTCTCTTTTGATCGACTCTTTAGAATTCATGAGAGTGCTGCTATTGGCTTCAATAAATATACTCTTATTGAATACACTTTCTTCTCGTATTGCTGAATTCAGTCCTATGAATACACGATATTATAAACAAATTTATCAGACCCGAAGATTCGATTTAAAAAAAAAAAAGTAATTGTAAACATTAAATTGTGAATTATTGAATTATTGGAAAGCTGACTTTCATTGGTGAATGGAATAAGTAATCTCTTTTCTTTACATCTTATTCATTCTAGAGGCCTCCTTCTGCCTTGTCAGTGGAGGCTGCCAAATTGAGTTGACTTCACGGGTAATGGAATATTACGTTCTAAAAGGAAGGCTGGAGTGCCTCCTAAATAAATATATTATACTCAAGGAGGCCAGTGTCTGTTTACCTTTGTTTGTTTACGACGATTTGATATAATTGTGGATAAGTTTACGATCAATTATAAAAAAAAAAAAAAAAATCTGAAGTAAAATGTAATTTATTAATTTTACTGTTTATTCATTCAACGCGGTGTTATATTTTCATAACATTTCTATTTATTTTATTTTTTTTTTATGATCTCTTAATACTCGTAAAATATTACTATGTATTATAACTATACATAATCTCCAAAATTGTAAGCTAAACGTTCATTTACAATGGTCTTTATATCTCCGATCGTTTATTAATCGTTTTACAGGTATATTCTAAAACAATAATGGATATTATTTATAATTGAAAATTAATTTTCCTAAAAGAAAATCTAAATTCCCAGATACCAATTAATTTATCATTGTTAATATTGTACATAGGTGTGTTATTTCACTCAGCTTCAACCAATTATATTATATATATGAATATGTTTATTTTCTTTATCTTATTTACTTTTTAATTTTAATTATTTATATTCATTTATCTTTTGTATGTACATATTGTATGACTGAATATTGTAGCCTTAATACTTAATTGTAAATAAGTATGAATGTGTTTTTATTTATTTTTAATTTATTCAGTTAATGTTGTATCATGTTTGATTTATTCTGTTACTCCAAGTTTTATTTTATTTTATTTTGTTATAATCTTGTTTGTCTTTTATTGTGTATATGGTATGATTGTGTTTCATTCATCCTAAATACTCAATGCCCTTAATTGAGGCAAAATGTATTTTTTTTTCTCAATAAAAATATTAACATTGTATAAAAATACTTAATGTCCTTCAATGTGGCAGGTTATATTAACATTCAATAAACTTGTTAAAATAAACAAATAATTTACCATACATTTCGTCATTTTTTTTTTATTTAAGTAT
Source organism: Nezara viridula (assembly GCA_928085145.1). NCBI lineage: Eukaryota > Metazoa > Arthropoda > Insecta > Hemiptera > Pentatomidae > Nezara > Nezara viridula. The sequence continues at coordinate 166,300,066 of OV725078.1, read as the reverse complement.
TATGTTTATATTTCTACTCGTCTAAAAATAGATTTTTTTTTTGTGTGTGATATTAATTTATTGTTGTTGAAATACACCCCTCCTCCTTTTTTCTGAGCTGGAAACCTACCTTGTTGTGACTAAAGGTCTTAATTTAATACTAGAAACAAAGAGACAAAACAATAATTCTTAAACGATGGAAAAGCCTCATTGTATGGACACAAGAACCGTAGGTTGACAGTGAAAAGCGATACATCTGTTGTCTACTAGATAAGGCAGCGCTTATCGGGAAAACGGATTTCAACCTACTATTTCAGTCCCCTGCTCTAATGCTACCAACAAACATTCGCCAATATCAACTGGCCTAGAAAATAACACTAACTTTATATTATATCAAATCGGGTTGCTTATTCACAAACATAATTATCAATCTATTTAAGTCATGATATTTTTTAAAAATATATTTATTCTCCATTAGAAAAAAAAATTGTACCACTGCAACTCATGAAGGGTCTTGGTTTTAGCACTGTGCAAGGAAGTACTGTTTCAAGGAGTGAAGTGATCGGGCCGATATCGCGCTCAACCGCCAAGTTTTCCTCTTTAATTAACAGCATCTACTTTAATGAGGCTGGGTGTTCCCAAGGATGGTCTCCTTATCCCAGGGCCGATCCACAACTGATGAAAAATTGCCTGTCATCTGCCGGGTTCGAACCCAGGAAGTCAGCCTTGAGCGTTGGAAGTCATTCACAATAAAAATTGTTTAATTATTTTTAAAAAATTCACCACAAATTTATAATTTTGATTTTGCTGAAAACGAGTTGCGGTAATATGTGAAACATGATATAAGGTATTAGACAGTGGTACAGACCCCTTTTTGTCAAATTATTCACACCCGCCTAAAACTTCGTGAATAGTTTTTTATTTAAGAAAAATCTTGGAATTGTAGCGTTATCAATTTGTAGGTCCGCAAATTTTGTCTATTTAATTAAGATCTAAAAACTGATGAACATCCACTTGAATCGTAAGATAACTTGAACACAAAATCGAGAAAAAATGTAGCCTACAAAAATATTGGGCCACCACCACCCCCAAAATGTCAAAATAACGAGGTTATATAAGCCATACGACCCAATATCTTTCTAGGTCACTTTTTTTCACGAATTTCTGATCAAATTATCTTACAATTGAAGTGGAAAGCAAATTGGTATTAATGTGATTTTAGCACACAATTAAGTGTGTATTGTGTCGATGTAAATATATATATATATATATATATATATATATATATATATATATATATATATATATATAAATCTATAGTTTATTGTCAAATAGTGGTCATAAGTCATCAAGTACGTTTTTGAGCTAAACAGGTTTCTGAATTATGACCTTATTTATCGATAAAACAGTGTTTATCAAAAGGTCACAACCCCTTTTTAGGGTATATACTAAATATAGATACACTAAGCAAACAAATCTTTGATTTCACAGGGGGAAAATTCATCAAAGTACGAAGGGATTTTATTTTATGAAATGTTATTTAGTGACTTTATTTATTTATTTAGTGATAAGGAGAGGATCCAGTCTTTGGTTCACTAATTTCAACTACAAAAATTTTTGTGATATTACATCGAAAAATAATAGACATGTGTCCCGGGGCCCTGGTAGCCTATAAAAAATATTCTCTATAATTTTAAACAAAATTTATGTTATTTTTTTTTTGTTTTTGCTTTACCCGGATTTATAGGTTCCTAAATATATATATATATATATATATATATATATATATATATATATATATATATATATTAATACATAACTATTTAATTGGGAATAAGCTCACTTATTAATTATTTAATAAACTACTGAATTAAATAATTAATAAGTGGCCTTATTCCCCATTAAATAGTTATGTTTAAATTTAATACTCAAAGGTCGATTAAGGAAAAGTTGTAAAGAAATATCTATATATTTTTCCCAGAATAAGAAAAAATATTAAGTATTGTTTAAACGAGTTATAATGTATCATAAATTACAAAAATCGAAAGGTGCTTAATTTTATGCGGCAGATACATAACTACAAGTATGGACATAATTTGGAACAATCGACGTAACAGTGTGGGGGTAAATAATTTTTTAGGGAGAAACAAAGTTAATATTTCTTTTTTGCACCTCAAAAAAAACATTAAATATCGATTATTATAGGCATATAAAAATTAATATTTTTTGCTCGAAATTTGCGCCTAGGTTGGCCCCTTCGAAATTTCGTCAACAACCACAAAACTTGTGATAACTTTAGAACGGCTTCACCGATCCACACCAACATTAATAGAGATCTAGGCCTCTGTGTGCTATACGAAACGGTATAAACCCGACCTTCATAAACAAATCAAAACTGATTTTTTTTTTTTTATTAATGATATTTATAACTGTATAAAAGAAATATATTTAGTAAATTTGACATATGGATATAATGACGTGAAAACACTTGTTGAGAAACTACCCAATGGTAGCACTCTAATAATATGTATACATTAGGAGATCTGGAGGCCATCTTCTTTTTAGACGCCGCGGAGGGTTATCAGGAATTGAAGAGGAAGCAAGGTTAGAAACGAGAGGGTTGGGATGATTCTGAAGTTTTTAATGGAATGATAGGTATCTGGATTAGGCCAAATCGGAAACATATTGAACATTAAGGTCTGTATGGGTGAATTTATTTATGACAAAATAAGGAGCGTTGAGGATTTTACGCTTAAATCTTTATTCCGTAAGTCCAAATAGATCTTATTATTGTTATCAGGAATTGAAGAGGAAGCAAGGTTAGAAACGAGAGGGTTGGGATGATTCTGAAGTTTATTATGGAAGGATAGGTATATGGATTGGGCCAGATCTAAAACGTAAGAAATATCAAGGTCATTATGGATGGTTTTGTTTGTAACAAAGTAGGAAGCATTAAGCATTTTATGAAGGATTTTGGATTGTAAGGATTGGATACGAGAGGAATTCGATGGTTTAGTGGAGCCCCATAGCTCAACTCCGCAACTCCAAATAGGCCTTATTATAGTAATATATATATGAGTCTTTTGTAAATAGTTGGAAGTTTAGAGCGTTTATCTAGTCAGTGCTGCTGTAGTCGAAAACGTCGGGCGGTTTCTAGTCCTTTTTGGCCGGTATGGTGGGGGGAGGGAGGAGGGGTCCAAGTGAGTCGTTTGTTCAGGCAGACAAATTTAATTATTTTTTTAAATTCTACATTTATGCCTTTGCTATGCATAGATTACTAGGCTATAGTATATCGATAGATTTTTCTTATCTTATAAAATAAAAAATATTGCTGGTAATATTAGTTAAATTTAAATATCAACTAATCACAATAACTAAAAGACGTAGGCTAAGCAACTTTTTGACATGAAAAAGCAGTTCGAATTATTATTTCTCGCGTTATTTAAGACTTTTAATTATGATATTTTGTTGACATAAAAATATAAATTTTCAACATCATTTTCGACATATAGAGAGTTTTTTTTCCAAACCGTAAAATGTAACATATATTTATGTGGGTAGAAAGGCTAATAATTTTTGCTATAAATAAATTGATAAAATACGAGAGGAATTCCATGGTTTAGTGCAGCTCCATAACCCAACTCCGTAAGTCCAAATAGGACTTATTATAGTCGTGTATATGAGTCCTTTGGTAATTAATTGTAAGTTTAGAGCGTTTGTCTAGTAAGTGCTGAAGTAATCGGAAACGTCGAGCGGTTTCTTGTCGTTTCAGTCTGGTATGATAAGAATAGCCTATGTTTAGGTTTGGAATCTTTCTTAATTATTTTCCTTAGGTTTCCTTAGTTTCCTTAGTTTTGTTTGTAACAAAGTAGGAAGCATTAAGGATTTTGGATTGTAAGGATTGGATACGAGAGGAATTCGATGGTTTAGTGGAGCTCCATAGCTCAACTCCGTAAGTCCAAATAGGCCTTATTATAGTCATGTATATGAGTCATTTTTAATTAATTGGAAGTTTAGAGAAATTTTCTAGTAAGTGCTGAATTAATTCGTTTCAGTCTGGTATGAGGAAAACTAAAGATATAAAATAAAAATGAATTAGAAGTTTTTCTTCATTTCTAGCTTGAAAAAAAAAATAAAATAAATAGAAAAGTTATTGTTGTCGGAAGAGCAGTAATTCAGATTTCTAACAGTTATATTAAAGTTTAATTTGAAGAAAACACTGAGGAGTTATAAATGCTTTAGTTGCCGGCCGGAAGAAAACTCATCCAAGAAAATCAAGTACTAAAGGTTGTATTTTTTTTTTTATCTAAACAATTATTCGTATTCAAGAGTTTTAAAGGACCCTAAAAAGGAATTTAATTTGTTTTTTAATGACACAAATTTACTTGGCCTACTCTGCTAGTAGCGCTTTTTGTTTTTTTTAATTTATGGTACTATAAATAACTCGTTTAATACAATAGTTAATATATTTTTTTTACTCTTTAGGGGAAATTATTCGCCAACTATAGAGAGAAAACGAGGTCTCCTCATGGAGTCCCTGCGCTGCTCTCTGAACCCAGTCACTGGTGCTAAAGTCAATGGAGATTGAGCGAAAGCACTTTCTAATGACTAGAAACCGGATTTTCGTGCTGTAAAAAACGGAAAACCATGCAGTATAAAACCCAAAATCGTGTAGTGAAACCCCCAAAAAGTGTTGTTTTCTTTTTTTTTTTTTGTTCATTGATATTTACAACTGTATTATAAAAAAATACAACTAGTAAATGTGCACTCAAGAAATATAATAACATGAAATCACTTGTTGAGAAACTACCCACTGATAGCTCTCAAATAATAAATTTACACAAGAAGATCACGAGGCCACCTCCTTTTCAGAGCTCGGGGTTATCAGGGATCGATGTGGAAGCAAGGTTTGAAACGAGAGGGTTCGGATGGTTCTGGAGTTTTTAATGGAATGATAGGTATCTGGATTAGGCCAAATCGGAAACATATGGAACATTAAGGTTTTTATGGGTGAATTTATTTGTGACAAAATAAGGAGCGTTGAGGATTTTACGCTTAAATCTTTATTCCGTAAGTCCAAATAGATCTTATTATTGTCATATATATGAGTCGTTTCAGTCGTCTCAGCGTAAAGGTAATTTTATGAGATTTATTGGAATTTGCTTTGATTCTCCAATTTTTACACCATTCTTCAATGTTTGTGATATGTGACAGGAAAGTTTTTTATGCAGTTGATGGATCATTATTAACAGATAGGATACGTGTGTCATCTGCATACATGGTGATGACAGTATCAGGACGGGTGTGGACGTCAGCCCAACAAAGTGATTTGAGGATCAAAAAAGTGTTAAGTGCAATCCATAACATGCAAAAATCATTGTTTTTGTTTAATTTATAACATTAATGCTTGTTTACCCTCATGTTAAGGGTTATAGCCACAGAATTGAAGTTAAGTATAACGTCTAGTAACCTGAGAAAAATCTAATTCTAAAATGAAGGACGATTAACCTAATCCTGTAAGAAAGAAAAGCAGCTTAAAAAAAAATAACCATATATTTTTAAAAAGCGGTACATTTTTGAATTGAGGCTTGATTTTACAGCTAATAATTAATTTTTTTTTAAAAAGTAGAATTTTTTTTTTAAACTCCTTTGTTTTATTAAAATCCATAGTCATTCGCGCAATCCAGCGGGGTTTTGTCACAGAACATTCGGTCAAGCGGTAATAAAACTTTTGTTTACAAATACATTTTCCTTGTTTGTTTGAAAAGTAGGAAATAAATGTGCGCATGTTTTCCAATCAGGAATAACAGAATAAAGAGAATAAAGGCCATTGTACGGGACTATATTCACTTGCATTTAATTAAATTTTTTTTTTTTAAACAAATTTATTGAGAGATATTACAATCTGTCACAATTAAGGACATTTATAATAGTGTTCAAAGAGCACATTCACACTCCATTCACAATAAATAAAAATAAATAATACAGAAAAAAATAAATTATTGAACACGTTACCCCCAATTATGCTATTATTTATACAATAAAATGTCTGTACTTGGATAGTAATTTGTCATATATATCAGACAATATGAGTAAAATATTTTTTGATAGCAGAAAGTTATTTTGAATAAAAGAAATTGGGAATTGATAAACTATTTCCGGGCCTTAAGCCGTCCATGAGTTGGAAACCCCTATTCTCAACTACAAAACTAATATACTATATATAATAAATATGTGTAAATATTTACATAAATATCTATGTACATGTAATAAGAGAAATTTGATTCAAATATTTTACTGTACTATTAAACTATCATTAAATATTTAGGAAAAGGTATAATTAAATTAAAAATAAATTTAATAAAAAAAGAGTAAATCATGATTTAAAAATCTACGTTAATCAATAAAATGAAAATTTTAATTTCAATTTCAATTAAAAATCAGGCTTGAACTACTTATAATTATTTATAAGTGATACAAAATAGACTCATTCCAAAATATTTAATTTATGTTTCATGTATCGTATTATCACAATCAATTAATGTTATGATTAAGCAAGTAAATTTTTTTTAAATTATTTATTATTGAAATTTACAAATGTATTAAATGATAAATACAACAAGTAAATCTTAAATACGTAACATGGCATGTACAACATGAAGAGAAACTACCCAATAGTAACACTCCAATTATATTGCTATATTAGAAGGTCCCGATGCCATCTTCTTTTCAGACGCCTCGGAGGGTAATCAGAAATAGAAGAGGAAGCAATATTGGAAACAAGAGGGTTCGGATGGTTCTGAAGTTTATTATGGAAGGATAGGTGGATGATTTAATTTGTGACAAAGAAGGGAGCATTGAGGATTTTCCGAAGGATTTTGGATTGTAAGGATTGGAATTCGATGGCTTAGTGGAGCCCCAAAGCTCGATCCCGTAAGTCTAAATAGGCCTTATTATAGTAATATATATATGAGTCATTTGTTAATAGTTGGAAGTTTAGAGTGTTTGTCTTAGTAAGTTCTGCAGTAGTCGAAAACGTCGGGCGGTTTCTAGTCGTTTCACTCTGGTTTGGGGGTAAGTAAAAATTAAATTTAAATTAGCAATTTCAATTCAGTTTAATTCAATTTTTATGTAGAACTTCTCTGTAATCAATGTTCTTTGTGAATGTTCTGTTATTGTTTAGTAAGGAGCCTTGCCCACTGCCATTGGGAATATAAAATTTCAGACTGTTAAAAATAACGTGTTCTACTTGCTACCACACATAATTAATTGTCCATAGGAAAATAATTGTTCTTACATGTGTTCTTTGAAATTCTAAAGGAAGTATTGTCCCAGAAAATGTTAGATTAATTCTTGGAATTAAAATTATTTTATTCACAGCAGCTCCTGTTAATACTTCACTCACATTTGTGTTCCATTAACTAATGCTTGTGCAGTATTTAAGTTAGGAATGTGCATAAATGTTGAATTTACTTTTAACTTTAATTTATTAGGTGGCAATCCCCCATCATTCGATGATTTTATCACTTTAAATAATAGTCTCAATTACTTCAGTAAATCTCCTGTTTTCGATTTATCAAAAACCAAAATAAAGGAAACCCTCATTGCAAAAGAAAAAGTACTAAATGTTTAAAACTAGATATCTCTGCACCAAATAGTCCGATTTGAATTATTTTATTTTTTATTTTGCAGGAATTTCAGGAAGCTTTCAAATAAATATTATCTATGAAAAATTGTGTACTTTTCGAGTTATTTGCAAATAAATAAAATCACGTTTTTCGGCCGCCGTTTCGAAAAGCAAGGCCATACGATAATGAAATGTATACAAAAATACTCCGAAATTGGATTGCGACGTTTTATAAAAAATTTAAAGAAATCAGTGAAGAAGTTTTTGATATTAGCTGTTTCGAACAAACTACCATTTATATTTCTGTACATATACATTATTTCATATTTTTATTTATTGTTAACACTAAAGCTCGTCAATAGCTATTAAACAAAAAAACAAAACAAAAAAATATGGAAGAAAATCGGTTGAATAATAGAGGAGAACAAGGTACTGACCCGTTTTGTGTTTGCCTATTTATAAAACGATACTGTTAAAATTTAAATTAAATTAACTTAAATTGTAAAATATACAATGCAACAAAAACTGAAACGTACAATTAAGCCCAAAAAACCAAAACGGGCAATTTCGTGCAAAATGAAATTTCAATATGTTATTCTACAGATCGTGAAACGGATAGATTGTAGGGTTTGAAGTGTTTACACCTAAGCTAAAAAAATGTGCAATAACATGAAAATCCGGTCTTTTATTCTTTTTTTTCTGGGAAGTTGTATGATATTCTTTGTTATTTGGCAATGATTACTTCCAATTAACAACAATTAAATTTACTTGTTGCATTATCAAAATTGCATGTTTAAAAGTTTACGTTTCGGGATATTTACTCCCATCTTCAGAACCACAATCCCAATGATCTTGTGGATACATGGCTCAAATCTAATATGTTCCATCGTCAGTTTCTATTTCATGTATAATAAATCTAGGTAAATAACACCTAGAGCAACATCTTGCTTTTAGACTAATTATTGAGTGTCTGCCGGTCTTTTATATTTTCTCAAAAAAAAAAAGAAAAAAAAGAATATATATATATATATATATATATATATATATATATATATATATATACGATATGTGTTAATTCTCAATTTTTATTTTATTTATTAGTCTTTTAGTTTATAATTTAATGTTTTAAATTATAATAAAATGAAGTATTCAAGTTCAAATAAATGTAGTCAGAAAAATGCTGCTTGAAATGTGCATTTTTGTTATTATCAGGAGACTGAATATCACAGAATGTCAAAGATAAACTTTATATTTCAAATAATAAGAAGTTTCTTTATATCGGAGGACTTTGTTGAATTTGTATTGACACTTAAGAGCAAGTAACATTTCAAAGACCAGGAAGGGATAGGGTCGCTATGGGTTATACGAGGAAATGTGAAGCTTTTCCTTGAAGTGCTAAGGTCATTTGCCGTGATTGGTTGTTATTGGACTTTATTCCGATTTTCCGGCCTATGCCTCAAGGAAGTTGAGATTGGCTTAGGGGGTGAGGATTTCATTTGAGGAAAGCGTGCACCCGTGTAATCGGGAAAGATGAGTTACTTTCAGGAATTGTATGAGGCTGTGCTGCGTATATAGGATCGATAGGGTGACCAAGTATGGGTCCTTGAGGAACATGTTTACGGTTTAAAAGAGTTTACAAATATTTTGTAATTTAACGATGTAACGTGTAATGTAATGATTAAACTACACAATATGCATTAAATATGAACATAAAGAATGCCATTGGTAAAGCCAAAAAGAACACTTAAGCCGTACGTATAGGTAAAATAAACAAAATTAACAACCATAAATACGAGCTTTAGTAGAGCCCAGCAATGAATGAATGAACAACTATAGATAATGATATATAATCAAAACTCATTCAATTTTTGCGGAGTATTTATCTATTACCTACGTTTAAACGTAAATATATGGGTCATCATCAGGGATGAATAATTTAACATCGGTTGATCCTTAGCCAAAAGTTGTTCTAGATGATTTAACTGAGATTACGCCAAACCACCAGTTTTTCCCTTTATTAATTATTTAATTAAGCGTACCAAAACGGAGGCTGGGAGTGCCCCAGGATGGTTCCCGACCTCAGAGTCGATCCTCGGTTGATGTAACAGAATCATCTGACAGTCGGGAATTCGGTTTCTGAAGCATGGTGCCATACTCGTACTTTATTTTAAAGTCAACAATAAACCAATATTATAAAATCAAAGGTTCATTTTCATTTGTTTTCCTTTCTATCTACTTTAAAACTGATAGTTCCAGATAATTCTAATCGAAACAGCATTTAATTACCGACTTACCATTAGCATCGATAGTAGCATGAGATTATACTGAACATGAATTAATTAAAATGGTATAATTTAAAAGGAGTATTGTCTAAAGTGAGCATTGTGTTAATTAGCAAAATCTGTAACTTTCTTTAAGATATTTATTAAAGTTAATCAATCTTAACTTAATCCACAATACTAATAACTGACTAAAACTAATAAAAACGACTAGTAATATTGGTGACCCCGGCGTGATTAATAATTAGAATGCTAAACGAAAGCAACTTGAATATTCCAGAAATGACCGAAAATCAACACAATATATTCTATAACCACAAAACATTATATTTCATATCCATAAAACATCTGAACACATTATATTATTTACATATGATATGGATTGTTTATCAAATTAAATTAAATCATATGGGTTGTTCTGCTCTTACAATAGTATTATTTAAATGATTGGATCTAAAAATTTATAAACAATTACCTATGCCCTAAGCGAAGGGCAGTTCATTATGTCAAGACAGGGCGCAATATCCTCTCCGACCCACTAAAAAAGAGAAAGAAGAAGCTATGTTTGACAATGACTTATCTGAATTTTAAATTTAGCCCTAACGCTAAGTTGCCCTTCCTCCGCCGGCTATTGCGTAATCAACCCTGATCCATTGGCTGTCAATCGATTGAGCCAACTTTTATTTTTCTTAATATGTTTTCAAAACATCCCGATAATCGTATTTCTCTAATATAGAAAATTCTGGTCAGTTGACATTATTTTTTTTACATTTTTTTAATTAATCTGGTGATTAATATCACACGAATTTCACTTGTAACGCTACTTTCAGTATAAATTAATTTTATAATTATTAATAAGACTTATGAATGTTATTCTAACTATATAGTAAATATAAAGTGCAATTAATATTTTTAGGTTTTCAAGCTGGAAATTATTTTTCAGTTTCCATTTACTGTAGTTTTCTTTGAATAATTTATTTTCAATTCGATATTATAAAATTATATATTATTAATTTCGAAATGAAATTCAATCGAGGATCCTTTACACATCATACTAAAACGCAGAAAATATGATAAAATCCGGAATAAATATCCCCTCATCCAAAACAGTAGCGTTTTCCTCAAAGGGATGGTAGATCTAGATAGAGATGTCATTCAGTCCTTGTGCAGATTTACAGAAGAATCTAAAATATACTTTTAAAAAAATTAAATAATTTACATCCATACCTTTTTTATTTTATTTTTTTGTTCTTAATACTTTCATTATTTGATAATATAATAGTGTAGGACATCAATGAAAGTATTTGTAAAAACAATATTAATTAAAATTATCAGTTTTACTCTTCCGTCAATCTTCAATACTTTCTGCATCTTTATATATTTCAGAATACTGTTCAATTATAATTATTCCTATATTTTTTTCCTCTCTATACTTCTAAATTAGTTCTGCAATATATGGTATTTCATTTCTATGTTTATATTTTACTTCTATTCTATTTACTTCTATTACGTTTTAGTTATTCTATTTTCGTTTTTATTCACATTGTACTCTTTTCTATAATTTCTTAATTTTATTTTATATGTATAAGTATATATTTATAATTTATTATTTCATAGATATAGAGCTTACTCTATTTTAATGTTTATAATTTTAATATGCTTATTCAGATTGTTTATAATTTTTTGTCTAAATATTATATAACTTCCACTATTCTCTATATCTTTTTGTATATAGTTCAGCCCGAAAGCTCCCCCCTTCTCCCAGCTCAGCCTGTGCAAGGGAGTAATTTTCTGAAATAAAGTGTTGAAATTTTATATTCTTCATTTTATATTATATATGATAACAGAAATCACCTTTAACTTTTTGTAAATCTAACTTTATTTCGTTTTCCGAATAAAATTTATTGATTTGTGCTAATCACTGTCCTGGTTTTGGCAATAATCAGACTTATTTATGTTTTATATTTAATCCAAATCACTGACAATGTTTTTTTTTTTATAACGACGTAGTTTCTAAATATGGCAAATTTAGAATTTGTCTCCATTTTTTTAGAAATAGGCTATTTTGAAAAGTGAGAACATTTAATAAATTGTGCTTTAGGTTTTTTATACATACACTGAATTGAACAGTGAAATTTGTTTATTAGGAAGAGAGGTTATTCGCCTAATATATATATATATATATATATATATATATATTTTTTTTCTTTTATTGGATGTCAATACATTCTGCCACACTGAAGGACATTAATATTAAGGCTACTTTTTTTGCCTAATAAATAAATAGATAAACTAATAAACTTCTTTGTCAGCAATTTTCTGGTTATTTTTCTAAAACTAAGTCAAGTAAATAAAGATGAAGATCACATTATTTTCATTTTATGGCACTATTGAAGTGCAATTCACACATTACCATACGATTTCTTTTATAAATTATGAAATCTGATGTAACTATTTTCATCGAACTCAGCGACTACCAAAACATTGAAATCGACCATAATATAATTTTGTCGATCTAAATCAGTAATTTGGGGCACCATCAAACCATCGAATTCCTATCGCATCCAATCCTTACAATCCAAAATCCTCCGTAAAATCCTTAATGCTCCATACTTTATCACAAATAAAACCATTTATAAAGACCTTAATGTATCATATGTCGCTGATTTAGCCCGAGCCATATACCTATCCTTTTATGATAAACTCCAGTCCCATCCAAATGCCCTTGTTTCCACCCTTGCTCCTTCCTCGATTCCTGATAATCCTTCTAGGCGTCTGAAAAGGAGATGGCCTCGTGATCTTCTTACCTGGAATTATTTAGGGAATGCTACCACTGGTTAGTATCTCTTCAAGCCTGTCCATGTCATTATTTATAATTTGAGCATATTTACTTGTAAATTTCATTAAATAAAAAAAAAACTGTAATTTTGTCCACTGTGCGGCGCTTACTTTATAATTTTTCACTTTATAAGACAATGAAATAATTGTCTACTGATAGATAATAATAAAAATTATAATATCCGAATGATGTGTGAGAAATGAGCCTCTGTTGTGGACGGTTTTCTCAGTAACCAACAGTCAACACAAAGGCTGAAAGACAAGACGTTGGGGTCAATACTTGTTAAGGTCAATGATAGTCACTTGTGGAGCTAAGGCCCACTTTTGTCGTGAGGAGTTCCATTCTAGGGAGGGAGGATCGGCTGCGAAAGTAATAGATCCAACAGCTAAGAAACTCCTGGACTCGAGTTAATCCTCCATCGTCCTCAGACTTTTCAACTTGGAAACACTGAAAGAAAATCACTCTTCCCCAAGAGATCACTCCTTGAATGGAAAGGATGGACACCTTTATTATTTCCATCAGCGTCGAATGAAGAATTTCGAATCGGAATAACTACTTAATGATACTAATTATGCGATAAGTTAAAATGTTAGCGCAGTATTGTTGATAGACATATAGAAAAACAAATAAAAATAAAATGAATCTCCTATCAATTCATCATAAAAAACAAAATTATTTTATAACAATAAAAACTCTCATTTTGTTCACAACAGTTAATACTTTATTTGTATTTTTTACGCCGACCTTTCAGCCCTTAGGTAATTTTCAAGGAGTGGTTAGAGGTGGTTAGGGATGGTGCATAATTTTTATTTTGAGAAAGTTCAAATTCTACAAAAAGATAATAATACAGCCAGAAGGAAGATTTTAGATTTTTTTTTTACATTACAGAAAATATAGATTATACGGTTAATTTCAAACCAGATTCAAGGCAAATTGGTCTACATTATACAGATATAATAAATACAATTAATTTATACGTATATTTAAAAACAAGAACAAATGAGTTGGTATTTGTATGAAGAGAAAGGTTTTCAAAAATAATTTGTATTTATGTAAATATAATAATATACGGCTTTTTTTTTTTTTTGTTAATGCAGTATACCACACTGAAGGGCATTGGTACTAGGGCTATAGTGTATTCATTTACACAATATGTACATAAGAAAGAAAAATAAATATAAATAGCCAAAGTAGGGAAATATATACATACACACACACATATGCATATATATATATATATATATATATATATATATATATATATATATATATATATATATATATATATATACATAAATAAAGTAATGATAAGTTTTTTTTTTTTTTTATTTATTTTTTTTTTTTTTCCTACGCCTAAATAACGCCTGCTTCTTCAGCCAAGCGTGCTCCTTGCAGTCCAATATAATTTTGCTCTCCTAAGGGCTGTCCATTTCATTAAAGGAACATCTTATGCCCTGTAATTATAAGATAAGTAAAATAACAGATAGATAAAAAATTAAAAAAAAAAATGTACCTATGCTATAGAAGCTGTCCCCCTTCCTCTAATGTTTAATATATACAAATTGTAATACATCCAATGGTTTTCTTTAGATAGTTTAGATAAATATATAATATTACAATGCAATATTCAACCTTTAAATATGACAACTTAAGATAACAATTATAGTCGGATAATAAGTCATGAAATACACTTGAATTGAAGCTATATTCTAGTAATAGTAGCTTGGTGTCCTTGTGAGGGTACTATTAGGGTTGTCAGCTTGCTTCGCGGCTTGGGGTATCGATGCTCAATTAGAAAACTGAAGAGGATCCTATTATTTATGTTGAACAAGAGGGATCGAAACGTTTGAATAAAAAGAATAAACAGAAGTTGTTTTAGCTCATTAAAGTGTATTTAATTGTATTTATATATTTTATATTCATGACCCATTATCCGACTATAAGTCTGTGCCTATTATTGTCATGATATAAACGTTAGTACATTCAGCCCCTTTTGATATTTATTTATCAACAAATTTAGATGTCTTCGTTATTATTTATTTTTCAACCTCCACATGAGCCGATTGCGTTATGAGCATTATTTAACCTCTATCTCATGCCCTGAAATGGAGTAAGACATTCAATTAAGTCCGGAGATTCTCGGGGTGAGATGGATTTTATGGTGTGAAAAGGGCTGGTCACCGTTGGAGGGGGGAGTGGGAGGGTTGAGATGAAGGGAGGGCCGGCAAGATAAGATTATATCGACATATTTCCAATATTCCAGTCCCCTGATACCTTAATACACCGGCTCACATCGCTTTTTATCTACTGTCACTTCATCAATTCACTCGGGATATCTATTTCTAGGTCGATCGACATTAATTCACTCATGCCGGAAAGAAAAATAAAAGTATTAGCCGGAGTATTAAAAATTAAATTGACTAATTGGTTATCATCCGGTTAAGGGATTATATAGGGTATAAGCTGATCCCTTCAAAGTTTAAATTTATTTATTAAGATATGTCTTAAACCTATCCTGTCCTACAGTATCCATTAACCCTTTAACGATGGTGGGCGTATAGATGAGGCGAAATGGACTCTGGCGCAGGCGACGCACAGTGGGATGATAGTGACTAGATTTCGAACCTAGCAGGATAAAAGTCTGAAATTCGGTTCAAGATTATGATGAGTAACGTGTTTTTACCATTAGGCAACTGTTAACTAATAAAGAAACGGACAAATAATCCAAAGGCAATACCAATTCAACACATAAAACAAAAACAAAAAAAAAAAAAAGCTAACAAAAATACGTTTTTATCACTTTCATATTTTGAACATCAGATATTTCGTTCTGTCTCTTAGTATTGGACGGTATAAGGATATTGTAATTATTATTTTTATTATGTAACGATGTAGTGCAATAAATAAAGTATTTAATGATGTTACTCCATCCTTCTCCCCCCAATTTTAGGCTATTTTAAACACTCATAATATACTTCAGCAACACTCCAAAAACAAAAAAAAAACTATTCCAAGCTGTAACTATGTACACCAGTGTGCGACCTAAATTTTGACACTTTGTGTTTAGCAAACATTAGAAAATATGTGACGCCCGTTATCACCCGTTAAAATGCAGCGATAATAATTGTGTTACAGTTGGAAAACTTTTATTTTTACAAAAAAGAATTGAGGGAAAGAAACGATATTTTAAGTTACTATTCTGAGAAGAAAACATTTACTTGATTAAGCACGCAAACTAAAATTTTGAGAATAATTAAATGTTTTGAGAGAGAATTAGGCACTCTAAGACAAAGCTTTTCTGGTCGATAGTAAGAGATTGATTCTTATCAATAAGGCACTGGAAAGATAATGTAGTAAATCTGAATTCATATTAGTTGGTAATATTGAAATATTGTATTTCTGTTATTCACCTTCTTTTTTTTTTTATTTGATGAAAAATTAATAATTTCGTCTAATTATTTTATTGGAAACAAAGAAAAAATGTATTATGATCCGACAAAATAAATCATACATTTATTTCTTCAGCCCGCTACTCGATAATTGTAAGGCGTTAAGTGAATGTTCTAAATGTGATTATTATGCTTGATGGGAATATGTGTATTTAATACCAGACAATGGAAATCAATCGATAATTACGCTCTAAGTGATTTTTTTTCACGAAACGGCCTTTTATATCATATCATTACTTTTCCTTTCTCATTTTCGCTTTTCTCTTCTCTCAGTATCTTCTCATCATTCTGTGTACTTTTGCTTCCTCTCGTTTTACATCCTCTTACGCTCTTGTATTCACGGATTCTGTCAAAGATTTGTTTAGTCTCCCTGGGTCTATTCTTAGCATGTGCCCGTAGAATCTTAGTCTTCTGATTCTTATGTCTAGTCTTTTATCTCCCTGTATATTTCCTGGTTGGGTCTTAACCTGTAGCCTTCGTGTGTCTTCTTGGGTCGATAGATTCCCTTCAGAATCCTTCTCTCTATTTTCAGTAGTTTCTCTAGCCTAGGGAAACATGTTGTCTGCCTGTTGTGAAGCTTAATTTTTCCAACTTTGTGACTTTCTCTTTTATGCTCTCATTTTCCAAACCGTTATTGCATATTGTCCCTCCTAGACATTTAAACCTCTTTGTTACTTTTTACAATAAGGGATTTTAAATGTTCATGAAATATTAATAAAAATGGTTTTAGACAAAAATTAGTTTACAGATCATTCAAAGATTTTTTTTAACAATAACAGATTACGCGAGATGATAAGGAAATATTTTATTGTCAATAGCATGGCTTCTAGACTTTTGTCCCGCTACATTCGCCATTGGCCGCGGCAAGAACACCTGTGGGACGGTGTGGACGGGTTCACAAACTATGGAAAAGAAAAATATTTATACGTTTTTTCCCTAAATAATTATACGTGTTTTTGTTTCTTACAGGGGTCGAAAGAGTCATATCTTTTTAAAAAATAATTTTGATTTTAAAGTATTTAGCAAACTTATTAAGAAAAAATTCGCGCTATAGAAGTTATTCTTAAACCTTAATGATAATTTTTTTTCTTAAAAAAGTTCAAGATTCACCCAAAATTTTTGAACAAATAAAATAAAAGTGTGAGTTTAACAACTTTTTTGATCTTGGGTGGTATTATAAAAGTTGTTATAATAGTAAACAAGTGAGTATATGTTTACACATACTGGTGTTTATTTTGACGATTTTGGTATGAAATAACTTTTTTTTTTTGTATCATTGTATGAAATATACAAAAATATGTTTCTCATGTTACTTTTTTTTTCTAAAAATATTTTATGAATAAGTTTCAGAGTTACTCTTTGTAGTGAACTTTTATTGAAAAAATTATTTGGACAAAAGAGAGATTAATACTTTATTAAAAGTAATGATGTCCTGTTACATAGAGTTGCTTCATACACAACATACTTATAAATCCGTATGGACTATTACATTACATTTTTCTATTTATATATATACTTATCAACTATCTTTTTATTCTACCAAAAAATAATTTTATCATAATGAAAAAGTTTAAGTTCGAAAAAAACTTTATTTAAGGTAAAACAAAAAGTATAAGTTTAACTTAAAATAAAACTTATTTCATATCTTTGGCCCCTGGTTTCTTGTTTTCGATATTTTCCATCTGCTGTCGGTAACAAGAAAAATTTTTAAAAAGTTGGGTATAGTGCTAATTTCGCCATTATATTGATAGTTTTTCCCGTAGTTTGTGAACTGTCTCAACGCACCTTAAGGATTGTGCTTAAACTCTTTATATAATGTACGATTAAGTGATATTATTTATAAAATTGCATTTAATCTTTATTTGAATATACTGAAAGGGCACGAATGCCTAATTTTGAATTGGCTTTTTCTAAAATATGTAACTTTAGTATTGTTTATTTTAAATACTAATTCCTAACAGTCAGTATTAATAAAAAAATGGAAAATTTGAAAAATTCATTTTGAACTGTACTAACAAATATTTTAAGTAGGACTTACTTGTGTAAAAAAAAAATCTAGAAACTTTATTTAATTACGTTTAAAAACTAAATATATCAATACAAACTCTTAAATACTGCAATACATGGCACAGGCGGATCTCTACTGTGGTGGCTGAAACCCCTCCCCCAAAATTTAATCCTGGATCCACAAGTGATACATGATTAGTTTGACACTAAATAGTTTCATTGTGTTCTATACAACCAATATGTAACCATCACGTTAATGTTTTTGAATAAGTTCTCTATATACTTAAAGAAATCAATGAGAAATTCTTTACATAGCGGTCATGGACCAGTACTGAAAAGCCCGTCACCCAATTTTCAGTAGTGTCAATCGGTCTGATCTAAAATCAATCCCCTTCTAATTAATCTGTTTCAATAGAGTCATCAATGGATCTGACATTAGTTCTGCCCAAGCTTTCAGCCTGAGTGTTGTCCATTCTCAAGGATTTGCTATTCAGTCTGTTAATTCCCATTAGATTATATCCTCTTATACCTAATTACAGCAAATTTTGGATGATTACTGAATAATAAAAATATAACGTCATAAATGGAAAATTCATAATTATAAAGCCACGAATCTCTCTAACATGCATGCGAATACCTGCCAAAGTTTCGGCTAATTCAGTCAACATCGTGACAGAGAAAACAAGATCAAATGTATGCACAAACGAAGAAAAAAAAAGAAATGAAAAATCCGCTACTGGATTTAATTACAGAAATTACTTAGTCAAAATTATTCTTGATCAGAATCATCTGATACTTTAAGCTCTCATCCAGTCCGAGTCCACTCTGTTTGAACCTTAAACATTTTTGAGAACAAATTCCAAAAGGATTTTGATTATCTGCCACAATGTACTTTAGCTGGATCATAAAGACTAAATGTCACTATTAAGCAATACAACCGAGAATGCTATGCTGTTTTTTTTTTTTTTGTTTTTTTTTAAGATAATGATATTTTTATATTATTTAATATATGTATATTGATATTTTTCAAATCAATAGACAATAAGTAATACTGACAATATAGATACGGTAAGTAAACAAATTAATAAAATGGCTGACATTGAGTAAAAATTTAGTAGTGTAAATAATGATATTATTAAAAACCTTTAATAATATCATTAATTCTTTATCCCTAAAGAGGTCCTATAATCTGGGACAAACCGATGGCATTTAATAAATATTTTCAATTATTTAGATGTCTTTTTAACACTACGCAAAACTATCTTGATTCAACATACGATTAACATTTAATATATAATTACATAATTTCGGAAATGGTAAATATTTGTTTTAATTTTGAACTGAAACGTAAGTGAACTATCCGTTAATAATGAAAGGATGGAGTACTTTTTTTTAGGTTAAAATTTAATAATTATTATGAAAACAATTCAATGTGTCAGTTTTGAAATAAAAATCATCTGATAACCACCATGTTTTTTTTTTGTATATTATTTATGTAATTAACTTGGTAATGAACTGAGATGTTCGGATACGATTTTAAGCGAAAGGAGAGCCTCATGTCTAGAAACAGAATTCATGACCAACAAGACAATCTAAGATTTCCGGGTCTCATGAAAGATGTATGGGACACCTAATACCTTGTCATGATGGTAATGTGTTTCCAGATGTGGTTCGGTGTTCTGAGGTTTTTCCTAGAATCCTTTATTCAAGTAGCTACTCAGTTATCCTCGGAAAGTTGAATCTCGATAGGGACTCTATTTAGAAAGTTAACTATGTGTCCTGTTTATCTCCTCCTAGATGTATGTACCAGTGCTTTGACACAGATCAGTACTGTAAAGTTTAAAGATAACACAGTGCTTTCAATTCTTAGTCATCTAAAATTATACTCTTCATTGGAAACTCTTTATATGTTTCACAGGTACACCTAATCTATTCTGATAATCATAGTACGCTGATTTCTGTATGATAGACCTTCCTATTTTCTCTTCCAAAGTATGCTCCAAAACTACCGAAAAGGTAATCTCTTTGAATTCAAATGCGAAACCCCTCGAGATTAGATAAATTCCCCTTTTAAAACAGTTCCCTCATTTTCTCCCTTCTCACGACTATCCGTAGAACTCATAACAAACTGGCCATAATTAATACATATGATGGAGCAGGATTCCCAACGAGTCCAAAACAATCGATTCCGCTATACTCAGATGCAGATGGATCGTTTCCAAAAACTCAGCAGTTGAAAGTGGAATCGCTCCTCTACTCCCGAACCACAATTCCCGAACCAAGTATTCTCTTTCACCAAAGTCCTCTATATTTCTGCAAGTACAGAATGCACTTTTTATAGATCTCCTCTTTGTCTGTTTGTATTTTAAAATGTTGGTCCGCATCGTTCGTTTCAAATCTAATTGTAGAATCGACTATCAGAGCCTGTTTCCGTTTACTTTAAAGTGTAAGATATCTACAAATCTCGATGAGCCTTCCACATCTTTGCAATATACTTCAAGCAAGTATACTTAATCTATACTTTTTCGTCTCTACGAATTCGGCAATTCGATGCTTTACATTATTGTGCCGGCTGGTGACAAGGAGCATGTCATTAGGACATTTGCCCAGTACACGAGCTGGGGTTTCTGACTTTCGGCCGCATTTGCGGTAAAGGGATCCGACATCTCCATTCGATTGACCTCTGAATTTTTTTTTTCTTATTTGAAAATTAATACATTCTGCCGCATTGGTGGGGATTAATAATAGGGCTACATTAAACATTCACACAATATATATATACAAATGATAACAAAAATAGAGATAAAAGAAAAAAAGTTATAGAAAGTAAAATAAGAAAATTAACATACATAGTTTTAAAAAAAATAGAGAGAAACTAAATGAAATCGAAATATATAAAACACATTCACGCCTATATACAATATTTACATTCGCCAAGGGGATTCTGAGTCATGCTTTGTCCCCTAAATGTGGAAGCCAAGGCAGGATCCCAGGAGATCCCAGTGCTTCTCTTCCAGCTGCGTCGCTGGTAATACAAGAAGGAACTGAAAATAAACATTAATTTCATAGCTGATGTTTAATTTCAAAGCATTCGTCCACTCCGAGCACTTAAGGATCTCCCTGTCATATATAAACCTGTTTGCCCATTGGTTTGGCTTAAAATGAGGTTTACATTTTTATATTAAAATTTTAATATTTTTTTTTTCATAAATCTTACGCCATTTCATTTTCTCCAAACCAAAACCCAATCAACATCTTTTTTGGTCCAAAACGAGCCTAGAAGTTTATGTCGGTAAAAAAATGGCCTTATTTAAGTTTCACTGATTTCTAATTATTTCGGATATATGTGTGCCACTAATAAAGAATTTAATTTTTTTTTAAATTGTAATTTGAAAAAAAGAAACGTTTTCTGAAACTTCGTTTATAAATGAACGACACATATGTTAATGTTTGGCGATACAAATACTTTACGTTTTTTAATTCAGCATTTTTTTTTAAAAAAAAAAGGTATGTAGACATTATTTTCCTTTCCACAGTTCTGCCTTATTTCATTATACCTTTGTCAACAACTCCACCACTTCCCGGAATTGCCTTCCAATTCAAGTACGACATGTTCCTCCTTCCTCATCCGCATTTAAAACACTCTTGTTCCACTTCTTTTTCACAAAACAGTCAAACACTGGATGACCACGTATTACGTCACACGATTTCTTTATTGATTACTCACGTTTTACCAAGAGTTGAAACGGAAAAAAAAAATTCTATTTTCGAAAATTAACGGTATTTTTACTGTCGATAGTTTTTCCGTTATTTCGGAACGAGAACTTTTTCACTTGCTACTTTTCAAATAAAGGTGTCACAGAACTTTTATTTCTATAAATCTTTTATATCTTATATCTTTTATTTATTTATTGTATTGTATATAGTATGAATGAGTCTCACTCAGCTCTTGTACTCAGTGCCCTTAAGTGTGTATTGTATTATTTATCAATAAAAAGATCTTAAAGAAAACAAAATCGAAATCCAATTACTGTTATTTACTTATTATTTTTCAGTTAATGGACATTTTTTTAATTACTTGAAGAAATAAAATTTAAACCTTTACCATGAATCTAGAACTTTTATTTTAAGAACTTTTTTCCTGAAAGTTTCACAAAAACTGTTAAAATTGGAAAAGTTCCATCAAAGTTTCGACCCCTGCGTTTTACCTTTCAAAATGCACTTGAATTTCAGAAGATGTATTTTTTTACTAAAATTGAATTATTTATAATTATTATATTTAATATATAATTGATTATGTTATTAAAAATACCCTGATTTCTTCTCATAATCCTTTGTATTTAATACATTATTATATAAATACATATAAAATTTTTATTTTTTATATAACGTTTCGGCCTTTTTGGCCATTTACAAATTTATTATTTGTACATTTTTCTACCACATGTTCACATTTGTTCAATTTTTACTCTTAAAATTTATCCAGACAACATTAAATATTTCTCTTTGTCAGTTAAAAAGTTATTTTTTGGTGGCTATACTTTTCTTTCCATAAAATAAGAAAAACTTATTTTACTTTGTAAACTTTTTTTAAAAATTATCATTAAATAAATAACATTTATTTTTAAATAAAAACAATATTCAATTATCAACTTTTTATAATATGTTGTTTCTATTTCTATTTTAAATTTTAATTAAATCAACAACATAGTCAAAATTTATTTATCCATTTATTCGAAAAATCATTATGCACCCAAAACAAAAAAAATATATTCTTTTTTGCCCTGGTTTGTGTGTAGAATTATTTATGTTTAAGAATATGTTGCCCTTCAGTGCGGCAGACTGTATTAATATTCAATAAAAAAAATAAATAAATAACAATATGTACATGGTAGGGAGCATACTCAATATTTGTCTCTTATAGTATGATTATGTAAATTTATATAAGTTTTGTAGATAACAGAAGTACTTTTCATTTTTTATTACTGATATTATTTATTTTCTCCTTTTTTTTTTTTAGTAAGTGCTTTTGCGAACCTATTAGAAGATGCTCATTGTATTTTCTTTTTTCTTTACCATTGATATACATAGTTTATATAATTTTATATTTATTGTAAACAGAAATACTTTATGTTTTTCTGTAAACAGTTGTTATTTACTAAACAGACATAGTCCCAGAATAAAGTTATTTTTCTATTTCTATTTTTCCATTTCGAAAAGATATTTCACCATAATGCATTCGTTTCATCCCTTATGTCAAAAAAACGTAAGAGATGATGTAGTGTTCCTTAGAAGCCTGGGTATACCCAGCCAGCAATTCTTTCCAGCTCGCCTGTCTGTGTTTTCCTTCGCCTTCCCTTAAAACCATTCTTCTCCAGGCCCTGTCCTCACTGGAAATCCCTTAGTTATTTATTACTGTTTCCAAAAACCTTGGAAGCTATATCAGTATAAATAAAATAGCCTACTTTAAAATATCTTTTTTAAAAAGTTTTTTCATCATTGAGTTGTTGATTATATCGATAATTATTATTACGAATTTTTAATTTTTAATGACGAATTTGTTTTTAGTGATTTTTTTTCTCGATAATTTATCTCGGGAGAAACATCTAATACGATTTATAAAATTAACAAATTTATTATATATAGCCAATGAACAAATATACTCCTGATAAAAGCGGGCTGCCTTAATTTTTAAACTTAATTAATAAAAACAATTAAATCTTTTCGCCTTTGTTTCGTTTTTGTATGATTTAGCAGCAGCGTAGGGCATTATTCGATTAAAAATTTATTATCCCAATAAAAAATAATTGAATTTTTATTTTTAGAAAAAAATACATTTTTTGATATATTCTGTACAAATAAACGGTGCATATTACGATAGTTGACCGTAATAAAAACCGTGCTCATGCAATTTTTTTTTTAAACTTGTTTATTGAAAATATTACAATCTGTTTCGAAGGGCATTTATTATAGTGTTCAAAGATCACATTCACACTCTATGTACAATACAAAAATAAATTATCACAGAAAAATAATATATATATATATATATATATATATATATATATATATATACAATAAATAACCTAAATATAAATAAATAAAAAAGAATATATACATGCCTATATACACTATTTACAATCAAGTGAGAGAACTCTGAGCCAGACTTGTCCCTCCAGCTGAAGGAATAAGCATGACTTCAGAAGATCCCTGCACTTCTCTCTCATCCGCGTCAACAGGGCTAAACCCAGTGGAGCCACACACATTCATGTTGTAAGTGGAGAATCTGTCCATTCCCAGAACTGCAATATTTACAAACTATAAAAGGAAGCGTGGTCATTGCTGTTTTAACCTTCTTGGAGGATTATAGGGATGGGTGGTGCTGTATAGGGATTTTGCAAATGGATTCAGATGATAGGTAAGGTTCTGGTGAAATATGGAGAATTTTGCTGGGATAATGTCTAGGACAAATGAGATATTAAGGTCATGGGGTCGAAAATGAATCTCCGGAGATACTAGAGAGAAGGTATACGTTTAATATATCGTTGGAAAGCGGAGAATTTCAACAAAAACAATATATAATACGGAAAGTTGTTGAAAGTAACGGAGAGTGGCGATAAAATTATAAATAATAATTTTTGAAAACTAATATTATCTAACGTAAATCACAAGTTTTCAAAGAAATTAAATTAAATTCACTGCCTAAATGTAAACTTTTAAAATAATTTTTAAGTTTAAAAACGTATTTAAAATCTACGGATTCAAGGCAATGACGTTGTTTGAGATACTATTTCATTGTAGTTGTGTGAAAGAAGAAGTGAAATATAAAAATATTTCATGTATAACTTTATAACCTTAAATATATTTACTGTATTTTGTTAGGGTTCTCAAAAAACTCTAGAAATGACATTAAATTTAAATAATTAGGTATCTTTAGTCCGAAAAATAATCATGTAACCTTTTAGAAAATTAAATTAGTGAATAATTGGATGAATTTTCCCTTTGTGATATTCCAACAGTATCCACTTCCAATTAGTCTGACAACTTTTGACTTGCCTATGACAGACAATGTTAATGTCTTAATTCGATTTTATCAAACTTTGTAAAGGAAAATTACTGTTTAATAACTAATAATCGTACAATCCATAATCAACAGATCGTACAACCCATAATCAACCGGTGATACAATAAATAGGACTTTGTTATTTTAATGATATTTATGATTTGTTAGCTGTACGCTTTTAGCTTTAGCTCGGTTAAAAATGCAATTAAAAATTTAATAATAGCCCAACATGGCCAGAAAATAATTTCTATTCAAAGTTGAGCGGTAAGTGAAAGTTGTGAGTTGCGCGCACCAGATTTTTTTCGTAAATGATCAAAGCTAAATACTAAACGCAATCACAATATATTCTCTTTTTCAATTATGATGTGCCTACATACTAAACGTAATCACGTACTAAGATAATAACATAAGCATGAATACGTTCATCTTAAATATATCTCATATAAATAATGAACCGTTTTTCTATATTTCTTCCAGAATAATAAACGTTTGAAAAAAATAATAATAATAAAATAAGGAAAAAGCACCTCCAAAATTAAATCCTGGATCCGTTACTTGAAAAAAATAATACTTTAAAGGAGTTTGGAATTTTTATGGAAGTGTTCACATTTTGTTTTATTCGCCCCTCTCCAGTTTTTATTTAGTTTCTCTTATTCCATATATGTTTTAAATATTTTCAGGCTTACAGGACAAATTCAATAAATGTAATGTATCATTCATTGCAATCATTCATGCAAGTCTGTTTCGTTACATGCCTGAACGTATTTCTTTTTAATAAGCATTTGTACATCCAGAGGCCTCTCTGCAACGGACGAAGCCGACCGATTCGTGTCCGTTGTAGAGAAGCATTTGTAAAATAACTGTACTACAATATTCACTATACTCAAAGTTGAAATAACGTCTGCTTGAGTTCTCGGAAGGATTCGTTACTCATGTTTGGCCTCGTGCCCTAGATGTTACTACAGAAGGGGCTATTTATAATAAATACGAAACGTGATACTTTCGGTATATTGGTTTTAAAACTGTAGAAAGTAGAATTCGAAATAAATTTTAAGTTTTTAAACTATTAATAAAAAAAAATTATAATAATTTTACTTACGTATTATGAAACTGTAAATCCTCTTCCAGTGACACCATCTTACTTATTATGTGTTGAGCATTGACCGTCTAAATTCAGAAAACTGACTTAATTTACCCAACTGCCATAGGCGGCTTTACGCGGGAGGGTGGCTTTCGGGTTGAAGTTCGCCTTCCCCTTCCCCTCCCCCCAAAATAATAGAAAACATTGCTTTTTTTCATTGATCCATGTTTGTTTCTGCGAATAGTATAAACTAAATACTTGAACAAACGAAGTATGCACTATTTTTTAATTATAATGGATTCATTTCAGTTACTAAATGTATAAAATATATATATTAAAAAATTATCATTAAGAGAATTGTTTCGTAAACATTTTTTTTTTCTTAGCTGAACTGTCCCTGCCCTGCCCTCCATAAAAAAATTCAATTTCTTTTGTGAATTAGCATAATACTTTGCATGAAAAATGGACCTCTCTAACATAAATGTCTTAGAGTAAAACTTCTTATGACTTATAACGATTCCGTGACAATAAGGTTTTCATCGGGCCATGCTTGTTTTTGTGAATGGTCTGAGATGAATACTTAAACAAAATATGTACTATTTTAATATTATAACTGATGTGTTTTAGGCACTAAATGGGTATAAACGTAAAAAGAAAAAAAATATCCTTAAAACAATAATTGTTTTAAAACCATAAGTCTTCAAGGACCACTTAAAAATCATTTTAAATAGTTTTTTTCTTTTCCTACCAGGGTAATAACCGTTATTAAAGAAAAAAAAAACTCCCCCCTTCCTAAAATTTAATCTTGGATCCACTACTGCCAACAACAACTTCATTTGCAATTTCATTTCATTCTATGAAGTTTCATTACAAGTGATAATTTGAAAATAATTTTGTGAAATATCAGCAGATTCCTGTTTCAAATTCAGCTTCCATCCCTAATTATTTACAGCTATAAAGGTAGATTCTAACGTTTCGCGCTTTGAGAGGGAGTTAAATTTATGCAATATTTTTGTAATTGTCAAAATAAATCTTATATCTCAGAATGAATAAGATTCAGTAAAATCTTTTTTATTTTTTTTATTTTTTTATTGTATAGTAAATAATAAGCACATACAATATTACAATACAATCTGCCACATAGGAGGGCATTAAGTATTAAGTAAGGCTACAAGTTTTCAATCATACAATATATACATATAATTTTTATAAAACTTATTTATTGATAAATAAAACAACCTGTCTCAATTAAGGGCATTTATAATAGTGTTCAAAGAACACATTCACATCATATGTACAATAAATTATAAACTTTAAAAAAATAATACAAAAATTAGATGTATATGAACAAAAAGAGGTAAAACTAATCAAAATAACAACATAAATAAAAGAATAGTATTGTACAATATTTACCAAATTCTTTCACTGGGTAGAACTCCCAACCAAGCCTTTCCACGCCGCATTACGGGTACTAAGGATCAGTATACATATAATAGGAAAATAAATATGGATAATTAGAAAAAAACATAATTAAATAAATAAAAATAAAAAAGCTAATAAATAAAGTGAAATAAAAAAAAATGTATAGTACCTTACGATGGGGTAACTTTTGGACATTTTTCAAAGTTTTAAGCTCTTTCTATCTTTATTTTCAACGTTGAAATACCGAAAAATTATTAATATGTAAATTATTAATAACTTTAGAAACAAAAGTATTTTACTAAACAAAATTTTAATTTGTTCTAATCTTACCCCATTGATTAGGGTAAAATTGGGACAGTGCATTATCTCCATTAGAAACGGCAGAAAACATCATTTTGTACCAATGTTACCCTACAATCTTGCATAGGCTCAATTATTATTTTCATAAGAAATAACAAGGAAAATAAGTGTATATCAATTTTATCCAGCAATACTATATTTAAGAGCGCGTGAGACCAATAAATTCGTATTAATGGTACAAAGTGATTGTAAATCATAATTTTTATACAATTAGGGCTTGATAATTTAATGAGCAAAGAGAAAATGTAACAAACATTATTCAAACACTTCGTACAATTTAAGTTTTGTTAACTGAAGCCAAGAGATCGCTGTAAACTTGCAGCTCTTTGACTTTGAAAATTTCTCGCCGGCCAATTTGTCCTTTGAGTAGTGAATTTCAACAGGCATTGAAGGCCATTTCCAATCAGAAGCCGATTTCCTCATGGCCGATATTAATACTTCGGTAATATGAGGTTCATGAAAACAATAATTTCGAAAAAAAAAAGTAATGGAAATAAATAAAACCTAACTGCACAATGAGCGTAATGAACTAGGCTTTTCAAACTGCCGTAAGGTAGTAGTGCAGCACATGACTACACAAAGCAAGTTTTTGCAGAATAAACCAGATCAGTGTATCCACCACTGAATCACCACAGACTAAATTGTATCCGCTGTTACCCCATCTTACGGTATATCTTCTTAAACACATTCATATCTATGTACAATATAATTATAGGAAGAAGATGGTCCGGGGTGGCGTTCATAAATAGGCTGAATAGTGCCAAAACTATTCTATTCAAAGCCAACGTTTCGACCCAACTTTGCAGGTCATCTTCAGGGCTAGAATGGACAAGATACAAAAAGGTATAGAGAATTGTGGAAGTTACATAATATTCAGAAACAATGTATAAACAATGTGAATAAGCTTATTTTTTTATTATTTATTTGTTTACTGATAAATATTACAATCTGTCTCAATAAAGGACATTTATAATAGAGCTGAGAGCACATTCACCCCATATTTACAAATTAAAAAATAAAAAAAAATAAGCTAACTTCAAATAATATAGAGCTACAAAAGGACAAAATAAAATATCATAGTGAAGAAAGAAAATATAAATAATAGTAATAATAGACTGAAAATAAATAAATAAAATATAATTAAAATTATCTAAAAAAAAAATAAAATAAAAAAGTAATGAAAATAAACATCTTAGATGCAGGCATACCTATAATAAGCTTATTAAAATTATAAACAGTAAGTACATTAAAATATAAACAGAGTAAGCTACGTAACAAGATCCTAAACTGATGTAAATAGATGGTAACAATTATTATAGTGTAATATAAAATATATGCAAATGTAAATATATTTCTACAGATCTACGGGAGAGATTGAAAAAGAAGGAAAAAGGATATAATATGAAAGAATAAATATATAGGAATAGAAAGACCGGTCTCTTTTTTCTATATTTATATTTTACTATATATATATATATATATATATATATATATATATATATATATATATATATATATATATATATATATTTTACTTATTTATTGAAAAATATTACAATCCGCCTCAAGGACATTTATAATAGTGTTCACAGATCACATTCACACTCTAAGTACAATAAATAAAATAAATTATACAGAAAAATAATAAATATACAATAAATAAGAATAAAATTACCTAAAAATAAATAAATAACAAGAACACATACTTATATTTTACTTCTATGTTACTTATTTCATTTTTTTTTTATTCACATGGTTCTCTTATCTATAATTTCTTAATTCTATTTTATATGTATATGTATATATTTATAATTTATTATTTCATAGGTATAGTATTTTTTCACTTGTATCCATCCATATCTTAAAATTCCGCCAATTCTGGTCAGAAAAACTCTCCAATACCTACACTTATCCTTATTTTCCAATTCTAAGTGAAACTCCTAGCTGAACACACCCGTAAATCTCTACTTTTATTTTATATACTTATTTATTTGTTTTTGGTTTCTTTTCTTTCTCCACATTCCTATTATATTCGTTCATATTATATCATTTTTTCTTCTTTTTCAATCTCTCCCGTAGATATGTAGAAGTATATTCACATTTGCATATATTATATACTACACTATAACAGTTGCTACCATCTATTTACTTCAGTTCGGAATCTTGTTACTTAGCTTACTCTGTTTATATGGCAATGTACTTACTGTTTATAATTTTAAGAAGCTTATTCACATTGTTTATAATTTTTTTTCTTCTAAATATTATGTAACTTCCACAATTCTCTATATTTTTTTGTATCGTGTCCGTTCTAGCCCTGAAGAAGACCTGCAGAGTTGGGTCGAAACGTTAGCTTTTAATAAAACAGTTTTGCCACTATTTAGCCTATTTATGACCGCCACCCCGAACCATCTCCTTCCTTCATAATGCAACGGTCAACTATTAAATAATCAATACAATATATTTAAAATCCTAACATCGTAATTTTTTCTGTTAGATATTTTAATTTTGATATTTCATAAATATCGCTAGAGCAATAGTTTCGAATTCAAAAGCAACGTCGAAACTAGCAAACAAGTATTTGAATTTGTACAAATATTTGTTCAAAAAATAAAATAAAATTCTCCTTGGGAGCTGTGATCCAACTGGATCAAGTTAGGGTGGAGTGCTGACGTCAGAATAATGGGCTAAAGTGAAAAGTGAGAGAGGGCGGGTAGGGTGTCCACTTTAAGATCATTTGGCCTCCTGTCCCTCATCACGCCACTACCTTCCCTTCTAATAAATTATTTATTTATATACATTATAATTATCTATGTGGCTGCATATCTGTATATATACATACATACATACATGTATATAATAATAATAATAATACTTTATTTATTCTTGGACGAGTCCCTTTAGAAGGAAGGACAGAAATGTGGTCTAAGGAGCCTCAAAGATACATATACACAAAAAAAATGCTGAGTAATTAAATAGTCATAATAAAAAATCATAAGTTACTTTCTAACTTAAATAAGTCAATAATAAAAAATTGAAAATAAAGTAAAAATAATCAAGAACCATCTAATAATTTATATACATATTTACAGTGGTATCTATTTACAAGTTTATGGGTACTGGATGGATAAGAAATGATTGGACAATATATGTATATATAATCTTGTTTAGTGTTAACTATTGATAAACTGTAAACTACTTTTGCTTCTATAAAACAAAATCTTTATTAATATTAATACTGATTAACTTAAATAACTTAAAGGAGGGGATTGGTTAGAACCTGGAGCTTCTTAACATATCCGCTGTTTGGAATTTTAGTTTCAAAATTAACCTTGAAACCTAAAGACTATAAAAATTGATTTATAATATTGCTTAGTGTTAACTGTTAATAAACTATAAACTCCTTTTCTTTCCACAAAACAACATCTTTATTAATAACAATTTCATATTAAATAATACATTAAAACTTAAAATTATACCTGCCTACAAACAAAATCAGTTTTTACAGTCTTTGGTACAATGAAGTACTACGCGAAATACTTATAACACACATAAGAGTCCATAACAACTGTTTATACAAATAAATTGATTACACATAGATTATAACATATGGTAGTACATTCTTCCTCCCTTCAGGAATTTATAACGTAATCCTTGAAATGGTTAGGTATTCGAAGCACCCTTGTTGAACGGCGTGTATTGTTTTGTGTTGAATCTAATTCTTCATTTGCCTCTTCTTGTAACTGTAGTTCACTTGGATGGTAAACTTCTTGCGGTGAAGTCTGTGTAGATAGACCCAAAGAAGAGTCCTAGTTAGAAATCACAGAGCAAAAGATTTCTAGCTGTGGAGATTGATTTTTGGAGGGAATTGGCTAGAGTCTCGAGCATGCAAAGAATCAGAAACGAGACCATTAGGATGGAAGGATGGAAGTTAAGAATAATATACTGGAAATAATGGAAGAAAGAAGATTGCAGTGGTATGGGCATATTAAAAGGATGAATAGCGAACGAATTCCCAAAACGGCATTTGAGTGGGAGGTCGAGGGTAGGAGGAGAGGAAGACCTCATGGCAGGCGGAGAGATGTTGTGGATGAGAGCTGACGGACTAGAAAGCGATGGGCAGGGAGATTTAGAAGAATCAAAGGAGGGAAACTTATTTATGAAGAAAACACGCTTAAATAAAAATATTTAAAAATGTAATATAAATTGAACTATTTATTCATTCAATAATTTCTATCAATATCCAGGTGAACCAATTTGACTGTGAGCCACTGTATATATACATACACATATATGGGTGTACGTATTTGCGAGGGAATATAGTATTAGTAATGGAGAATGAGTGTGGAAGTTAGGACAATGAAGAGCTCATCCTCCTAAATTCTGATATCGGCGGGGATGGTAGGGGGGGGGGAGGTTGTCTCTTGATCCAGGCCAGTTGACCTTTTGTTTGTTGCTGCCCTGATCTCAATGCAGCCAACATTCAATAATGACAATTCAATTGTTGTTTGTTGGCGGTTTTTGTCGATTCAGTCTGGTTCGGAATTGGTTGTGGAGCTCTATGTACTGTAGATTGAAACTCCTATTAAAAGGAAACCATGCCTTCATTCTCCTGTCATGAGATTAGAGACGAATGAGTTTCTACTCGGTAACATAAAAAACTTCCTTTGTATAGTGAAACCCACTAGTTAATAGAAAACGACAATCTTGGTGCTTTTCGATGAGATTGTTATTGGATAGTTTTTTTTTTCTTTGGAATTCATTTAAATGAACTCGAGCAAACCTCAACCAAACCTCAGTCTCAGCAGGTTCCTCCCTATCTACTGGTCCATTGGATAACAGTGATCAAGAATCACCGAACACGTATCTCCCCTATGGCGTAAAACTGTTGGTTAAAAGTTTTATTTCTTATTTATTGTATTGGAATTATTATTTATTAAAAATGTCACTTATAGTGTATCTAGATATGCTTGTGTCTAAGATGTGTATTTTACTTTATTTTACGTTTAAGTACATTTTATTTTTACTTATTTAAGTTATATATATGTGTGTGTGTGTGTGTGTGTGTGTTTCTTTCCCCTCTACTTATAATATTTTATTTTTTCTTATTTCTATGTATTATTTTGTTATTACTTTATTTATTTTTCTTTAAATACAGTGTGGATGTACTCTCTAAACTCTACAATAAGTGTCCTCAACTCAGAAAGATTGTAATATTTCTCAATAAATAACATTTTTCCAAAAAAACAAAATTATTGTAACTACAAAAAAGATCATTTATGTTTTCCTACTTTTATTCTCTAACGTCATAGTTCTGCATTTTCGACAAAAAGGTTTGGCTCGGAGTTCTCCTGAGTGAATTTTGTAAATATTGAATAAAAGTATGGCTGCATTTAAGTCGTTATTTTGATTTCTTTGTGTTTAGATAAATTTATTTTTAGTATTATTATTTAGGTGTTTAATTTATTGTACATAGAGTGTGAACGAGCTATTCCATCACTACCACTTGTCCTTAATTAATGTCCTTAATTGTGACAAAATACAATATTACTCAATAAAGAGAAAAAAATCATTCTCAGGTCAATTATTTTTTAAGAAAAAAAAAAGATTCTTGATGATATTTTTGTTTTGTTCTTTTATATAATTTTATATATATATGTGTGTGTGTGTATAACGTCTAACTTGGAATCCTCATACCAGAATAAAACGACAAGAAACAATTCAACAGTTCCTACTACACTATCACTTACTAGACAAACGTTCTAAGCTTCCAGTTAATTACAAAAGAGTATACATGACTACAATAAAACCTATTTGGTCTTACGGAGTTGAGGTTTGGGGCTCCACCTCGAATTCCTCACAAATCCAATCCTTACAATACAAATCCTTAGTAAAATCCTCAATGCTCCTTACTTTGTCACTGATAAAATAATCCATAACGATCATGATGTTCCTTATGTTTCTGATTTGGCCCAATCCAGATACCTATTCTTCCATAATAAACTTCAGAACCATCCGAACCCTCTCGTTCCTTGCTTGCTTTTTGATCCTTGATAACCCTCAATGGCGTCTGGAAAGAAGATGAAAAAAAATATAACATTGGGGGTAGTTTTTCAACAAGTCCTTTGAAGTTATTTTTTCTGTTATCACATTTACTGAATGTATTTTAATTCTTAATTCAGCTGTCAATATCATAAATTAATGAAGAAAAAAAAAGTTTCTTAAAAAAACAGGAACTATGAAGCATTACCATTCTTCAATCTGGTGTTTATTTTTATTTATTTATTTATTTTATTTTTTATTTTTTTAAATTGTTAAAAAAATCTCTAGCTATTAAAACATATTTCTCATTATATCTACATTGCTGAAATTATGGCGGTTTCTGCTAACAATCATAAACGACAAATATATATATATATATATATATATATATATATATATATATATATATATATATATATTTACAATATTTATACGGCAGACGAATAATCCTGCCGTATAAATATTTACAACTTATATACATATATATGGCCTCGTGATGTGGGTAGTATCTCTAGTTACGGCAGACGAATAATCCTGCCGTATAAATATTCTGTGTATTTTTGGAAATTTATAATTTATACATATTTAATAAAGCATTTCTCATTCATTCATTCATAGTATCTTTTCAAGTCTGTTCATGTAATTATTTCTAATTTTTTCATATTTACTATTTGTATTTGTTAGTTGTATAAGTTGTAAATTTCGCAAATAATAGAAAAAAAAAAAAGAATTAGGAAATGAATACAAATGAGTAATAAGTAAGGGCCATTCGAAAATTTTTGTAATTTTATTTTGTAGAGAATATGCTTACAATTTAAAAGATTGTGCATATGTGTTATTTAACATAAAATGTATACTTTTAACGTTATGTCCTAATAATGTTTTATTTTCGCCACGAGTAATTACAAAAAAGATAGAATAATGTAAAAAATTAGCTAAAGTTAGTTAGTGTTATTATAAAATTTGATCCGAATACGGTACTATATATATATATATATATATATAGTAGAAATATGCATATTTTCTTTTATATTGAAATATTATAGAGTCCGCAACTTCATCTAACAGTCCAAGTCATCAGGATCAAAAAATCACAGGTATTTTAAATTACCTCCACTCCAAGTTGAGCTCTTTCTCGCTTCGAATTACTTGCCTAATGACTTATTCCATCACGTAATTAAATAAAACTGGGGAAAGCCACTCTTGCCGTTTTAAATCTCGACCAACTTCATACTTTTCGGAATAAACATTATCTCTTATTACATTATCTTATAACAATCAGTAAATGTTCCGAGCACGCACACCCTAAACAGATTATCTAACTTCTTCGGTATTACTTCATCAAGGAAAACATTAGTTTCCTACCGCTAAAAGGTAAGGGAAGTACCGTATTCGGATCAAATTTTATAATAACACTAACTAACTTTAGCTAATTTTTTACATTATTCTATCTTTTTTGTAATTACTCGTGGCGAAAATAAAACATTATTAGGACATAACGTTAAAAGTATACATTTTATGTTAAATAACACATATGCACAATCTTTTAAATTGTAAGCATATTCTCTACAAAATAAAATTACAAAAATTTTCGAATGGCCCTTACTTATTACTCATTTGTATTCATTTCCTAATTCTTTTTTTTTTCTATTATTTGCGAAATTTACAACTTTATACAACTAACAAATACAAATAGTAAATATGAAAAAATTAGAAATAATTACATGAACAGACTTGAAAAGATACTATGAATGAATGAATGAGAAATGCTTTATTAAATATGTATAAATTATAAATTTCCAAAAATACACAGAATATTTATACGGCAGGATTATTCGTCTGCCGTAACTAGAGATACTACCCACATCACGAGGCCATATATATGTATATAAGTTGTAAATATTTATACGGCAGGATTATTCGTCTGCCGTATAAATATTGTAAATACTTATATTGTAAATATGGTATGAATGTTTCTTACAGCTCTAATAATCAGTGCCCTTAAGTGTGGTAAAATGTACATAGATAGAAATTATATTTGTTTTTGGGATGATCCCCATACAAATAGAGCCTAGCTTGGCTATTGTAGAACAATATGTTTTTAGAAAGTACATACATATCATTTAAATATAAATAAACTTTACAATATTTTACGTTTAGAATGGGTTTTACGAAACATGGAAAACAATAAAAATTAAAAACGTAACGATTGCTGCATAATAATAGTTATATGAACCTGTTACTATGATAGAACAATAAAAAATAAAATATTTATATTTATAAACAAAATAATACTTTTAAGATAAACTAAAAAAAAAAAACACTTAATAGAACATGGGCTATGATCAACAATATCGTGTACGCACTTTGTGTACTCCCATCATATAATAGTAAACTTTATTTAATTTATGTATGGTTTCGATTTGGTGGTTATCAGAAGATTCTGAGATGAAGTTATGGAGGAATTTTTTTCTATAATCTCATTGTATGCTGGGCAGTGAAGGAGAATGTGATATAGACTATTGTAGATAAATTGACTGCATGATATACAAGTTTCTTGAGACTCAATCGAAAAAGTTGTGTTTTTTGCATAGATTCTGATATGTTCTGTGTTTGAAACTCTTAATTGACTAACACATCTCAATTTCTTTATATGGATTTTTAATATAAGCTACGTTTCGGGATCGGGAGCATTGTAACTCCATAGCATTCTGTATAAAGGATAGTTAGGAGAGGTAAAATGTATTATACCTCAATAAAAAGATTATGAAAAAAACACTAAAGATATTTTCAAATAATATATTTATAAATTCGTATTTAGTGAGCCATTCTTTTTTTCACAGATCCCTCCGACTTAGCTGATTTACAGTCAAATATTTCCTTACGAGGTTGGAGTAGGTACCCAATACCCAGCTAGTTTAGTAATCCAGCTTCTCTCTATTTGGAGCAAGCCGTCTTTCAGCGCTGCAGGGGGTAGGTCGTCAATCTCACCGCATCCCCAGGGGCCTTCTGTGTCCTGGTTCGATAGCACAATCTTTGTTCCCCGAGCTCTCGTTCATCCGGTTTTTTATTCTTTTAGACTAAAATATCAAACCTAAACGTACATGAATGTTAGTCATCTAAACCTTGTTAACAACTATTGCTATACTATTTACAAAGATGTAATGTAAATTCATAATCTGTAAGATTCTGTTTGATATTATAATAATATATTATTAAATATGAAGGGAATATTATTTATCCTTCACGCATATATAAATAATAATTTAATAGCAGAATTTATTAAGTCCTGAGTGTTTGTGGCTCTAGTAACCTCGTTCAATCTCCAGTGGCATTCAATTCTAGTGATGCGACTGAAAAAGAAGCTGTGGAATTCCTGGAGTCTTGTTTTGTCTCTCGTATGAGGCGGACGAAACCTGGTTTGGAGTTCCTTGGGCGAATGTAAATAGTTTATATAGGTATGAATGTATCTCAATAGCATAAAATCATGTAAGTTTAAAAAATTAAACTAAAGTAATGCAAATGGAATTTAGGTTGTAACGATTATGTATAGTCTGTGAACTTTACATTCACGATTTTTTTTTTGTTTAATGAATAATAATACAATCTGCCAAACATAATTATTAGTGCTAGAGATATCCATTCATGCAATATATGCATACATGAAAAAAAAAATAATATATATATATATATATATATTATATTTATATATAATTCAGAATAAAGTAAAAAAATAATAATAAATAAGCAAAGCAAAAAATTAATAAATTCAATAATAACAAAGATAATGGTAAATAATAATAAGTATAATGATAAAAGTAAAATAATATATGAACTTCATAAGCAAAATCATATATGTATATATATATATAATGACAAAATTAGTAGACAACAAAAAAAAAGTTTTTTTTATTATTGAAATTTACAACTGTATAATGATAAATATAACTAGTAAATATGAAATAAGTAACTTGACATAAAAAACATGAAGAGAAACTACTCATGAGTCTTTTGTAAATAGTGGGAAGTTTAGAGCGTTTGTCTAGTAAGCTGCAGTAGTCGAAAACGTCGGGCGGTTTCTAGTCGTTTCAGTCTGGTATGGGGGTTCCAAGTAAGTCGTTTGTCCGGATGGAGTCCTAGGTATCGGATTTGTTCAACAGGGATAAGTGGGCTATTGTTGAAGGATACTGTAGGACGGGAAGTCATAGGTTTACGACGAAGAGTAAAGGTAATTTGATTGGATTAATTGGAATTTATTTTAATCCTCAAGTTTTGACACCATTTTTCAAGACTTGTGATGTGTGGTTGGATGCAATAGATGGATCGCTATTAACTGATAGGATACACATGTCATCGGCATAGGTGGTGATGACAGTTTTGGAAAAAAAAAAGTTGAATTTTAAGTTTAATAGATTTTTTTTTAAACAATCATCTAAGATAGATATATGCCTATTGTGTATACAATATTTATATTCATCCAAGAGACTCCGAACCAGACTTTGTCCTTCACTTGTGGAAGGTAAAGCTAAACTCCACGAGATCCCAGCGCTACTCTACCAGTCTCATCAATGGAATTGTTGAAATTTTATAAACTCAATCTTTATTATATAATAGTTTAAATCATTTTGATTTATATTATACCTCATGATATCTAAATAATAAATTTTTATAGTGTTTAGGAAACATCGATTTGTCTAGCTAAGCGACAACAATATTTGTTTTTAATTTATTTTTAAAAATACATGCAAGAAATATTTTATATCTTTTGTTTTGTTTTGTCAAATTTTAACTAATTATGATTTTTTTTTTTTTTTAGGTACTGTTGATAGTATACCTGTCGTATATTCACCTCTTATTGGTAAGTTATAGATTAATATTATATACTAATATATGATAATCATTTTAACATTCTCAATAATTATTTATATATAAAAGCAATAAATATCTGTTTTAATATTTATGCAGTTTTTTTGGTATTTTAAGACTTTAAATATATATATATATACATTATAAAGCAAAAGTGTTAAACATGAAATTGTTTTTTTAAACAATTACGAAATTATTTTCCAGTAAAATCATATTATTAATTAAAAGTTAAATTGAAGTGATAAAATTTTATCGGATAGAATATTGATTATTTACTGCTAAAGTTATTTCTTTTTGTATATGCCCTGTTGCAATCGTGGGGATTATAGAAATTTACATACCAATGGGAAAGTAAACTGGATCTTGACAATAACCGAATATAATAGTTCTTCTAAATAAACAATAGCTAAAATTGGAGCATTGAGAGATCCCAAAGGGAAGACGAACTTTTGAAAAAAAAAAATCATTGATTTCGAAACATCCATTATCTGTACATTGAAGAAATGGATATTTTTATTTGTTTAATTACTCTTATATATACAAATTTTAGTTTTTATATGGCTGTAATCTATAAAATTAAATAATACTAACGATAGGATTTATGAAAACCGTATTTGTATTCGTACATAATATAGTCGGGGTCCGTATTATATTAAGCTCATGTTATAGAAGCTTGTTCTAATCTTTCGGGCGAGCTCGGGTGAGCTCGGGCTAGCTCGTATTCCTTTGGGTCCTCCATTACAACTATTATCCATTACGATCTCTTATTCTGAGCTTGAGAGAAAAGGTATGATCATAAACGAAGAAAGAAGTAAGATTATGCAGATAGGTCGAGAAATCGAAGACTTACATATAAACTGTAGGGGTAAGAATCTGGAGTTGGTAGAGGAATATACATAACTAGGGACAGTTGTTGGTAGAAATGGAAAAATAGACCAAGGGATATCAAACAGGATCAAAGAAGCAAATGGCATCTATTACCAGTTCTGCAACACGGTCTTAGGAAAACGAGAGGTGGAAAATATAACTAAGATCCACATATACAACACACTCTACCCTCCAACCCTACTGTATGGTAGTGAGAGCTGGGTCCTTCTAGATAGGCACAAAAGTAGACTTACCGCTGCCGAAATGAAATATCTGAGAAGAGTAGCTGGCCGAACTAGGAGAGACTGCATCCGAAACGAACGGATTATACATAATGTTAAGGTTCCACCAATGCTGGAAACCGTGGAAAAGAAAACGCTCAAATAGTTCGGCCACGTTTATGGGGATGAACGAAGACAGGTAAACCATCAAATTTTTTGAGGCTAGACAGAAAAGAGGCCAAGAGGACGTCCACGGAAAACTGGGATTGACAAAGTGACCAAGCTCGGACAGAAAAGAGGCGAACAGTTGGGTCATATGAGAGACCTGGCGAAGGACCGTGATGACTGGCGTAAATGGGTGGAGGCCACTCCACGCTGAAAGGCACTAAGGAGGAAGACAAAGAAGAAGAAGATCTCTTATTTCTCCTTTCGTTAATCATCAAATTCTTTTATATTTTATATTTAAGTATTTTTTATAACAAAGATTAATGTGAAATGTTAATTATTTCAAATAAAATAAATTAATGGTACTTTAGAGGAGACTAATATTGAAAATTAGCCATTCATGCCCTGTTAGAGAACATCAATGAGATTAAAACCTACATCATATTAAAAGCTGCTTAAAATATACTGAAATGCTGAGTTTAATATATATTACACATATAGGTACGTGAATGTAAAAAAGATGGCCTAATGACAGATGTAAACGGATTACTACTAATAGATTGTTTCTTCACAAGATACTTTCATGTTGGATAAATTAGATAATAAAACATACACTGTTTATAAAACACTTGTATATATGGATTTTGTTTTTCGATATACAATAACTAATAAAAAACAAAAAAAATTGAAACTAATTTGAGAAGATCGGGGCGTCGAGGTGCGAAATTCTCGGCTTTATAACAACTTCCTCACCGCAGAACAATAAAATACCAACCGGAGTTATCAGTTTAGCAAGAAGTTGTTGGCCGCAAGATACAATCGAAGTTCTGTCAAGTTAAGGGGACTAAGGCGCAAAGGGAGCCGAGAACTAACAACACTTCTCAAGTTAACATAAGTTGACAAAGCCGTATAATTTCCTTTGCTCTCGTACTTTTGGATACACTCGTTATGTCAAAGTTTCACATAGACCCAACGGTAATATATACAGTGGCTCACAGTCAAAATGATATACCTGGATATTGATAGAAATTATTGAATAAAGAAATAGTTCAATTTATACTACATTGAAAATAATAATTAATTTTTAATTGTGGGTTGAAGGTTGCCTGCAGTGAATAATGAAGAGAAGGATAGTTGGGGTGATTAGTTAAAATAAAAATGGCAAAAATAAATAATAATATTTTTTTTTTTTCCGAGGCCACTGCCGTTTCAACCTTCTTGGAGGATTATAGGGATGGGTGGTGCTTGATAGAGATTGTGCAAGAGGATTTGGATGATACGTAAGATTCTGGCGAAATTCGGAGAATTTTTCTGGGATAAGGTCTAGGACAAATGGGATGTTGAAGTCATGATGTAGGGTTTTGTCGGTTACATAGAAAGGAGCATCGACTATTGTTCGAAGAACTTTTGACTGGAAGTCAAGTTGGATTGGATGCACTTGATGTTAGAAAATTTTGCTATTCCCCACAGTTCTAGTCCGTAAGTCCAAATAGGTTTCAGTATTGTCTTGTAGATCAGTAGCTTGTTTTCAATGGAAAGTTTACATTTTCTGTTTATTAGTCGGTATAGTTGGCCCTACCGTCGATTTAGATCGTCGTTAGGCCCTGTCGTTTAAGTCTAGTATGAGGGTTCCAGGTTAAATAATATTTATTTTAACATTTGCCGACTTTTCGACCCGAAGTACAGGCCTTCATCGGAGCTGAGAAAAGAACCAGATAACAATTGGTATGAGAAACATAAACAATGTAGGTAAAAAAAAAAACTTAAAGTAAAATGAAGTAGATAAGTGAACATTAAAGTAAAATAAAGTAGGTAGAATAATGACAATAACAAGGACTAAGAAATAAATAATAATAACGGTTACAAAGTGTGAACTAATGAAGCAAACATAATCAAAACAAGATAACATAAATACTAAAATGGTAATCTTAGAATAAAATATAAAGCAGAGAAAAGGAATATGAAGTTATATAAGAAATACATATAACTAGAAAAGTTGAGATATTGTAGATGGAATAGTTAAATAGAAAATTGAGATATTGTGAAGTCTATCAAAATGTACTGACTACGTATAAGGGAATAATGAGTTAAAATAAAGTAAAAAATAAATGAGGAAATGTATCAATATATACGAAGAGGACATGAAAATATGGAAAATAGAGTCAAAATAAAGGAGGAAATAAGGAGAAGAATAAGATAAGATAGTCAACCGACCTGATCGCCATTGATTTTTTATTAAAATAATTTATTTTAATCAATAGATATCGTAGTAATAGTTATTTTCTTAATTCTTTTTCTTGTTCTTATGCAATGATATGTATTATGGTCTTATCTTATGTTATTCTGCTTGGTGTGGGGTTGTATGGCAGCTTATGGTATTGGAAATCATCACTTTATAGTGGAAATATTCCCATGGTGTAAGCAAATAAAAATGTTTACATAGACATTTTGAGAAGAGATTTGAAAGAAATTGCTAAAAAACAAATTTTATTTTTATCAGAGCAATGACCCCTAACACGCTTCCATGTTACTTAAGGAAAGATTTATATATATATATATATATATATATATATATATATATATATATATATATATATATATATATATATATATATATAGTAATAGAACAATGTAAAATATAAATTATATCCAAATGGATTGATCAGTATGCTGCGTGTAAAGCAACCCTATGTAGTAGGGCAGCACTACTTTCAATAAAGTATTTCTCTCTCTCTGCCCCAAATTTACAAAAAACACAGCCACTATCTCTTAATATGAAACCACACCTATAGAAAAAATTGTAGGTAGAAATTAGAAAACACGAAATTCCTAAACAAAGAACACTTAAAAAAATATCTCCTCGGAAAATGGAGTAGGCTTAGCCAAAACATTGGTCGAATAGATTACAAACAGACCAAAACAAGTGGTAGAAAATCATGACTTGCTTATAAGGTATTGAACTAAATTAATTGCTTTAAAAAGTTAATTAGAAGTGAGGTGCATCATTTTGACTGTGCGTTAAAATTATCCAGTATTTTTTTTTTGTTAATATTTTTAAATAATCATAGATGAACATTTTATTTATTCAACAAATGCATCTACCCATACCGGGTCAGTTGAATATTTTAATTTTTTTGAGTTTGTACGTATTTTAATTGAGATTATAAATAAATCTGTTGAAAAGTTTCGGGTTTTATTAATAAACCATTTAAGTATTTTTTTTGGTTCTACAGTGTGTATTAATTTCATTGTGAGCCACTGTGTGTATATATACATTTGTTTGGAAATTCCTTAAATCGTGTAAATTACTCCGCTTACAAAACATATATAGGTTTTGAAACAAATATATATTTTTAAAAAGTATGCTACTGTAAACATCTATAACATTTGACCCCATTTTGCCTCGCTTTTCCTTCCAATAGTGGAGGGACAAGAGTGGTTCGGAGTTTGCCTGGATGATTGTAAATAGTGTAAGCTGTGCCTGTGTCTAAGGTATTTATTTTACTTTTTAAAGTAAATTTTATTTTCCTGT
The DNA here is from genome assembly GCA_928085145.1 of Nezara viridula. Taxonomy (NCBI): domain Eukaryota; kingdom Metazoa; phylum Arthropoda; class Insecta; order Hemiptera; family Pentatomidae; genus Nezara; species Nezara viridula. Next base: position 166,256,270 of record OV725078.1, on the reverse strand, counting down.
TGAACAAATCCGATACATAGGACTCCACCTGAAATTCTCGTACCAGACTTAAACGACTAGAAACCGCCCGACGTTTTCGACTACTACAGCACTTACTAGACAAACGCTCTAAACTTCCAACTATTTACAAAAGACTTCATATTACTATAATAAAGCCTATTTGGGCTTTCGCAATCGAGCTTTGGGGCTCTACTAAACCATAAAATTCCTCTCGTATCCAATCCTTGCTATCTAAAATCGTTCGTAAACTCCTCAATGCTCCCTACTTTTTCACAAATAAAATAATCATATCGGCCTTAATGTACCATATGTTTCCGATTTAGCTCAATCGATATAATTATCATTCCATAATAAATTGCTGAACCATCCAAACTCTCTTGTTTCTAACATTGCTTCCTCTTCTATTCCTGATTACTCTCCGAAGCGTCTGAAAAGATTGCCTCGGGACCTTCTGATATATAAATATAATTGGAGTTCTACCAATTGGTAGTTTTTCTTCATGGTATACATGTCTTGTTACTAATTTCATATGTTTTCTTCCCTCATTATGATATTTTATTTTGTTCTTAATTCGCTGTATGTTATTTTGAAATTACCTTATTTATTTTTTGATTTTGTAAATATGGTGTGAATGTGCTCTCTGAACTCTATTATAACTGTCCTTTATTGAGACAGATTGCAATATTGATCAATAAACATGTAATATAAAAAAAAATTCATATGTACTTCTTGTATTTTTCATTTAATGCAGTTGTAAATTTCAATTAAAAAAAAAAATATTTTCTTATTTCTTTATTAATTTTTTTTTCTTTATACTATTTTATTTTGTTCTTATTTCTATGTATTATAATATTTCTCGACAAACAACTAAAAACAAAAATCCATTTTAAAAATATATAAAATTATGTATCTAAGTGTATTATTAATATAATACAAAATGCATGATAATAAGGCGAAAATTCAACCCTAAAATAGCATCTGCGGAGAAGAAAAATTTTTCCCGAGAGTAAACAAATTCAAATACCTCGGCTCCACAATAACCTGAAAGAATGACCAACGGTCGGAAATAGATCATCATATAACATCCGCTAAAAGAGTTTTCTTCTCCTCTTCAAAGATATTGAAATAAATCTTAAATTAGAGTCATAATAACTGTATTGTGGAAAAGTCTTTCTATTTTTAAATTGACAAATATTTTGAATTCATACTGTCAATTCCCCTTTCATAATTGGCATGCATTCATCTAAGAGATTTTTTTTCTGATTTCTACAGAATTGCCAATGAAATAATATAGTACATGAAAATAATGCAGTATATATCCATGATTTCACTTAATGTAGTGCCTAAAAAACTAATAATAATAATACAAGAATGTAAATAGAATTCAAGAATCTAAAAATATACATTCATTTTAAATATATCGAAATGAATTCTTTGGAATCTTTCATAATTTTTTGTTTTTTTTAATTAAAAGATGAGGACAATAATCGAAATATTGTATATATGACAAAACCTAGCCATTGATATAAGTTGTACGTGTATAGCTTGAAAGCAATAACATATGATTATCAATCTTTATTTATTAATATATTGATTAAGAAAGGCTAATATATATGTTCATTTTTCCTTATTTTGGTGCCTTGAGGTTTTCATTTTTCGTTACTAACCAGTCTTATATTTATTTTATAATATCATTCTTGGCAACATTTCAGCCAAAACTAGGCCCATTTTCAAGTCTGGAAATTTTGAAATTATTATATACAAGTTTATTGAAGGAAGTTAATCGGCTGTTCTACATATCATGGGTGATAAATATTCAGGACGCAGTCATTATAAAGTTTTTAATAGTGCCGACGTTTCAACCCAAACATGTGGGTCATCATCAGGGCGTTGTTCGAGCACTTAATTTTACAAAATTAAAATTTAATAAAATTGAAATTGCAACAGCCATATCCAAAGGTCAATTGTATTCACCATGGCGGACACCCAATAATTGGGTCTAAAAGCATGATGAGGCTCTGGATATTATATACTTTAATTCATTGTAACATGAATTTAGAACCTGACAATATAGCACATCAGATTTAAGGTAATTACAAATTTAATGTAACAACCCAATTCTAACATGTATTGTAACATGCATTATATTTTAACTCAATTTTTAGCCATGAATCAACAAAAAAACATTAGGATTGTAGTTCTGAAAATGGGAGTAAATATCCCGAAACGTTAACATGCAATCATGTAATTTGGAACTACATCACAATCGATCAATTGTTGTTTAACTGGAAGTCATTATTGCCAAAAACAAAGAATTTGATAAAGGCAATTGAAAAATATTGGTGGTATCGAAAACCCGATGGTATGGTTGCAAGGCGGCGGATCGGAACGCTACAGTTTTTTAAAGATTCAGTCAGGGATACCCAAGACCCGGATCGGGTTACTTGTAACCTGATTTTCAAAGACCTGAAATTTACTACTTTCGAGATATCGCACGAAAAATTGGCGCCCGCCGTACCGCCCACACGAATTCTAGCGATAGCCAGGTACACAACGGTTGTCTTGTCATATTTATCACCTGTTGTTTAGGTTTTTAGGGTTTCTATTTTCGATATAGGAGGAGGTATTCTATCCCTTGTCTAGCTCTCTAACACTGTTGAATGTGAAAACTACTGAGGAAAAATGGTATAAGACAGATCCAGACTCTTTCGAATTAACCCAGCCCTGTTCAATGTGTCGTGTAGAATTTCATGAGCAATACTCAATCATATTTAGAAGTAGAAGTTGGAACGCTTGTTATTTGGTTTTTGGATACTATCTTTTTTCCTTTTTGCTTCTCTAACACGGCATCGCGTCAAGATACAATGCAGTTATCTATTAGCTTATTACTAGAGACATTATTGTCATTTTTCAGATAGAGGAAACCAAACTAAGCCCAAATTAAATATTGGAAGATTTAAATGCAAAATTGTTTTGTTTATACCCATTATTTACATATAGTAACTAAAAATGTCAAATATTAGTAACTATTATGCCTTCATTTTTATTCACAAAAACGATTTTTTTTAGACATTTTTTCTTAGACGGTCTTGGTCAAGACCGATTTAGGGCAACACCAATAATAATAATTCATTACAGAGAATATGAAATGCTAAATATTTCTCTCTTGCATATGCCGGTCCAATTTTTAGTATCTGATATAATCTAATCCAGATGGACAAATTAGTCCCCCATCACAAATAGTACAAGGCAGATCATTCGAATTAACCCAGTAGTGTTCATTGTGCCCTGTAGGATTCCATGGATAATATTTAATCAAGCTCGTTGGTTCTTGATATCGGCGGATCCAGGACTTAATTTAATGGGGATTTTTTTTTTAATAACCGCGATTACCCAAGAGGAAAAAAAACTAATCATATGAAATTAAGTAGTTCCTTTAATTCAAAGCCCCCCAAAAAATAATGTTTTTAGAAATAAATTTCTTATGCTAAACTTATTTATAAGCTCCGACCTCTTTGAAATCTGGGTTCTTTAAGTATTTTACTATCTGTTTTTTAATTAAAATACTCCTCTCCTTATCCTATACTTATTTATTGGACAGTTATAGTAGACGATAACGCAGACCACAGACCCCTATGGTTGAACTTCTCTACGTCATCGTCTTCTACAACTGTCCAATAAGAAATCAATATAAGGTACTGGTACTGGTGGGGGGCACTAGTCCGGCAAGTGGGTCTTTTTGCCAAAACCTGACGATTGCCAGGTCGCACTTGTCGGAGTAGGAATGTTAAGATTCATTTTAGAGGCCGCCAAAAATAAAAATTAACCGATCCAGGTGTGAATCGAACCAACAACGTTCAGAACCTGGCACTCAGGGAACCTCGCTCCAACGAGCTCGGCCATCTCGACCTCTAGTATAAGATAACGAGGTATAATTTTTTTTTTTTTTTTTTTTGGACGAACTTAATTTTAATTTAATTTAATAGGTATCATCATCAATATAAATTATGAAAATATAGTTGTACAGAGTTCCTTGATATTCTCAAAATTACTAAACACGTTTCTACTATTAACATTTTTCTTCACCAGAATAAAATTGAGAAAATTAGAAAGGTGAAAGAAGGTCAAAAGCCAAAGCGGAGATTTCAATCTAGCTTTTTTCTTTCTTTTTTTTTTTGTTATAAGAAGGAAGAAGAAGAACAAAAAATTCAGGGACATTTATTCCTCTAAGAATAATAATAATTAACAATAGATGTTTCAATTTTCTAGCATAAAATGACTAGAAATAATTAAATTACAGATTGATGTAACCTTAGAGTTAAAATAAATGACAGGCCTAAGTAAATAAATAAAAACGTAGTAAATAAATAAGAGTTAAAATAGAAATAAATAAATGGAACGAAATAAATGATAAGCATAAATAAATAAATACAATATAGCATATAAATATCAGGGGGAAAATGAGAGAGGAAACTGGGAGCTGGAGAGTTTTAAACGGCATAAAATCACGGAATCTCAGGAACTGTTTGATGATGAGAATAGTTTTCCGGATAATTTGGGAAATATGAATGAATGGGATATATGGTTAGGTCATTGTTAATTTGTTTGATTATTATTTCTTATACTTAATATGATTTAGGAAGAACAAGTAATGATATCTAATGCAAGAGTTCTGAACGGATTCGCTAGTTAATTTCAAATATTTGTAAAATTTACACAACAGTTTCAGGTAGAGGTGCTTAAGACTTAATTTCTAAGTATTACTGAATTATTTTTTATTATTATAATTATATATATTTACAATGGAGGACATTTTGAACGTCCTAAGTATAGAATATAGGAAGTAGTAAAAAAAAAACAGTAATTGTTTTGTACAACTAAAATATTTTTTCTTTAATAAAACCAAAATAACCTAATATGAACTATTATAGTACTATAGCCATGCCATTTATGAGCGCTGAATGACGTGGCAGAAGACAGTAGGCGCTTATGACGGTAACGCTTTTCCGCCGATTAAGTGCATTTTATAAAGAACCTTTTCTAAAAATTTAAAAAATAATCACTAATTTAGAAGTAAAAATGTATTTTCTAAATGTTTTATTTCACGCTGTTTTTCGTTATTGCAGGCCGTTTAATTACAAACGAAGCTTGATTTTCAAATTTTCAACAATGACTTTATTTGTGTTTTTATTGCTTATATCAATTACCTTTTAATATTTAATATCCAGCTTTACTAAAAGGCCAATTATGACGAAATTAAGCCAAAGCCAAAATTCGTCAATCTGCCAAGTTTGGACGCTATTTTGGGACTATTCGTTCAATTTTTTTGTTGGAACATTGATTTTTTTTTTATGAATGATTGGAAGGAACACAATGATATGCAATAGAGATGTGGGGGAGGGGGGAGGGGTTTGGGCGACAGACTAACTAAACACGCAACACCTGGTCCATCAAGCTCAGTCAAGGAAGGAGAATGCGCTAAACTTTGGAATATTGAATTGCATGTAGATTAGGCATGTTATACAACAATAACGAAAATTCGCCACTTAATGTACCTCAAAGGTGGTGTGGAAATTATTTTTTGCAGCGCTCATACGCCAAAACTATTGATTTTACGAAAAAGATGTTATCACATTAACTGTAGGAAATGTTGCCTAGTTTCATTTTTATATGAATGTTTTTATCGTGAAATGAATCGGAAAGGAAATATTATCAAAAAACTGCTTTTAGGCACCGTTTTTCCAATATGGCGGTGCGAGTGGCAAGGATGCGAAAGAGGATATCGAAATCTATATAACTATCCATTTTCATAAATCCCAGAAAACTTTCCAGGTAGCCTCTTTTTTTTAGACCCAAGTGACTGTACTATTAATTCAATTTCTTTTGTTAATTGGTGCAGTACTTCGCCTATAAAATGGACCTTTCCAACTGAAATAACATACAATAAAACTTCTTTATTGCTCTACCGTTTATAACGATTCCCCGTTGTAAAATAAGATTCTTTTTCCTCGGCCCTCATCCCAGTTAGTGGTTTTTCTATGAAACTTTATTGGTTATAACGATCAGATTTCCCGGTTGTAACTTTTTAAAGTCAAGTTTTTCTTCAGCATTTTTTTTTTTTTTTTAATTTACCTCTTGTAGTCTGATAAATATGAGACCAACTTAGAAGCGGGTCCTATATAACGGTCTAATAGATTTGGTGAGCGTAATCCATAGGATTTTTTTCCTTGTTTGGATAATAATGGAAATCTTTTAAAGCTTTTTTTTTTTTTATTGAACTTTGTGAAGCATGTTCCAGACGCAATTTTTGTCCCTCTATCGCTTTATTTTCACCTTCAAGAAAACAAGTAAAAACATTTTTTTTTCTTAAACGTCGATAAGATTTTTTAAACACTAAATAAAATTATTTCATCGCAGGACGCACTTTGCAATCGGTGGCCTGGTTTTCGCAAAAATCTTTGGCAGAAGCTCGCTCAGAAGCAAAGTCGGCGATTGTGTGAAAATCACAGATTCTGTTTACTCTATCTGATCACCATAAATTGTAAGAACTTATGTTATAAACGGACTAAGGAAAATTCGCATTTTTCTTCTTTATATTACTATCATGATTTTTGCTCTTTTTGTATACTTTGTATACACATGATAAAAAATAATATTTTAACCCATGGCTATTAGTTTTTGGGAAGAAATAATTGAACCCTTTTCCTCAGCTACACCACCAGAACAAATTAGAAAGCTCCAAGTATTAGAGTTTTTGCATTCCGATATCTAGTATTAGAAATGTGATTCTTACATTATTCTTCAGCCGCGTAAAAAAATACTCGATAAATTTGAAGTATTTTAATATTAAGTGTGATAATCACACTACAACAACCTCGGTAAGGTTCTGCGTTTAGTGGCAGCAAAATTACGTTGAGTAGGTATTTAAAACTTATTTATCTATATGTATGTATGTTTTCTTTTTTATCTATGTTTAGGTTATTTTATTCTTATTCATTGTATATATATTATTGGTCTGTATTTATTTTTATTTATTGTACATAAGAGTGTGAATGTGATCTCTGAACACTATTATAAATGTCCTTTGAGACAGATTGTAGTATTTTTCAATAAACAGGTTAGAAAAAAAAATTATATTTACTCTCGGGAAATATCAATGGCAAAGACCTCGTAAATATTAGTCGCAAGGCGATTGGAGAGATTTATTCTAAATTAAGAAAAGTATAGTACTATCAGTGAGTAGTTTCTCAACAAGAGATTTCGTGTTATTATATTCCTGAGTGCACATTTACTAGTTGTATTTTTTTTTTTATATAATACTCTAGTAAATATCAATGATTAAAATAAAAAAAAAGTTGTTGTAAATGGTACTGATGGTACTGATGTAAAATGTCTGGTAGTTTTATATATTTTATTATTTATTCTAATTACTATTTTTCGTTAATATCTTTTCCAAACTGGAGGATTAAAATAAATTCCAATAAATCCCATCAAGTTACCTTTACCCTTTGTCATAAACCTATTACTTCTTGTCCTATAGTGTCTTTTAATAACACCCCACTTATCACTGTTGAACAAATCCGATACCTAGGACTCCACCTTGAAAACCGTCTCACTCGGAATCCGTATACAAGACTGAAACGACAAGAAACTCCTAGCTGCATTTCCACTTACTCCAACACTTACTAATCAAACATTCTAAGCTCCAAATTAATCACAAAAGACTCATATGTATATGACTGTACTAAGGCCTATTTGGACTTATGGAGTTGAGCTTGGAGCTCCACTAAACCATCGAATTCCTTTCGTACCCAATTCTTACAATCCAAAATCGTTACTGCTCCTCACTTTGTCACAAATAAAATAAACCATAGAGAACTTAATGTTCCGATTTGGCCCAATCCAGATACCTATCCTTCCATAATAAACTTCATAACCATCCGAATCCTCTCAATTCTAACCTTGCTTCTTCTTCGATCACTGATAACCCTCCGAAGCGTCTGTAAAGAAGATGGCTTCGTGATCTCCTAATTTGGAAACTTTATTTGAGTCCTACCAATGGGTAGTTTCTCTACAAGTCTTCTCGTGGAATTGTATTACTATTTATTAGATTTACTTTATGTAATTATATTAATACAGTTGAGAATTTCATTAAAAAAAATTTAGAAAATCCTCATCCAAAACTAGCATCTCATTTGTGCTAATCAATAAAGTTTATGGACTGGTAGATTTTTTAAGCATATTTTCATGTTGATTACAATTTTTAAGTATATATTCGGCATAGCTAATAAACTATTAGCAAAGACCTAAATGGAAAACCTCTAAATAAGCAAATAGCAATAATTTTTTTTCCCGGAAACGAATTGAAAAACATGCCCTCGATCTCGTACATAAACTGAGGTTTAGAAAATTTCATCTGTTGCATTATACGTTATGAATATCAGACAAAGTATATAACGCTATATTCCTTTAAGTTCTAGTTGAACCTCCCTCAAGTGATAAAATATTTTGTTCATTCTACCTCGAACGATAAAATGATATACTTCCAAATATAAAATATTTATAGAGTTCTTTCATATCCAGAGTTATATGCAGGTGAATATTTTTCTTCAGTGTGTGCCAAATCTCTTAGAAATCACCTACTTGGAAAAAATAAATTCTGTACCGCAAGAAGTTCAGTAAATAGAATCGGACCTTTATTAAAAACCTTTATCATCGGACCTTTCTATTAGTAAATAGAATTCAGAATAGGACCTTCTGTTTCATAATCAAAGTTTAAAATGGCAAGTGATAGAAGTCTGAATTTAGAGATAAGCTAAATAAAAGAAATATTCAATATTCCCGCCATATTTAAACACTTTCACAGCTCTCGGTATTTTAAAATTGTTCACAGTTGTTCAAAAACCTTTAATCCGTGGGGAAAAAGTCATAATACGTTTTATAATCATCAAAAAATATCCTCACGTGATTTAATTTTTAAAAAATAAAAATAAAGGAAGGAGATGGTCCGGGGTGGCAGTCATAAATATGCTGAATAGTGGCAAAACTATTTAATTAAAAGCCAACGTTTCGACCCGAATTAGCAGGTCTTCTTCAGGGAGGTGTGTTCAGCTAGGAGTTTCACTTAGAACTGGACAGCAGTTTTAAGTGAAACTCCTAATGTTAACACACCACCCTGAAGAAGACCTGCAAAGTCGGGTCGAAACGTTGGCTTTTAATAAAATAGTTTTGCCACTATTTAGCCTATTTATGACCGCCACCCCTGACCATCTCCTTCCTTTATAATGTAACGGTAAACTATCAAATATTCAATTTTAATAATAATAATCCTTGAAATTTACTTTTGTCTTTCAATTTCGTCCTCCAATATTAGGATTATAAAAATATTAATAAATTATTGACAAAATTGTTTTTTAATTGTTATATATTTTTTTTTACTCCTGATAAAGTTATAATAAACAAGGAAAATGAAAATTACTTTTCAAAGTTTTAAAGCTGTTTTATTCGCTATCATTTTGAAGAAGTATGTCGAATTTATCATAATAGAAAAATACGGATTAAATAAAAAATATGCATATTAAATTAATGAAGATTAACCATTTACTAAAAGGGTTTTAATCTTCAACGAGAAATTGAATAGCAAAGCTTAGAGTGTTTCATGTTAGATTCAGAGAACCGATGAAGTGCAAATCAACTCGAAATAGCATCAAAGACCGATTCAAAGGTAATCTGAGATCAAAGGCGAGTCACAAGTGTTAGCTAGTGCATTTTTTTTTTCGGTTGAGCCAGTGGTTATCCGGAATCGGATATTTTCCTCCATCAATCCTCTTTATGAGATAAATTTTTAAACCTCACTTTTATCATGGATTGTTTATTTAATTTATTATCATTTAAGTTCTACAAATTTCAAAGACTGAAATTTACATCTCAGCTTCCTCGTGGTGCAAATAAAAGGAAATTTCCCTCATTTAAACTACGATTGATATTTGTTTCTCTCTTTTTTATTTTTAAAAAGTGGAACCAAATCCGATACCTTGGACTCCACTTGGACAAACCTCTCACTTGGAATCCCCATACAAAACTGAAACGACAAGAAACCGTTCGACGTTTTCGCTTACTCCAACACATACAAGACAAACGTTCTAAGCTCCATATCAATCACAAAAGATATATATATATATCTGATATATATGACTGTACTAAGGTCTATTTGGAATTACGAAGTTGAGCTTTGGGCTCCACTAAGCCATCGAATTCCTCCCGTATCCAATCCTTACAATCCAAAATCCTTCGGAAATCCTCAAAGCTCCTTGCTTTGTCACCAATAAAATAATCCATAACGACCTTAATGTTCCTTATGTTTCCGATTTGTCCCAATCCATATACCAATCCTTTCATAATAAACTTCAGAACCATCCGAAGGTCTCTAACCTTGCTTCCTCTTCTATCCCTAATAACCCTCCGAGGCGTCTGAAAAGAGGATGGCCTCGAGATCTCGTATTGTAAATACATTTTGCTTTTAGATTGCTACCAGTGGGTAGTTTCTCAACAAGTGATTTCATGTTATTATTTTCTGTTATCAAATTTACTAAATGTATTTTATTTATTAATACAGTTGTAAATATTATGAATAAAAAAAAACAATAAAAAGTGGAATAAAGTTTATTGGGTATGCCGACTTTTTTGAGAATTTCCGCAACCTTCCGCAATCCTGATAATCGAAAATTAGTGCAATTTAAAACTGTTCTTATTTTTTGAATTTAGAAAATTTTACTGTTGAAGTTATTTGATCTTTGTCACACCGGGTCGCAACGACAGACAAACGTCGAATTGTTCGTTCAACCACTGGCGGGTCCACGGAGGGGAGTCTTTCAGATATATAGTTGTGTATAAGGTCACTTATTAATTATTTAATAAACTATTGAATGTTCATTTTCTCTAAGTTTATTTACGTTTCGATCCCGGTATTTTCTTTTTATAAGTCAACGATGGGATCCTCTTCAAAGCTAGAATTTTAAAAATAGAGCTTCGAACAGGCCAGGGACACACCGACAGTCTCAGAACCGTCCACTAGGAGAAACCTAACTAAGAATGAATTAAAAATTAGAGGAGTTAAATTCAAAAGTATATTGGTTATACAAATTATTAACATATAGTAACTAAAATTGTGGAGTATTATTTACTATTTTGTCTTAATTTTTTGCAATAGATAATCAAAGTTAAGTAGCGCCGAGCACTTGGATGGGGGACCGTCCACCAAGGAAAGCCACGCTGCCCGAGATTCCTCCCCCCCCCCCCGGGTATGTGAGTCCCGTCAGCGTACTGGAGGTAACTCACACGTTGGATTGATGACCCTATTCCGTACTTTAAAATCGGGAATCAGGATGTGGTCCAGGAGAGCACACTCGCAGTCAAAGATCTTCATAGTCTGTAGCGCCAACCGAAAAAAAAAATAAAAAATAAATATATATATATATATATATATATATATATATATATATATATATAATCACTGTAAGTTATGTGAGCTAAATAGTTAAATAATCAATATTTGTACTGTTTTTAAATTATATCATATATACAGCTACTAAATATGAGCACGTATAGAAACGAAGTAGATAAACAAACTATTACTTTTTTTCTTGGACACCACGGATTGTCTCAACATAATTTTATTTTTACCTTTTTTTCGTTCAGATTAATTACAATAAATAATAAAAATAGAATTAAATAATAAAAAAAAAGCCTTCCCCAAAAAAAAAAAATTAAATGCTGGTTCCGCTATTGCGTTCGACCGACTGTTCATTTTTGCAAACCAATTTATGTTCCATTTTATTAGCTTTAATTTGGACCCAAATATAGCTATTTTTGTTCAATTGGTTCTCGAGAACGATTTTTTTTTTAAACTAGCATATTTTTTTAATACGATAAATTTCCACTCTAATTTAATTCTAGCAAATGCCATGGAAATGTCTGTTCCTACGAAGATAATTATTAGAGCTTATTTTTAAATGATCCCCGCTTTGAGTTTTCTTCAAACAAGGCACGAATTTGGTACGGTTGATGGACTATTATGAGATCTATGATGTCGATATGTAGGTTTGAGAGGAACTCGGACCTTCAAGTCCCCATCTTTCCATCAGGAACTCACAATGGTACGGCTACATTAACCTGATAGTCGATGGTAAGATGAACCTCATCAGGCAGAGAGGATTCCCATATGAGTATATAAGGTCATCTATTTTTAGACGCACATCCATCCAATTACTCACAGGTCAATATTCAGGAATTAATGCTCACTGAAATTAACAAGCGTGCCTCGAGCATTTCTTTATTTCCTTTTTTAGTACCCATAAGTCTTTCATTCTTAAGTATTCTAACTTTACTAATAATTCTTGCTATGAAACATCTGCTCATATTAAAGACTGTATATGCAAAATCATTATTTTTTTTTTTTTAATATGAATCGATAACTAAAAAAGCCAGGCTTGAAAGGCATCTGTTTTTGCCTTTCATTTTTTTTTTTTTTTCAAGAAATAGAAATAGAAAATAACTTTATTCTGGGACAAAGTCCCTTTTGAATAACAAAATAGAACATAATTATAAGACTACATCTGGCCAAAATAAAACAATAATAGAAAAAGAGAAAGTAAAGAAAATATTAGTTAAACAAGCTATATGAAAAATAAAATAAAAAAACCTATATACAAAACACTTAAAACTATGTAAAGTAGGAAAAAATTATAATTTCTGAAAACTTCTGAAAAATAAAATAATAAAAAATAAATTGATTTCTTCTTTAAAATGAGCTGTGTTTCTGCTAAGAAAGGAAAGACAAATCTGACAATATAAAATTTTAGAGCATTTAAATAATGAATAATATCTAAACACATCATTATCTTATTGTAACTATTGGTACAAATTTAGTTGTATAAGAATGAAAATAGTAAAAAAAAAAAACAATAGATGCATTCAGTAGCATTGAGAGTAGGAAGATATTCTAAAATCTCCAGTGAAGTTTACAGTATATAATGCTACTGTCATTTGATGATGAATGATATAATAAAAATGTATAATATCAAAAGTTTATCAAGCATCTGACTGTTTTTGGGATAGTAATTGGAATAGGAAGGTTTCGAATGTAGATATGGAGGGGGAATGCCGAATTCTGATAGGTAGGGAATTCCAGGAATTGACAGCGCGAGCTATAAAGGAGTTTTGAAATGAGGCAGATCTGTGAGAAGGGATATAGAGGTCAGAAGGTCGAGATCTTATTGAAAGGGAATGGACTGAGGACTTGAATTGGAGAAGGTTGTAGGCGTAAGAAGGACGATGGTTGTTGATGATTTTATATTGATAAAGGAACGTACCTAGGAAATATTGTCTTCGAAAGCAGGGGAAGAGCCACCTTAACTCAGTGTAGCGGTGAGAGACATGGGAGTACCTCGGGGCACCAATAACAAATCTTACGCAGCTAACTTTCTATATTTATTTATTCAATAATAATGCATTCTGCCACACCCAGCGCAATAGGTATTAGTACTAAATGTAAGTATTCATACAATATATACATGCAAGAAAAAGTATATATACATAAATAATTAAGAACCAATTAAAAAATTCATGAATAGATAGAAAAACAAAAAAAATGGCATAAAATAATAATAATAAGTTTTTTTTGTTTTTTTAACATCTCTTGATTAATTTTACTTCCTCCATTAGTCTTCTAGCACTTACAGGGCTGTTCTATGTGGATATCCAGGAAGATGGAATAATAATCTCCATCCACCAGCCATCCATCTCCTCCTTTTTTTTCTGGATAGGATTAATGCCCAATCCTCAATCTGTAGGAGCAGCAGCTATGTTGTAAGACACAGGAGTCGCTCACCTTCTTGTGAATCTCAGGGTTGGACGTTACCAGCCACATGCGGAAATGGAACCCGCGCCGTAGAGGTCTAAGCAATCGAGTTTGGACTGCACTTATTTATTTTAATTTATTATTTTTTTTTTTATGTTTGTTCGTTTTAAAATTCAGCGAACGGGATTTAAAATCGTAGCACAAAGTTTATAATAACAAGTAGTATTAGTAATAAAGAAAATGTTTTTTTACAATACATACATTACAATACACCCCTTATCACAGAAAAACAGGAAATGAAAGTTTTGCAACAGTTTACGATAGTCATTTTTGCAGATATTTTTAGGTGATTAGATAAAGAAATCTGATCGTTTCTTTTCATGATTTTATAATAATAAAGCGTAGTTAACCTTAACCTTAATGTTTTTAAAAAATACGAACCCATTCTGCATTCAACGGAAATTTCGCCTAGTTTACTATCAAGCAATTATTAATAACCTTGTTTTTATTTCATGCCTAATGATTATTAAAACCTGGAAAAAGAATTTAAATTTTTATTAAAACCAAAAAATTATGACTTACGTGTAAAGTGTAAAACAAAAAATTATATATATATATATATATATATATATATATATATATATATATATATATATATATATATATATATATATATCGATATTTTTCCAAAATCCCAGAAACGGTTAATTTTTCAATTCCTTTTAAATTCAGTACATAATCGATTGAATTGGTTTCAATTTTTTTATTTTATTTTTTTTTTGTGCGTTAATGGATTAGCTCTAACGAAATATTTAATTTTACTTTAGTTAATTTAATTCATATATGAAAAAGAGAAAATGATTGTAGGTTGCATAAACATTAATTTTAACAACGGAGAAAATTATTACTCTAACTTAGAGGAAATTATTTAAACATTTATAGTATATAGCAACTTAACTCTGAATTTGTGATTGCTTACACTTGAAGCAACAGACACCGGCAACTGAATCAGTTTACACCTGACTTGTTTTCACGCTCTGCTAATTTGCTCATTGCACATCCGCTACATTTTATGTAGATTCTACCCATAACTATTGAATATAGTTATTGTGATAGTTCCACCAGAATAGGTTATTTATTAGTAAATGTGATTTTTCACATTCCTTACTTTAACATGGTGTATAGAGTGCTACCAATGGGTAGATAGATCCTCTACAAGTCTTTTCATGCCATTGTATTTCTCTGTATCATATTTACTGGATGTTTATTTATTTCTATACAATTGTAAATTTCAAGAATAAAAATAAAACATGGTGTCGACGATGGTGTGTTTGATTCTCCCAACATTAACGAATTACACGCTTCGCTATTTTTAAATAACTTAAGACCAGGCCTGTGAAAAGTGGCTGTGATTTGGAGAAATCTTTATGCATAGCCCTGATTTTATATTATGGAGTTGGCAATTGGTATAAAGAACTTCAGCCGATATTAAAAAATACTTGGGCTAAGCATTAGACAACCTCTTAAACATGATCATATGCCCCTGTCAAACCTCTTTAAGAAATATTAAATATACATGTTATCGATATGGAATACTCTATAGGTTGAAAACTGTTGTGTAAATTACTGTGAAAAGAGAGGAAATAGTTTGATTTAGACGAAAATTAAAAAATTAATAAAAAAAATCCAGTACCTCTACAATCCTCAGAGTCTTGTGTTCAGTGCTATGTAAGCTTGAAGTACTGTTTCTTGGACTACGGTGAGAAATGAGATGATTTGACAAAGATCACACTCAACCGCAAGTACTGTCCTCTCGATTAATAGTTTAAGTTAGATTACCACTATGTAGAGGGTGTGTCCCAAGAATGATTCCAGACCTCAGAGAATGACACCAGAACAATTACCTTCCACAGCCGGACTCTAGCCCGAGAACATGTAGTACAGTTCCTAATTCTCTGAGTTACTCTGATCACAGAAAAATATAAATATGAGATTTAAATTATTAGATTTGAAATTTTTATATTTTAATAACCGGATAATAATTTAATTCTTTTTTTTAATTGTGAGCCAAGTAAACGCTAAAAATGTGTTTTGAAAATATCTGTAAAAAATAATAAAAAAATATTTTTATAATATTGCATCTTTATTCATCCATTATTTTATTCCCTTCGATTTTTATAAACCAATTTCACATTATATTCTAGTTTGACATTTCCTATAATTTATAGCACACTTGATTTCTTATTATTTTAAAATATATTTGAATTGTTTTATCAAGAAGATGGGAAAAAACCTTTTTGCGTGCCACTACGGATATATATTATTTATGATATTTACAACTGTATTAAGAAAAAAATACATTCAGTAAATGTGATAACAGACAATAAAAACATGAAAACACGTGTTGAGAAACTACCCACTTGTAGCACTCTATTATATTTTTAATATTAATTTTTAGGTTTTATAAACTTGGTGCAAACTTGGATATTTTTATACCAAGAATAGTATTACTTCTTATAATTTTCCCATTATTTCCTCTTGAATTTTCCTTCTATTAGTTATTTTGGAAACTAGACTCTTTATCTATATATTGAAGCATGTTCCCTCTTATATCCATAATAACTAAATTATCACCGTTTTTTTACTTTTATTTATTTCGAATCTCCATTCTTTACCGGCTTTCGTCAACATCGTTGTATTTCGTTCAAAATTTTTAGAACAATCCCCTGAGAGTAGCAGATATAACCGCATGCATGGGTATTTTTAGCTAATATATATTTTTAATCGATATTTAATATATTTTAACCCTCGTTCCGCTCACAGAAAACAAGAGCCTGTGTTTCTGACCTCTATACCCCCTATCATTGAACTAAATCCTTCGAACGTCTCTTTCTCGCTCCGTTGCCTTCTTATATTCTTCTCCGCCTAGTATCTATAATATTCAACCTAATATAATGCTATGTTCCTGGCCTCGCGTTTCTACGGCGAGTAGGGGGTTCCAGGAACCGCATTTATTTGTATTTAATACTTATATTGGTATTTATATCGGTCCCAGAAGGGAACCGATCTACCGAAAAATATATTAATTCTGTATTAAAAGGTAAGATACCACAGACTCCCTACTGTAGTATCCTAGATTGAACCATATAATTTTTATTGGATTTCCTTTCTAAAGGTATCATGTTTTTAAATTTACTATTTGTTCTATATCTAATTGGTGGCATGCAGGGTAGATGGTAAAAGTACTAAGATGGTTTACTAACTATTATATTTACAAATTTAAATAACCAAAAAATATATACAATGATAATGAACAAACCTATATACATAATAATAGTTGAGAATCATACTGGAGGAGAATGCTTGATGTTCATCTTGCTCCCTCCGGCTGTCGTCTAGCCTGAGTCTCAGCTATCAGTCCATATCTTCCTCTCTCCGCTTCTCCTGATCAAGTCCTTCTCGCTTCCTTCCCAGCTTGAAGTCTCCTCAGCTGAGTCCCAAAAAGAAGTGTCTTAGTCCTAGTCCTCTATTTCCCACCTTTCTTCATCCCCCTCTCTTTTGGTAGTCTTCTCTGATTGGCTGAATATTCCTAGCCTAAGGGATGACCACGCCCTCTCCCCCAGGCCACGGTAAAGCAGCAGGTACAGATTTACGTATTTCTGGTGGTCTTTCCGGGTCCTGTTTAAACACTCAGTTGTCGGTCTTGGTCGGTGGTTCTTAAGGGTTTTTATTACCACTTACAAAAGGTTGTCCTCGTGGGTCGTTACCCTAGCTCAGGTACCCAACCGCCAGATGTGAGCACTTATTATATTTATATATTTATACATTTAAAAATAACTAAATGAATCCACCGGCAGTCTTTACAATACATAGCAATAATATTCCTATACCTCCTTTTCCAATAAAACAGCATAAGAAGCATTTGGCCGATAAAGCAGTAAAAAAAGCACTCTCGCTCCCAGGCTATGGTAGAACCCTGCTAACACCATCAGATCTATCACGGTCGCTTTAAGAGAGTATCCAACAGGAATGGCAGGACGTATCGGATAAGAGTGCTCCAAGCAAACTGAAACTAATAAAGACAGATGTCAGACCTTGGACTTCTTCTAGTAGCAGCTTTCGCAGAGAGGAAGTCGTCCTTGCCATCCGTACTTAGGATCGAACCCACCTCCACTTCATCACTAAAGTTGGACCACCTAGATGCCAGTATTGCAATAGTGTACTGTCCATAACTCACATTTTTCAAGATTGCCCGTTTTAAAATCGTAAATTAAATGACTTAGAAATATCACTAGCCTTAGGAAAGGACTGCAATAGAACTGACAAAATAATAACATTTCTAACAACGGTAAATTTAATGAAAGAGCTATAATCAGAATTTCTATTCATCTTTTTCTTTTATTTAATTTGATTTCCATTATATCTTTATTACCTTCCCCCCTTATTTTATTTATTTATTTTATATTATTATTACTCTTTATTTATTTTTTTTGTATATATTTTTATCGATTATTTTTACTTATTTAATTTATTTTTTTATTTTCTTCGTTAATTTTTTTTTCATTAAACCTACCAGGTGAATATTTTAATAGTAATATTTGTATGTATAAGGGGCTGATGACCGAGATGTTTTGCGCCTATGACATCAAAACTACAAACCAACCTCCTTTTCCAATACCTTCTTACATCCGAAACACACGCTCTGCTATCTATTTTACTGACCAGAAGTTAAACCTTTTTCGTTATCAATTACCATATAATATAACACAACTACATAAAAATCAATATAAACTGTTCCTGACCATCACCAGAACGAAAATGAAAGAAAATACTGATTTGATTCGAGTTCAAAATTTTTTTATTTCTAAATATAAAAATTACAATTTTTGGATACGGTTGGCAAGCCCAGGCGTTACATTTGAAGCTAACAGGGCAGTGTGGTCGATAGCCGGCGATTTGGCTGTTTATTATTAGCAGTTGGCTAACCTGGCACAGAACTCCCCCTCCCCCCCCCCCATTGAACAGTGACTACAGCTTTGGCTTTGTCGGAATATCTAAAGTTAGGCCGAGGTATATAACATTAGAGCCACGATTTTATTTTTCCTTCCTTTTGTTTTTTTCTTTAAGAAATATTTTTAAAATTTCGACTCGTATGCGGGAAACTCAATACGAGAAACTCGAATTTTACAGGATTTAAATCATTGATGCATAGTTTGAATCAAAAATAATTCTTTAAAACACAGTTCTTTGTATGGTATATTTCATATAATGTGGCAGAACGTGCGGCAACTAAAAGAAACCAAATTAAAAGGATTAAAAAGCCACTGTTCCAAATGGAAAACTAGTAACCGACTATCCAGAAAAGAAGAGACAATCCTCTGCCGCTTAAGAATTGGGCATTGTGAATTTACACATTCCTATTTACTAAGAGGACTAGACCCACCGACTTGCGAGAATTTCAAGGTGCAAAGAGCAGTCCAACATATCATCCAAGACTGCCCTGTATTTAAGAATACAAGGAAAATTTTGAATATAGCTCAGAGTCTAAAATAAAACCTCACTGACAACGTAAAAGTCGTGGAAAAAACCTTGCGATTTTTAAAAATTATAAAATTCTACAACAGAGTATGAATAGGAAATGTTGCCAATGACCCTACAGGGTAGAGGCAACACTTAAAACAAATAAATAAAATTCTTCTTTTTTTATTATTATTTTTTTCGGCCCCATAAAATTACCCCTGATATTTCAGAAAGTACCCCTAAGATGTACAAGAAACGCCCCTATTATAAAGTAAAATTAAGGATTGTCCAAGAAAAAGAATCTCCTCCAAAAAAAAAATATGAACTTAACGGAAATTGTTCATTATCGTTCCCTTAATAACTGATAAAAAGTCCCAAAGAATCTCGCGACGGGTTTGGATGGGGGGAGGGGAATTTTCTAATCTTAAAGAGATAATTTTTGAACTTTTTGACGATATTTTAAAAATTATGACGTTTCTCACTAAGATTGTTAAGTACAGCATTCATACATACAAGTACTTTAAAATCACTGTCAAAATAATCGTGAACTTTTTATAAAATCAATACTCATGATGAGATTAAATTTACAGAATTTTCACTGTAACGGGAAATTGAAAAATTGGATTTGCTTAAGATTTTTGATCGCTCGAATTATGATTAAAATTTTCATTGTTTCGATTATTCTAAACATTTATAAGTCATTTATAGCAGAATAGTATTGGATACCAATCAATTAGGAATTTCGTAATAATGATATAATGTTTATATTGACATTGATTTAATTTAATTGATAATAAAAGTTAGGAGACCTTAATACCTACAAACAAATTTTTATAAAACATTATCTGATTTTACACAGAAAACACGGAAATTTAAAAAACTAATGACCATATCTTTCCTCCTAATTTTCCAATTTTAACGATTTTTTTTTGTTTTTTTAGGAAACTCCGTAAACTTTTATAAAACCATATACAATATCCTGAAAAAAAGAGTATACGTTTTGAGTTATTCGGAATTTAATTTTACCATCCCTCGTAAGTTGTTTCCAGCTTCTTTTCGTTGAAGTATATTATATAGATAAATTTAAAGGGTATCGAGAAAATGACTTTAGCGAAGTTTCATTGAAATCAGTATATTCGTTTAGGCGCTACAGTCTATAGCAACGCAGGTTTTTCTGCATTTTTATTTTTTTTCTCCTTTATTAACTTATCAAATTCTTTCAAAAGTTATATTTAGCATTTTTTCGTAACTCTGAATAATGTGAAATGATTACATTTTTAAAATAAACCATATTAAAGGTACTTTAGAGGAAGACGTATATGAACATTGGGCATTTAAGCCCTGTAAAGTGACATCAATGGGGATAATACCTAATTGATATTAAAGACCACTTAATTATACAATGATACACCGAGTTTAATCAAAATCGTTAGAGCCGTTTTTGAGAAAATTGTGAAAATGTGTTTCAGCGTTGATGTAAAGTGGCACTTCCGGTTAGCCGATTTTAAGGAAAAAGTTGCCGTCACAACTAAGGCATATACCTATCTTAAATACGTAATATCAGTTTCATAGGACTTTTCATTTTTGCTAACATAACATGCTAGCTAGACTGCTAACATACAAACACACACAGACCATTTTTCGGGACTTGGTCATTTCGACTCAGGGTACCTCAAAACGTGTTAATCCTTTGAAAACTCAGATTCAAAAATTTTCTCGATCGCAATACTTACACTTACTATATATTACATATATACGTAAGTGAAAGTAAAAAGTCAGTTTTCTGACCTTTTCTCATCAAAACCCTACGAGACAAACTTTGGGACTTTTTGTCAGTTATTATTTCATATTTACTTGAATTGTTCATTTAATACAGGTGTAAATTTAAATAAATAAAAAAAAAATTATTATCCTGTTTGTTTATTATTAATTTTTTTTTTTTTTGCGCATAGAGTGTGAATGAGCTTCTCTATCGCCATTACTAATGTCCTTAAATGTGACTAAATGTAATATTACTCAATAAAGATATGTGTTTAAAAAAAAATAATAGGTTTATTTACTTTTTTAAAAGTAAGTTTTCAGTAAAAATAGGGTGGTGTGTGAAATTTGTGTGACCCGATGGCACCCGATTTTTATTTTGTTTGTATTTATATTTTCTGGAAGATTTTAAAAATTAAAAAAATCGTAAATTATTTTTGCTACTATATATTTTTCGCATCTAAAATAACGGTACCTTCAATGTAAAAGAAAAAAAATTGGTAGCACCTCTCGAAATTCCTTTGAAAATAAAGAATGTAGAGGCAGAGAGTGGATAGCTCTTCTATTACTTACATCTTGAAGGGCTTCAATTAATTTGGAAACTCTTATTTAGAGGTATCGATGAAGAGTTCTTCAATTCTTTTTCGTCAGGCCAGAGGTGAAACTTCTTCGTTTATTTTTATAACCTAATAAATTATTTTCCAGTAGATCAACAGTAACACTACTTAAGTATTATAAATAATTTATTGACGGAAAATTCTGGTTAAAAAATAAAAAAATCAAATATTCAATCACATATTGACTCAAATTATAATTTAGTTAATTAAAATTTAGTAATTTAGTAAATTAAAAACAGCCTATCGGGCGATAAGTACCATAGCAATTTAATGATAGGGTTTACTTAAGCATTACATCAAATAATACGTAACATTGTGCTATGCCGAAACGTTCATGCGGAAATTTCTGCTACACAACCCATTAAACTCTAGCCTGTTTTATCAAAACGATTATTGTGTCTATAAAATTGTTGATTTTTACATTACAGCATTAATTTATCTATCGCGGATTGTTTTGTCGTCCTTAACAAATATGTTTTTTTAAACATTTCATAATTTAATATATTACAATCTATCACAACTAAGGATACTAGTAACAGCTATCTATCATTCACCCTCTATGTACAATGAATAAAAACAAATAAAAAATTATATATATATATATATATATATATATATATATATATATATATATATATATATATATATATATATATATACAAAATAATTTCTTCGATCGATCTTTGGGTATTATATATTAACATAATTATTTAAATAAGGAATTAGGTTGTTAATTATTGGGAGTTTTGTTGGGCAACACTAGATGAAACATCTAACAGTATCAATCAAAAATTTATAAACATGTACTATAAAATTATTATTTTTTTTTAACTACTGAACTGATCACGGGAAAATCCATGATTTTGTTTGTTCTTTTAAATATATAAGCAAATAGAAAATTTATACTTTTACTGAAATCTTGCTGATATCATTGATGCCTTTGAAAATTTTAAATGTGGAGTTCGGAAATAAAGTCAATGAAAAATTAAGTCAAATTAAATTTGAATGTCGTGGATATTTTTAAGAGGAGTTAATTGGGGTGTTCAGGCACAAGTGACAAGTGAAAATAAATAAACTATTTTTATTTTTGCCGACGAATCGACCGAAAAAATGTCGGCAAAAAAAGTATTTATTTTTACTTGTTACTTGTGACGAAACATCCCAACCAATTCCACTTCAATCAAATTGGAAATTCAAAAATGAATACTAAAGAAGTACGAATTTTTATATTTCAGCTTAAATCGAATTTCGACTTGTCTTATAATTATTATTTTATTTTTTTAAATAAATTACATAAATTAAATTATTATAATGCTCATTTTGTAAAATTTAAATTGTGATACAGGATATTACTGTGGAACTTTAATAATAATGATTTTAAAAAAATATATCGTGAAGTAAAAAAAGATCAGCGGATGTTGCTCTTGGAAGAAACGTTGAAAACTGTGGAAATAAAAAGATGTTTTCGATAGCTGAGGAAACCAAAACAAGACTAAACGGTTATTTAAAGACATTTAATCGTTTCTAGTTTCCAACAACTATTATTATTTCACATCCTGAAATATCTGATACGCTCGTTGTTATTCGTTAAAAGTATTTATTGGGTGATATATTATTTTTCCAAGGTGTACACACCATTAATCTTTTACCCTTTATCCACTATACGAACCAATGGCATTTGCTTCTAAAAAAAATTTTGTTAGCATCTGTAAGGTGTTATCTATTTGTACACTTGTACGCTAAATAGGAGAAATATTTTCGCAACTTAAAATCAACTTTTCGGAAAAAAGATAGAAGTAATAGACGTTTATTAACCGTTGGAAAGCTATAGATTTTAGAAAAATTAATATTTCAAATATATGGTGGTAGAAGGAAATAAGCAGTGCCGGGATTGAATATTAATTGATGTAATTAATAATGTCTAATATTATATTATTGAATGGGAAATAGACATTTCCATGGGAACTAAATGGGTTTTCCATAGAAATTATGTGGAAAAATAATTTTTTTTTTAGCTTGATGAACCTAAACTATATAGTTCACGGAGATATCATAATTTATATTTATTTCCTCAGCTTTTTATCTATAATAATGTAAAATTCTTAAGGTTTATTAACTTTTAAAAATATTAATTTCTATTAAAAGTGGAGAGGTAAGTGAAAGGTGGTCATCGTACCATTTTTATTAAAATAAAAAAATATGTTATATTTGTTTACTAATGAAATTCATATAAAGTGCATTTATCAAAACAAATTACGTAGATGGGGAAAAATTAAATAATTGATAATAGTTGATTCTCTATTTTTTTTAAATAATTGCGATGGTCACGACAAGACGAACTATATTTTAAATCAAAATTAGAAAATAAATTAAATTAAGTAAACTTTGATGAGGTCAACGAATCACATTTAAAATTAAACTTATTAATAAAATGTATTATAGAATGTGCTTTCAGTGGAAAACGGGTAAATGAAAGAAACAAATTTAGACAACAGTGGTTCGACAGAGAATGTATAATGTTCTGTAACAAGTCTTTTAGATTCTTGAATATTTATATAAATCGAAATAATAATTATACTAAATCACTATATTTGATTGCAAATAATGAATATAAAAAATTATTTATCCAAAAACGGAAGGATTATTGTAAAAATCCTAATGAAAAATTTAAATTCATTAAGGATACTAAACATTAATAATGATTTTTTTTTTTTAATAAAGAACTTTAAGAATAGAAATTTCATTAGTGAGTGGAATATTACTTTTGAGCAGTTGAGACATTATTTTAACTCTTTGTTGGATCCTATTATAAAAGCTGCACAAATTTTGTATGCCACACCAAATTGGAAAGATCTAGAGCTAAATCAGTCAGTGGAAAGAGAGGGAAATCAGTCAATGAACATTAAAAATTACATGAGCAAAGACAAATAATAATAAGGCGCCAGAACTCGATTCTGCGCCCTATGAATTCTTCAAAAATTCTCCAAAAAATGTTAAGATATTTAATGATTATTTTAATATATTCCACAGAAATATCCCACAGAGCTTTACTGAATCGGTCATTTATCCGTTATAAAAAGAGAGATGTCCCTAAAGAAGAAAACTATAGAGGTATTTCCTTCATTAATGTGACTGCTAAACTATTCAATGGAGTTTTATTGGGCCATTTGCGGAACCGGATGAATACAAACAAAATTTTAAATTATTTTCAAGCAGGATTTCGACTTGGCCGTGGACCACATTTTTAATTTGTTCAGCATCATTAAACTGACTCTAGCAAAAGAACGTCTTAAAGTCTATACATTCTTTGTAGACTTGTAGGGAGGCATTGTTTTTTAAATTGACTAATTTCGTTTTGTCGCATAAATATTTAAATATCTTAAAAAACTATTTATTTAAAGACTAAAGCGACAGTATATCACAAGGAAGGGCTTAGTATTTTTTTTTTTTTTTAACCTCAATCGGACTAAGACAGGGCTGTCTCCTAAGTCCTTGACTTTTGGCGCTTTTCATGAGAATCTGGATGAAGGTTTAAAACCTTGCTTCCTCTTCGATACCTGATAACCCTGCAAGGCGTCTGAAAAGAAGATGGCCTCGTGATCTACTTATGTAAATATATTATTAGAGTGCTGCCAATGGGTAGTTTCTCAACAAGCGTTTTCATGTGATTGTATTATTACTGTTTACACATTTACTAGATATATTTTTAATTTAATATAGACGTAAGTATCGCAAATAAATAATAAAAAATATATTATCTATTATTTTTATTTTTTTCTATTTTTCGCATAAAATGACATTCTTTGAATCTATTTTTGTAACTTATCTATTTTCTATTACTTATTATCATATATATTTTCATCGTTTTTTTTTTTTTACTAATAAAACAGACAAGGCCTTCGGCATGTCTCCGACTACATCATATGTGAAATAAATAAAAGATAAAAATCTTTTTTGCGTACCGTGTACCTTATTAATAGTATGTTTTGATAAATATGATTATATGAAGATTGTGAAATATGTTAGTAAGTGAAGCAAGGTGTAGTAAAATTTTAATTGACCGTATAGCAAAATATAAAAAAAAGTATTGCAACTTTATTAGAACGGAAAGTAACAGTAGATGGGAAGGATTTTCCATTTCTATCAAGGGCTGAACGTTAAATATAAGCAGTGAGTGGAGCCTGCCAGTTGGATTTCTTCCATGCCATGTACAGATCAACTCTACCGCCTCCCTGGACCCTCTTGATTCCCAACTCCGAGTTTGGGGGGGGGGGGGTGGATTTAGGCACGGGAAGAGAGGATCGATTAATTCAACTAATCAAACTTTCAACTGCCTTAACTTTACTAAAAACAGGAAAATTTCATGCGGATTCCGATAAAATTTCAGTTTGGTCGGTAATATAGCCGTTCATAATTATTAGTCCACCATAAAAACGCATTTTTATCAAATTATCAACATCCGTTGAAAATTTCGTGAACATGAATAATCATTTACATATCATCTTATCGTAACCAACTTTTATATTTACGAAAATTCTCATGAAACGGAGTTTTCTTCTTTTTTTTTTTTTGGTTTATTGAGTATTAATACAGTCTGCCACACTAAGGTCATTGGTACTAGGGTCATAGTATTCATTTACACAATATGTACATAAAAAAGGAAAATAAATATAAATAACCAAAGTAAGAAAAAAAAATATATATATATATAAATAAAGAGATAAAGTAATATACAAGATAAGTAAAATAACAGATTAAAGGCGATTAAGAATAAAATAAATAAAACACATTCACACCTATGTACAATATCTTATTAAATTAATCGATTTAATAAGATGCTTAAAACTCATGAATACCAATTTGAATCGTAAGATAATTTGATCACAAATTCGAGAAAATATAGTGGCCTACAAAAATATTTGGCCTGTATAAGTTGATTATTATGACTAGTTGATGGTGAAGGTCACGTCAAACTGTCCAATATTTTTGCAAGCCATCTTTTTTTCTCGATTTTGTAATCAAATTGTCTTACGATTCAGGTGGAAAACAAGTGAGTGCTCATAAATTTTACTATCTCATTAAAAATACCCCCTCCCCATTTCGGACAATTTTCATAAATAATATATGGACGAAGTCTTTGGTATTTTGGTACAATATTATTTGTTCATATTAGTAAGTAAGTTTTATATTAGCATTAGGTTAGTCGGCAAGTTATTATTGACTTCTTATAAATAGTTTAGTTTAGGTTTCTATTTAGTTTAAGTTTTATTAATTATCTTTAGTTTACTGTTTAGTTTAATATTTCATTAAGCTTTCAAAAATCTGTTACTATATAGCGTGTGTTCATATGTCCGTGGGAGTACGTGTATTTATTCAGTATTTGGGTGCCCTTTAAATATTATTATTATTTGTATCTACATGTGCGTTTGTAATAATCTGCTAGATTAGATCTCTGCTATTTGTTTTGCTTAGTTGTGTTCTGCATAGTAAACTTTCTTTGGTATATATGTATTTTTATTCATTTATGATATCTCATTTATTATATAACAATATTTATATATGAATAGTAAAAATATTTGGAATTTAAAATATATTTGGAATATTTGAAATATGAAAATATTTGAAACAATAAAAGTATTTATGATGTTTGTTATATAAACATATTTTTGTTTTTGTCTTCTTATACTGTACTTATTTTCTTCTACTTATAAAACTAATCTATACTAACACTAAACGGGCTAGACTCCATGGCTACGATGTATACTAAGCCAATAAAATGTTTATATTCTATATCCGTTAGTATAAACTATATAGATAAATAATAAATGTTTTAATTTTGACTATCTATTATTAAACGATATGTTATATTGATAAAGTGGATAGGTGAGGTTTTCTCGTGGTTTTCAATTTATACTCGCGTTTATCTTCGCTAGGACGAAAATATTACAATAGGTTATAATCAGATGAAGCGATGATTCAAACGGATGTTAATAATTTGATAAAATGGGGTCTATACCACGGACTATATGGGACATCTTCTGTTTTCTTTTACATATTATCATGTATTACTAGTTAAGGTCTATTTATAAATATGGATAAATTTAATGTGCAAACATATGACCATTAGAGTCCAGCTCTCCCAATAAACTCTGGATTTGTATCCAAGAGATTCCTTGTCTGCTTTCCATTTCAATTTACTTTTTTTTTTATAATATTTTTTCTTAGAATCGCACTACTTTTCTTATCATAGGCGTCGAACCATAAAGAACCCTCCCCCAATGTTGATCAGCCCATACGGATATAAAATAACTTAATTAAAATCTTACAAAATTCTATCAACAAATACATAAAAAATAATAAGTTCACCATTATAATCCTAAGCCCGTGGTGTTCTTTTCTCTATAATAAATTCCTGTTAAGCCATTACTCAAGCCTCCTGTTTTTTCTCGTTTTGATGATGCCTTGTTACAATGTTCATATACGTCTTCCTTTAAAGTACCTTTAATATGGTTTATTTTAAAAATTTAATCATTTCACATTATTCAGAGTTACGAAAAAATGCTACATATACCTTTTGAAAGAATTTGATAAGTTAATAAAGGAGAAGAAAAAATTAAAATGCAGAAAAACCTGCGTTGCTATTGACTGTAGCGCCTAAACGAATGTACTGATTTCAATGAAACTTCGTTAAAGTAATTTTCTCGATACCCTTTAAATTTATCTATATAACATACTTCAACGAAAAGAAGCTGGAAAAAAAGTTACGAGGGTTGTTAAAATTAAATTCCGAATAACTCAAAAAGTATACACTTTTTTGGGCATATTTTATATGATATTTTAAAATTTTGTGGAATTTCCTAAAAAAACTAAAAAAAAATCGTTAAAACCGGACAATTAGGAGGAAAGATATGGTCTCTAGTTTTTTTCCCTGAAGAGGCGAAAATTTGGATAAATTTAAAATATACGTTTTTAATTATTGAGACTTAAAAAACCTTTCTTCTACAGATATTTAGTGTCTTTCCTAAGAACATCTTTCATAAGAAATAAGTACCGAAATTTATACCTTTATTCTCAGTTCTATATTTCAACACTGCAATCACCACCTCTGGAATCAAATTACTCACTGTCTGCATAGATAACTTTTTCAACTAAAAATATCACTAAAATGACATCACTCAAAAATGTTGAAATTGGAGTTAGCCATTCTGTGGTTTATAAAAGCAAAGAAAGTTAGGTGGTTTATAAAAGCAGATGGAGTGATTAGCTTTTTATCTCCTGTCGTCGATATATTAAATAGATATTTTGTGATTATAATGGTCTTAATGACTTGTTATCTGTAAGCTTTAAGCCTTAACTCCGTTTAAAATGCACTTCAAAAATTTTATAATAGCCCAGCATTGCCAGAAAATAATTTCTATTCAAAGTAGATCGGTAAGTGAAAGTTGTGTGTTGCGCGCACTAGATTTTTTTATTTTCCTTTCCTTTTTTTTCTCTTTTCATATATATGATTTTTTTTTCTATTCCTATACCTCCAGCGAAACTTTGGCTAACTGCTCACATATATTATAGATCCAAACCATGGTTTGGAACTTTCCATTTACATCATAGTTACTCTATGTATTTTTTTTAGCTATATGCTTATTTATATTAATTAAATATATACTTACTCCTTTATAATTAATAACTGGTTCATACTAGATTGTGCCATGAATGAAGAATGCTCATCGTCCAGTGAAACATACATGCCCGGCGTGAGCTACTTGAGGACCCAAGAAAGGTTTCCCCATTAATTATTGATGTCAAACTCAAGAGTGGATCAATTGAGTTTTCCTATCAGTTCAAACAGCCTCTTCAGCGAAAGCGTCCTCTTGACCTTTCGGCTAACGACAATGACGTGAATCTTGATGTTAGCGAGTGAAAAATCAATTTATTTCGACTGAATACTGAGTACTCTTTTCAACAACAGTTGTTATTGCTAATTTTTTTTTAAACATTTACAAGTGTATTAGATGAAAAATAAAACAATTAAATTTGAATTCGGTAACATGGCATGTTATATGAAAAGTTCAAAAATGGAAATGGATGTGAGTAGGGAAACAGCTTTAAGGATCACAACTCTAGGTCTGTTGACCAGTTCAAGTACCTTGGAAGCCTGTTCAAAAGCCATAATAAAATATAGAGTGAAATAAAGTGTTTACAAATAAATAAATATGGTGTAAATGGACGATTTTTTAATTATTTCATACTGTTATTACAGTATGCAAATAGTAATATTTTATTTTTTTTTAAAAAACCTAATTTAAAGACACAATTTTAGTGAAACGGATTTAATTTCTATTTAATGAGGAGCCTTAGCTCATTTCATTTCTTCCCTAAATAAAAAAAAATATTTCATATTCTAGTGATATCTTTTAGGTTCGGCGCCATTTTTCTTTATTTTTTTTTTAAACATTATGCCAAATGTCACCAAATATAAATTTTGTAACATAATGTATTATTTATTCGACGTTTCGTCATCAGGAACCATTTTCAAGATCCTGCAAATTAATTTTAATTTTTTTTCGATTTAGCTCAATCCAGATACCTGTCCTTTCATAATAAACTTCTGAACCATCTGAACTCTCTCTTTTCCAACCTTGCTTCCTCTTCTATTCCTGATAATCATCCGAGGCGTCTGAAAAGAAGATGGAATCGGGACCTTCTAATATATAAATATAATTGGAGTGCTACCAATGGGTAGTTTCTCTTCATGTTGTACATGTCATGTTACTTGTTATTATTTACTTGTTGTATTTATTATTAATTACAGTTATAAATTTCTTCAATAAAAAAAATTTTAATTTAGTTGTTATACTTTAAACTATATCATTATAAAACACATATTAATTTATAACAACCAGTTATATACATAGTCTAAATTTTATTTTATAAAAAAGTTTTATAACATTACTCCTAAAAGTTATAAATAAATAATTAAAATACAATGTTAAAATTTTTAAGAAATTAAGTCATGTTAAAAAAATGCCGTTGATTAATCTATCCTTTCATGATAAACTCCAGTCCCGTCCGAATCCACTTGTTTCCAGCCTTGCTTCTTCCTCGGTTCCTGATAATCCCCCTAGGCGTCTGAAAAGAAGATGGCCTCGTGATCTTCTCACCTAGAATTAAATAGGGAGTGCTACCACTGGGCAGTATCTCTTCAAGTCCGTTCAAGTCATGATATCTAATGTGTACATTTTTACTAGTTGTATTGTTTCTACAGTTGTAAATTTCATTAAATAAATAAATTTAAAAAATGTTAAAGAAAATTTTATAAAATATAATTTAGACCATGTATGTAACTGATTGTTATTAATTAATATGTGTTTTATAATGATATAGTTTAAAGTATAACTACTGAATTAAAATTATTTTGCAGGATCTTGAAAATGGCTACTGAAGCCGAAACATTGAATAGATAATATATAATGTGATAACGTGTATGTTTGGTGACCTTTGGCCTAATGTTTTAAAAAAAAAAACTTGAAAAATATTTCGAACGCTATTTCTAACATTTTAATTTTATCCATAATTACATAAGAAAGTTTTAGGCTTCTTCATGAAGTTATGGAATGGGCTTAATCCGTAAATAATAATAATAATAATATTAATTTAACTTTTATTTTAATTAATATATTGGTGAATCATGTTTTATCTTTTGTTTTCTCACATAAAAGCACAAAGCCCTAGATAGCCAGGTCAAGCTATCTCAGACAGCTTAGAAATAGTTATCTAGAATGTACTGACGGGACAGAAGACCCATTATCAAGAGAGAACAATAACCGATTTCAGCCAAAGGGCACTTTCACACAGACATCTTAAGAATATTAACTATTGATAAATTCCTTTGCCCTCCTCTTCCGACTTCTCTCACTCTTCCCTTCAACGCTTCATATTCTTGGGCATATAAACCCCATCCTTCTCTGAACTAATCACTCATGTAGTTAATTCTCTTGAAGTCATGCTCTTAACTGTAGGAGACCTGGAGTGAACTCGTGTAGTCAACCCATTATCCAGAGTATATTACTCTTTATTTTAGATGCCATTTGTAACTGACATTATGAATAAAAACATCACTTATAAGTCTCCACTGCCTCCGATTCGTTAACTATGGGAAAACTTTTTTACGATTCTGACTATCCGTATATATTCTGTATATACCGATCTCCCCCCCCCCCTAGGGTTCTTAAAAATTCCATTTAAGTGATGTTTCATCAAAGTTTTTATTTCATTTTTGTTCCTTACGATCTTTATTCATTCTCCCTCAGGAGGATTAAAAATGCAATTTAAAAGAGCACAATTCCTTAGAAAACTCCATTAACGTGTTAATCTAATTAATACACCAGCCGAACAAACAAACAAATAAATTATCTCTTCCCAAAAGCATCCCACAATTTGCAAAACCCCGCGAGGGGAGGTTATGTGCTTTGCCAGAACTCATTAACAATTCATTTCCAAAGGCACTTGGCCCATTCCTCGAATCGCAATCTCAACCTTTACAATTTATGTTAGAGTTGAAACTGTAATTTAAGTTTAGAATTTTGCAAAGTCGTTAGTCAGGCCGTTTTTAGTCCCTCAGCTCTCAAGGATTGTTTCTTTATACTTGCTACATTAAACTTTAGGTAGAATTTACTATTATGTCTTGTATACCTGCGTTATTAATATCTCCAAGATGAATTAATCCTTTGAAATAATTCCAAAACCATAGGTAGCGTTAATTTTTTTATTTTTACTTTCACTTACCTATATATGATCTTGAAAATTTTTGAATCTGAGTTTTCAATGTAAGTACATGTTTTGAGGTCACCTGAGTCCAAATAACCAAGTTCCGAAAAATGGTCTGTGTGTGTTTGTTTATTTGAGCTTTGAGGTGTAAAACCCTAGGGTCATCAACGCCTGTTTGTTCTTTTGTTTTCTGGTTTAAAAAATAGTTAAATGTAAAAT
Source organism: Nezara viridula (assembly GCA_928085145.1). Taxonomy (NCBI): domain Eukaryota; kingdom Metazoa; phylum Arthropoda; class Insecta; order Hemiptera; family Pentatomidae; genus Nezara; species Nezara viridula. Next base: position 166,223,534 of record OV725078.1, on the reverse strand, counting down.
ATGAAACAATTTGGTAATTAACTAAAGGAGAAATAAGAGATCGTAACGGATAATAGCTTTTAAGAGCAATCAAAGGAATACAAGCGCGCTCGAGGTCGCCCGAAAGATTACAACAGGCTTACGTAACATGAGCTTAATATAATACGGCCTCCAATAATATTATTTACGTATAAATATGCGGATTTCGTAAATTTTTTCGTTGGTATTATTTAATGTTTTATTTTTAAGATTAGATTACAGCAATATAAATATTAAAATTCGTATATATATAAGGGTACTTAAACAAATAAAACTATTCACAACGAAATATAAATCAATATAGCGTTTATAATTTTTACTTTAACTCCCCCTTTGTTTGAAACTACTTATTTCTGCTAAGAAGAGGGTGGAAAGTGAAAGTTGTGTGATTATTTTTTATTACCATATACCAGAGGATTCTTTTGAAACACTGCATAATTCTCCCTCCTTGTTGAGAAAATCCTGTAAACAATCCAGCACAGACAGGACTACTCACTCCTATTCTTTGTGACGCTTGTTTACAAGACTTGTTTGGCTCTCCTTTCAGGATTGTAATTAAGACATAATTAGCTCGGTATCGATTGAAATCGGGGTTCGTAAAAAGTGGCACAGCGGCGCGACAAGGCAACAACCTTGGCCGGGTTAAATCTTGCGCGTACATAGTAAATCTCTTCAGTTAGCACGTTAGCAATTTAGCACAGTAATCTTAATGTTAATTTTCTTTCTTAATCGATTTTATTTTTTTTTTTTTAAATCATCTATGATTTGCTGATGGGACTTGGCCTAACCGTCACACAAACGTTGGAATCGACCTAAAGAACAATTATCGAACTTTTAATTGCCAAATATATTCCAACATAGAACTGCTTCACTCCATCTGGAGTGTTAGTACAGAAACATTTCCAAAAGATTTTTTGTCAATTTCAAATGCATACAGCATCGCTTCTTCAAGTGCTATAGGTCAAAAATTGAAATCACATAACAGAGAAAATGAGCCATAAGATATCTTCAAATATAACCTGCACCACTACAACCCATGAAGGGTCTTGGGTTTAGTACTATTTAGGGAAAGCACTATTTTTTGGTCTACGGTTGTGCAAGGAGGTGATTTCACCGAGATCACTCTCAACCGCCAGGTTTTTCCCCTTAATTATTTTTTTAAATTAAGGATTCCCACTTTATAGAGGCTGGGAGTGCCCTAGGAGGGTCTCCCTACCCAGGGTCGCCCCACAGTCAATGAAACAGAATAAATATTTTTTCATCCATGAGCCGGGATTCGAACCTGGAAACTTCAGCATTAGAAGCTCTGTACCCTACCACTGAGCTACCCCACTCCCATCTTCAAATATAATTTTGGATTTATTCTTAAGTAGGAAGTAAATTTAGCGATATGCGTTAACTTTAACTTAAATCATTTATGAATTCGTTAAATGATATTTGACCTTCCGATCAAGCTAAACGATGTGGTTGACATGTAGAGCAACGGCAATCCTGCCCTTGTCAGAGTAAGTAAGGGCATTAAAACAAATAATATAGCATAGAGGTGGTGTGCGGTTTCACGTTGGCTTCAAACAAATCACTATGCCGACCTACAATTATACAATTTTACGCTTTTAGATCCCCTTTCAGTGGGCACCATTTTGAAACGCTTTGTGAATAGTGGAAATTGAAACATAATATAGGTTAATAAACAATAAATAGTTATCTTGAATAAATTACGAATTTCGGCCCATCTCTAAGAAAAGACGGGTAAAGTGGGCAGGCCAATCGAATCAAAAAGTCAGTTAGTCTGAAAGAATCGTACTCTCAAGTGATTAACACGAAATAATCACGATTCACTTGGAATCCATCAATTCACGGAGAAATGTTAGATTTACTCGAAATCGGTCCAATTCATTCGGAATCGGTCAATTTTCAATTCTTGAGAATCGGAGGAAGGGGTTAAGGTTTCGAGTCGATTCTCGATGACACCGCTATAACGCTTTCTCAGTACTTCACTGATTCTCACCGAGTTTGTTCTAGAAAATCTTCCAGCCGTGTTCCTTTGTTTGGTTTGCTTACTTCCGAATCTACTCTTCCATGATAATTTCCCACTTCGGACATTTATAACCCAGGCTTATTTACATTACTATTTTGTTTATTTATTATTTTTTCTCTCTGATTGGTTTATTTATAATTCTATAATGTTTTGTTCCTGTTCTACTTTTATTTTTTAATTACCTATTATTTTGTAAATATTTAATTTAATTTATGACCATATTCTTGTTTTATTTATTTTGTATTTATAATTCGTTGTAATGGGACATCAATTATGCACAGAACAATAAAATTATTTATCATTCCATTTCATTTATTTTAAAATTTATATACAGATGAGAATCTATTATGTAAAATAAAAAAACTTTCCTCGTTCAATTTGAACTTCCTTCCTACTTATAACTAATTTTTATTTGTATACTTTTGAATCAGGTTTTTAATTTCAATTAGTTAAAACCAAAACAAAAATCTGTTTTGCATGAATATCTATAAAGTTGAGAATGTCTGTTAATGTTTTTTCCTTAATAAAAAGTTCTTTCTTAATTTTAAGAAAATGAAAATTAATTAATTAATAATGAAAATGATTTATCGAAGAATAGTTCATAAAAATCAGATTTCACATTAATCGGATTTCCCATCTCTATACAGGAGTGTTACCATCCCTTACCCAATGAAACACCCTAACATGACATGAAAAAAATTAATATGTACCACTCCATCCCACGAAGGCTTTTTCTTGGACCAATTATTTCCAATTGTGTCTTGACTAGCGGTTATATTTAACAAAGATGTAATGTGACAACATCTTATATAAAAAAAAAAAATTCGCCATAGCCGAACTGAAACCCGATCCCGTGATGTAGGTGTTCAGCTCTACACCCTCAATTCATTTAACAATAAAAACTAATATTATAATAAGAGAAGAAGAATTGTTTAATAGCTTATTAAATGTTATAGGTGCAGTTATTTGTTTTGACTTTGTTCTGTTTCTTATCTATATCGAAACCGGAAATTTAATAGGTTTAGTACCAGGACATAAAACCTGAGTCGAACCTGTGGAATCGTCCCTGCCATTGGAGTTGGATTTTTTTTTCATGATACGAAAATGTCCATCATCTGTAACCGAAACAGCCACTTTTCATCGAGAGTGACAAGGCGTTTTATGAACGCATTTTCACGCTATAGAAACAAGGAAGATTAATGTTCTCAAGATTTCACAGGCGCTTGGATGCCATTAATCTAGCTTCTTAACCTAGGGCAATAGGCTAATGGGAGGGTCACAGTTCAAAACCGCCTGCATGGACATCCGATTTTTAGTTTATTTTTTCCTTCTTTATCCATAAATTTCAACGTTTTTCATTTCAAAAGACAGAGTCAACAGTTGTCTCAATTCAAATCACCCGATAGTAAAACCACTGTCTTCGGTGACCTGGGCGAATGACATATCGATTATGGTGGTAGAGCTTTAAGCGCTAAAGCGACAGTTCAGCAAATAGAATTTGTAGTAAAACGGAAACCTAATCAGAATATAAAATAAGACAGCAGGGTTTAAAAGGAACTGTTACCCATTTTGTTAAAAAAAAAAAAAATACATTTTTGCCAAATTTCATGGGGGACAATGGCACATTGAAAGTAGCTATCAATACCATTAAAACAACTTTTCATTTTCATTTCTTACTATCCTTCATACTCCATCAAATGATGCAATACTATATATACTGTCAACAATAAATATATATATATATATATATATATATATATATATATATATATATATATATATATATATATATATATAACATAAAATGTACGGTATATTGAACGTATATTATAATTAAAAAAATAATTATAATCATTATCAGAAATATTTTCCATAAACGTATTTTTTCTCTCTGCATATAATATTTGTTTATATATATTAAAAAAGTATATTTTTACGTATTGGAGGGTTTCGGAAGCGGGGTAGCTCAGTGGGTGAGAACTGACTTCCAGAACTCAAGGTACCAGGTTCGAATCCGGCTGATGACTAGTAATTTTTCATCAGCCGTGGGTCGACCCTGAGGCCGGGAGACCCTCCGGGAGCAAACACAGCCTCTATAAAGGGGGTACTCTTAATTAAATAATTAATTAAGGGGAACCTGGCGGTTGAGAGTGATATTGGCCCTTCACCTCCCTGTACAACAGTTGCTCTTGTAACAGTTCTTCCTCACATTGTACTGAGCCCATAACCCTTCATGGGTTGTTAGCGGTACAGGTTTGGAATGTTTCAGCTCGAAATGGGATTGCCATGTTTTAAGAAAAGCAACCTTAAAATGCTGAAAACCAAACTCCTTATTATTTCAAATCGTGTTAACGTTTATTTAGTAGTTGGATGTACTGAATATTAATTTTCAAAAATTATACAGCTTCACACAATTTTGTCACTAGTTTTTTTTTAAACTCAGTTTCGTTATTTTATATCAATAGCATATATGTGCCAATTTCATATTTTAAAACGGTTCAACCTTCTGAAGCGAGGGACAGAGAATACGCTACGGTGTAAACAGATCCAGAATGTAAAAATGATTTTCCGCTCGGACGAAATTGGACCATACGAGAAATGGGTTGTTTGTCCTCAAGAGAATTGAGGCAATATTTTAGAATGGGAGGGACTAGAGTTCTCGAACCCGCCCTTATTGATAGCACTCCCACTAGCCCCGTAAACAGGTTGGGTTCTGTTTAGGGCCAGACGATTCCCTCCAGTCTCCGAGCTCAAAATATTTTCAGCTCCGATTAAGTGTGCCAAGTCTGGGACTCTTTAATTTAGTATTCTCACTCTAAACGCTTGTGAAATTGATACAATCCCACTGCATCTCTCTCAGATAGTTGTTGTTATTTAGGGCTTAGGGGTAGACCGAAGAGAAGGTGGGAATATTGTATTAAAGCCGATCTGAAGGGACTAGGTTTGGATGGCGAACGGTGGAGGGACGTGTGTAATAAGCAATTGGTGGTGTCGGCATCGAACCCTTCGGGTTAGGTAAGCCTTTTATTATTATTATTTATTTAGGGCTTAGAGGAGTAAACCCTCATAAGGTTCAATCAAAAGGTCATCAACCTTCATCTCAACAATAAATTATTAAGTAGAAAAAAAAATTAAATCTAAATCTTTTTTAGCAAATCGTTAGCATTAAGAAAATTTATCAACTATTTTACTTTAACTTCGTTATAATTTAAAACTACTGTTAATTTTGATACGAGTCCCGGTGTGGTTAGAATCAATACGTAATAAGGATAGTGTGGCTTACTGTGAGAGTACCGTAGCAACGGCATTTTGGTACAGGCTGTTTGGTTATCAAATAGGAATCTGTCAGGTTTGTATGTCCTTCGTCTAGTTAAGGCAACTTCCTCTCTAAGAATAGGGCGTCTCTCAAATAGTAAAGGCTGCTTTTGGATTATTCGTAATATATATCACATACATCTTGTCGATAATACCCATGATTCATAATATTTTTTTTTTTTTAATCTTTTTATTGAGAAATAATACATTTTGCCACATTTAAGGGCACTGAGTACTAAAGCTGAGTGAGGCCCATTCATACAATATATACAAGCAATAAAAAAAATAAAATAAAAATAAATAAATGAAAAAATATATATCTATATAACAAAGGTAAAAACTATAAAACTAAAGAAATGTAACTTGAATTCAAATTAAAACAAAATAATAATAATAAAAAAAATAAAAAAATACAGAAATTGGTAGCAAATTAAATAAGTCATAAGTAAAACAAATAGATATATAAAAAAGAAAAACATTCATACTTAATATATAAAAATGAAAAACATTCATACTTAATATATAAAAAAGAAAAACATTCATACTTTAGATTCATAATAATGGCAAGATCCTTTGAATTATATTAAACTTTTATAAAGGCGAGTTGAATATTTGGTCATGATACTTCTCATGAGATGTAGGGGAAGGCGAGGTAAGATGACGAATGAGGAAAAAATTACGATTTCAGTATTTTTCATTATCAGTCACAGATACGAAGACGTCCTAGCCAGTATAAGATTTGTTTAGTAGTGGAATATGTAACTCGCTACTATAACAAGTTCGTGTCCGTATTGAGTAAAGTTGTAACCCAAAAGTTCAGATACAGAACACTTTTAAGTTATTTCCGAATCTAGAAACGGAAGAAATAAGTAATATAAAGCAAATTTGTCAACTTTCTCACTACAATATTCTGAATGCACAACTAGATACCACAAACTCATAGGAAACTTATTTATTTTACAGAAGGTGTGGATACTGGTAAATGTTATTTAGGTCAAAATGTCATGATGGAAAAAACGAATTCTACATCTTGTGCTCGGAAGAAGGCTAGGATGAGCTATAGTACCAGTGCTGTAAGTGTCTCAATATATATATTGAGGCACTTATATATATATATATATATATATATATATATATATATATATATATATATATATATATATATATATATACAAGTGGGCTCATTCTGAATATCCCAGGATGGACCAAAGAGACGCCAGTTTCAGCAGTTTCAGGGGGTACTGGTGGGGGGATAAGTCCAACAAGTGGGCCTATTGGTCCTTTTTGCCAACCCCAAAAATACGATACTACCAATGGTTGTCTATTATACCTCCAACTCTGTCTCAAACCTTTTGTTCTTGGACCATTTCAGAATAGAATAGAAAATAATTTTATTCTGGGACAAAGTCCCTTCAGAATAACAAAAAAGTACAGAAATTAAAATTTTATATCTGGCCAGATAAAAACAAACATAAAAAGTAAAGATAAAGATAAATCAGTAAAAAAAAATATATATATTTATATCATATTTATATAAATATATATATAATTTATATAAAATATATATTTATATAAAAAATATATATAAAAAATCGAGTCTAGCCTGTTCGGTCTTAGTGAACAGATCGTGTCTGTACTTCAATTAGTTTTATTCTTAACTTCCAAGTTTCAGTGAGTTTTAAATTACTAAAATATCTAGTTAGTATATTGAAGTATCAGTTTCTAAAATTTCGTCAAATTCGGACGATTGACTTCGAAGTTATTTGAAATCTTAACTTAGACGAGAAGGCAGCCATTGGAGGAGCCACCAGAGCTGATGCCGTGGAGGGGATTCCCATTGACAAGAACTCTGATGGTAAACAATTGCTAATACCAACTGCTGGTTTGCAAAGCTGCAGGATTACGACGACCCCCTGGTAAACAGTCTACATTCTGGTATATTAAGCAAACATAGTCTCATCCTTTGTTGTGACGGCCGGACCGGTTGGACTATTAATATATCATATCTTTGGTAGAATATTTAAATATACAATAGTAAAATTAAATAGAATTCTATTAAACACTGTTGTATTTCCCTTTCTCTCAAAAATATAAAAAGAAAAAAATAAGTTTTTACTATCATAATTTATTATTAATAGAACGTTTTAAAGTGGACATTTTTTTTTTTTTTTTTTTTTTTTTTTTTTACTATTGCTGAACTGAATTTTTTCTTTTTTTAAAAGTATTTAATGATCCTATATTTTGTAATTTATTTTATATATTAGGTTTGATAATGTGATGTGGATAGGTTTGTATATTGTTTTTTTTTAGATTATAACTACTTAAATTTTTATCTTTTGATTTTTAACTGATTTAGGCAATTACTATTTTTATTGTTTTATTTATTTATTCTTTTAGATTCTAACGTTTTAACAGTTAATTGATTTTACATTTTAACTCATTTTAGGAAATTATTTTATAGATTTTAACCTTTTTAGATTTTAACCTTTTTAGACTTTGACTTTTTAACTTTTTTTTAGATTTTAACTTTTTAACTTTCTTAGATTTTAACTTTTTTAGATTTTAACTTTCACTTATTTTTAACTTGTACTTAAATTTTAACTTTAAACTTTTTACTGATTTTATATTGTAACTTATTTATAAGCAATTTATTTGATAGATGTATATTTTTTTTTAAGCTTTTATCGATTTTATATTTTAACTATAACACTATTTAACACTTAATTTTATAGTTTTTAACTTTGTATTTATTTATTTATTTAATTATGCACAGATTGTTTCAATCATGCGCGTGGTGGGCATAGTTTAGAACGAAAAAAAAAAATATTGCAATGAACAAAATACCAACGAAGAAGATCGAAGTTGGACAAAAGGTATGGGTTCTGAGAACTGGAGGACCTGTTCAAGAGGCGGTTGTTGCCTCTGTGATGTCTGTGGCTACTGCAGGAGGCGGAGATAATAAATTTGTTAAAGTGGAATGGCCTGACACAGAAGGTGTGGTATTGGGAAAGACGGTGTCGATAGATGATGTCTTTCCCAGATTGCCAAATGATCCGCTGAATGTCGCAGAGGTACTTAGTGAGCGGCAAAATGAAGCTCTACGCCCTGATGATAAAGTTTGTCCGATATGCGGGCTTTCTTTTAAGGGCGAACGAGGTCTCGGAACCCACATTGCAAAAAAACATCCCAGGGAGGCGAATAATAATACATTGAGGGGCATAGTAAAGAACGTGATAGGTCCTAGAAATGGAGAGGGTGAGTCATCAAAAATAAAAGAGGACATTGTTGAATGGTCTACTACGTTCAAGAACCTTTTAAAGCAAGAAATGGTGAATACTGCGGATTTTGATGAGGCCGTAGGCAAGTTCCTAAAGTTCCTCAAAGTCATTAATGCGGAACTGCCAGGTCCCCAGCACCCAGCCGTAAAATTTTATAGGATGAGGAAAAAAAATAAAATGAAAATGGCTGACAAGGGTGCTGGACAAGTCTCAAATCCGCAGAGGGCAAACAAAGTAGACAGGAGTCGTCGGCAAGAGCAGTATCAGTACGAGGTTGCCCAATATAATTATTATAATAAAAGAAAAAAGGTTGTGCAAACTGTAATGAATGCCGACGCTCCTAAACGGTGTCCTCTAAAAATGGCCGATATCGAGAGGCATTATAAAGACCTCTTTGAGAACGAAAATCTCTGCGGGCGTGCGGATTACGAACAGTGTACCCCGATGCCGGATTTGCTGTCCATTGAGATAGAAGCCATCAGGAAAGCCATTAAATCAACATCAATGGACACATCGCCGGGGCCTGATGGAGTTCTGATCCGCACAATAAAATATTTTGAGGTATCAAGCATTATTAAAACGATTGCAGAGATAATGCTGAAGGTGGCCTATGTTCCGGAACCACTTCGACAAGGGCGCACAATATTGATATATAAGGGCAAAGGTGATATAAACAATATCTCTACCTGGAGACCGATCACCATATACTCGATTGTGCGCCGAATCATAGAGAAGGTTCTGGACTACGAGTTAAGAAAGCAGGTCACCTTCCACAAGAGTCAGAGAGGCTTTATAAAAGGCCTCCCGGGAACGCACGTCAACGCGAGGATCATCGACGCGGTATTAAAAGATGCACAAAAAATGAAAAATGACTGTGCGATAGTTTTCCTCGACGTTGTCGGTGCTTTTGACAATGTTGGGCACAAACACATCGTAAGCTCCTTAGAAGCGAGAGGTGTGTCACCGAATCTTACAAATGTCATATCAGCTCTCCTTAGCACGAACACCATAAAGATTGGCAACGGTGTCCATGCAACTAGCCAGATCAAAGTGCTGCGCGGTGTACCCCAAGGTGGCCCCCTGTCGTCTTCACTCTTCAACCTGGCCATCGATCATCTCTACCGCGACCTGTGTGACGAGGACTTTTCCAAGAAATTTGGATACAAATTAAGGAATGAGCAAGATTGTGTGGTCCTCACAGGTTTCGCGGATGACCAGGCAGTGTCGGCGCGTGACAAGGGGGCTGCAGAAAGAGTGATTGACAGCATACAAAGAACATTTAAAGAAATTGGTCTGGCTATAAATCCTCTAAAAAGTATGGGCATCGTTATAAATAAAGGAGAGCTGGAAACTACGGTGCTCTCCCTTGAGAATGGTGAGTACATCCAAACATTGAAGAATGGAGATACGATTAAGTATTTAGGATGTACATTCTCGGGAGAGCTGCAATTCAACGAAGATTCGGTGACTAAATTGAATGATAATCTAAACAAGCTGGTAACCTCTTGCTTACTTAAACCTGAGCAGAAACTCAACATTGTCAATCAATATCTGTTCCCGGGTCTTACTTACCCTCTCCAAACTGCGCCCCTAACAAAGCTACGTCCTGCTATACTGGAGGGCATCGACACTATGATTCGCAGGAGCGTAAAGGCCATTATTGGACTGCCTGCGAATACTTCCACAGCGATGTTGTATGCCCCCAGGAGATACCGAGGATTGGGATTAATCCGCTGCCAATGGGAGGCTCCTCTTCAACATTGGTCCATTGCTCAGCGACTGTCCAATGTACCAGATGCCCTTTTTCAGTCTACCTTCGATTATTCGGCTGAAATTGCTGAATGTGCCGAGAGATTGGGGGTTGATCAGGGTCATCGAAATGTGAAAGCTCTACGGCAGTCGCTACGAGAAAATGCATTTGAGGAATGGGCCAACTGCAGGTGGCAGGGTATTGGTGTTCGCCATTTTAAAGAGACCCCGAAAGCGAATAGATACATCTACGAAAAGCAAGTACTTTCTGGGTCTGAATGGTCGAATGCCCTAAAACTAAACATTAATTATGCACCCCTGCGTGGAGTCCCAGGAGTCAGCGGACAGGTCAGAGAAGTTGGGTCCCTCTGCCGTAAATGCGGCAGAGAGTCTGAAACACCAGCACATGTGCTGGGAAAATGCCCCAACAACTCCCTCCTCATAACACGTCGTCACCACCGGGTCAAGTTCGAATTGATGAGGCTCCTTAGGGAAAAAAAATTCACCTGCTTTGACGAGGTATATTGCATCGATAGTGAGGGCTCTACGAGATACGCTGATATCGTCGCATTTCCCAAGACAGGAAGGACAGCGCTGATCTTGGATCCAACTGTCCGCTTTGAGAGCAATGACCTCGATCAGGCGGGTGAAGTGGAAAGGGAAAAGAAGAACACGTACGATAAATGTATCCCTTTCCTAAAAGAGAAATTCCGTGAGACCTTCGGAGAGAGAGAGTTCACCGTGAGAGGCCTCTGGTTTGGGTCTCGCGGAACTATCCCAAAAAGAACAAGGAGCTTCCTCGAGGAACTAGGTGTCGACATTAAGGACGTAGCGAGGTTGGCTGAAAATATAGTCCTCGACTCCCTGGGAATCATTCACCACCACGTGCATGGCTAGCCCGAGAGTTTTAATTTATGTATTTGTTTATTTATTTTTTTAGTGAATAATTGAAAACAATAGCGATAAAGAGAGAGAAGTGAGAGAAAGGGAAACTTAATGTTAAATAAAAAAAAAAAAAAAAAAAAAAAAAAAAAAGCATGAACAATGAGAAGAGGGAAAAAGGAAAAAAAAAAAAAAAAATTATAAGGATAAATAAAATAATAAAAATGTATATATATATATATTTCTGTTTTACTAATATTAACTAATACTTCTGTATATTTATATATAAGTTCATATATTGTCTTAAGGATAGAAGAGTATGCTGTGTGTATAGCAACCCAATGTAATTGGGCAGCAATCCTTTATATTTTATATTTTATGAAAATAAAGTGTTTCTCTCTCTCTATATATATATATTAGTTATACATACTATATACAAAATAAAATGAAATAATCTATATACAAAACCATACTAAGGATACTTAAAACTATGTACATTGGTAAAATATAAATAAACCCTTTTAGAAAAAATACAAAAAAAATAAATATAAATTCTTCTTAACAGTAAAATCTGTGTTTCTGTTGAAAAAAAAAAAAGAAAAGAAAGAAAGTCGAATCTATAATAAATATTTAAGTTATGAGCTATATGTGAATATATTATTATAAATAATATGTAATTTTACATAAAAGGTTAGTTGGTATCTGAGTGTTTTTGGAACAGAAATTGGAATAGGAGGGTTTTGAATGTAGATAGGGATGAAGAATGTCGAATTTTGATAGGAAGGGAATTCCAAAAATTAACAGAGCGAGCAATAAAGGAGTTTTGGAACGAGACAGATCTGTAAGAAGGAATGTAAAGGTCGGAAGGTCGAGATCTTGTGGAGAGGGAGTGGGCTAAGGATTTGAATTGGATAAGGTTGTAGGCGTAGGAAGGATGATGATTGTTGATGATATGATGAGAGGAATGTACCTAGGGAATATTGTCTTCGAATGGAGGGGAAGAGCCACTCTAACTCAGTGTAGTGGTGAGAGACATGGTAGTATCTCGGGGCACCAATTACAAATCTCACACAACTGTTCATTTTATGGCTGTAATGTAGTGAAGGGCAGTTTCTGGTGCGTTTCTGCACATATTGCAGAGTTCATCTTTTACTATCCCACAGAACTTTAAATGTCTCTTAAGTCTGCAGTGGCCTGTTCGTACTCCGATAATGAGTCGTCGGATATCCTTTTTAGTTAGGCCCAGCAACCACTTAGTTTCATAGGGGATAAATTGTTTGGTTTGTCTAAACCCAGTGCATTCTCTCCACACCTTACCTGCTCTTTTACAAATCCAATCAAGGAATATTTTGAGCTGCAGGGCCTATATATGCGACAACTGCATTTAAATAAATTTTATTTTTTGTATAATTTAATAACAGTTTGAGGTTCCTTGCTCAGTTTTATATTTCTTGTTCAATCCTACTCCATAGCTGGATGAAGGTGATAAGATGGCGAAAATGACAATTTTTGGAAAACTCGTACTTCATGCATTTGAATATGAGAGAGACAATTTAAAAAAAAAACTCATGTTAGATATTGAAAAAGTTCTCATAAAAAATTCAGTTTTTAAATCCATTGACCAGTGACTAGGAAAATTTCCAAAAATTTTGACTTCGTCATCTTACCCCACCTTACTTTCAACATGCATTTCGTAAATTAATTAGTATGAAAGGTGACTTTCTTTAAACACTATCATGTTTCAATAAGCAAGAATAAATCGATAAACATGTCTCTTCAAATTCTTGACTCCCATAAAAGTTGCAACAATGGACCATAAAGCAAGGCGGTGGTATTCTCTTTGCAATAGCGGACACTATTAGACATTGTTATCAGTATAATACCGACAGAAAGATCAATAGCCGGCGGAAGGGGAACCTTTATCAAACTGTTCCGGCAAAATCCATCCATAATCATCACACAGCATTTCAATCAAGTTGCGTTAGCCAGGTGTGGCCGACAAGTGCCCTAGTGTTTCCACTTTAATCAGAGCCAATACTCCGAAAACATTGCAATGAACATGCACACATTTGTATTAATATGCATAAATAATAAATAATACTCGAATATTACGTATCACATTTATTGATGTGCTTAAAATTTATTTTCCTCCAAGCAGAATGAAGTCAGCATAACTTAAAATTGCACCGGTTGCCCCATGCTAAGGTCGCCACTGCTGCAGTTAGATTTGATTCATCGATATGAAGATCAAGATTTCGAAATTTATATAGAGAAAAAGAAAATCTATAAAAAAATGCATTCCATATCTACTGGAAGAATACAGAGAGGAATTCGGTGAGAGAGAATATTCAGTTGGGGGACATTGATTCGGAAGTATGGGAACAATTCCTCTTTCAACTGGTAAGTTTTTAGAAAATCTGGCTGTTGAAAGGAATCTATTATTCTGAACTTATTGGGAATTCTGTAGCACCGTCAGTATTAATTCTGGTCATTGCTTTATAAATCCTTGGCACAGATAAGAGAAGGAACTGGATATGGAAAAAAATAAAATTTTAATAAATAAATTATTACTGTGATAGCTCCGTAAAACTTTAATATTTTTATGTTCATTTCTTAAAAAAATATTGATTGGACTGATCGGTATGCTGTGCCATTCAGTAGCTCGACACAGCTAAGCAACCTTACAATATTATTGTACTTCTCTTATGTATAAAAATAAATAAATATCGCGCAATTTGCAGTTATGTAATATGTACCATATCATCTTTGAAAACTACAAATATAATATGAAAGATTAATATCGTACAGAGTTTATCTTGCAACGCTATTAGCAAATATTTCATTAGCAACCTGCAATTTCAAGTCAAATACACGAAGTTTTTTTTCCTAGGTTTATTGATTGCACAATAATTTCATGGCCAGTTTTGGATGTTAGAGAATAAAATTGATGCCCTTCTAAATTATTCGTCCATGTCTCCGCGACTGATAGCACCAAAATAAAATTTCTTCATTGGCTGAACCTGTGTCTGAAAGATATTAATAGTATATCTCCTTGCCCCAAAGACACGTTCAGACCAATAACGTCAAATCCGTCAAGCTGACACTACAATTTAGTAGGAAAGTAGAATTATATGTGACTCACCATCGATCGATGTTATCTGTTAAACTTGAAGAAATTTCATCAGTTCAAAGAAAACACTGTGAAGTCATAATCGTGGTAAAATGGTTTAGTCTAATCCAATGATTAACATGCTGGAAGCCTCAGGCTTGAAAATCTGCAGCAGCACATCCGTTGGAGGTTGTTGATTTCAGAGAATTCTTGTCTCAAAATAGACAGGTCTGATCCCCTCTTCACTTTCTTCAAGCTCCTGTTATCCGTTCTTCTATTGGAAACCCATTCTTTGATAGATAAGAAAAAGCAAAACGTTAATGTAGGTAAAAATATATGTTTTGATTTTTTAAACAAAATTACCGTTATCGATAGTATGTTTCCAATAATTACATATTATTTCAAAGGATCAATGTCATAAGTTGCATTCCACCACAGTAAATGTTGTCATGGCTGGAACTGCCATACAATTTACACCATGGCAGTGGCTGCGTTAGTTGCCATGACCGCTACTATCGTGGAAATCATAGGCGCAGACTTCGGGAAAGGGGAATGAGGGTGGCGATCGCCCTCCAGAACTAGAAGTAGGTACGGAGCATGTTTATCACGACTCTAAATATTCCTATTGTTTAAATTTTAATTTCAAGCGTCCAAGAAGCGTGGAACATAACCGGTAATGGCCGATTTTGGGTGAAGAAAAAAATAAAATAAAATTCTAATTATACCGTAAAACTTAATATTTATATACTCATTGTATGACTATAGTGTAATTAGTTTCACTAAAACTATATCGAAAATTTTTTTGTCTCTGCATTTGCGAGGTTCCACCAGCTGTCATTTTCTCCTTTATTTTTTAAAAATCATAGGCCGATACTTTTACCACCTTAATGTTATTTTTTATTTTATTTTCCGTCATAATTTAAATCTGAAGAACTTAAGCGATAATAAGGTAAAAACAGATAGTAATAAAAGGCGGGGTTGAACGATTAAACAAATTTTCAGAGAGAAAAATATCATATTCTTGTTAATTAATTAATGTTCAATATATGAATTTGGAAGGACCCAATGCATTAAAAACTTAATATTGTTCCTTAAGGAAATCAAAATATTTCACAAAATTTAATCACATCTTGTAATTGTAAATATACCTGTTAAGTTTTTAAGTTTGTAGGTTCCTCTTCAACTTGTAAATATATCTATTAATTTTTCTTCTTTTAATCTTAATTTATAATTATAATGTTTTTTTTTCAATTTTTCTAGTAATTTTTAATATTTAAATTGTACTGTTTAACTTTTTTTCTTTTAATATTAATTTTATTTTTTAAACCGTATTTTTAGGTTATATTCCTGAAATCATTAACCTTTTATTTAAATGTCTTTGTTGACTGTTAACTTATCTTTTTCTAATCTTTAATATTTAATTTTAATGGTTTTGTCAATTTTTCTTCTTGTAATTTATAATATTTAAACTATACTCTTTAACTTCGCCTGTTAATTTTTGATTTTTTAAATGTATCTTTTAGCTTTTGTTCTTAAAATCATTAACTTTTATTATAATTGTCTTATCTCCTTTTAAATCTTTAACTTTCAAATTTTATAACTTTTATTCAGTTGTACTATCATATTCATCTGTAACTATTCTAAACTTTAAATTATATTTATAATTGGTAAATGGTTGACTGTCGTGGATAATGAAGAGAAGAATAGTTGGGGTGGTCAGACAAAAAAGAAGGCAAAAATAAATGATAATATTTATTTTTACATATACCGACGTTTCGACCTGAAGTTCAGGCCATCATCAGGGCTGACTGCTCTAAGGTAAAAGATACCTTAGAGCAGTCAGCCCTGATGATGGCCTGAACTTCAGGTCGAAACGTCGGCATATGTAAAAATAAATATTATCATTTATTTTTACCTTCTTTTTTGACTGACCACCCCAACTATTCTTCTCTTCATTAAATTATATTTGTTAGCTGTAGTTTTGTTACGTGTGTAGTAGTTGATGAAATTGTAATATAGGGCGAAAATGACCCAGGTGGTTGAAGTTTATAAATTTAAAAAAGTTTATAAATAAATAAATGAATTTGTATTTTTCGTACTCTGGTCAGGTTTTTAAGACCATTGTCCCTGTGCGTCGACTTATTGGCTACAATAATTATAATAAACAAAATTAATGTTGTAGAAATGGTGTCGTTACCATAATAATATACATACTATATCGAATTGTCCGGAAAATGATGCAAGATTTCATGTTTTCATTATATCAACCCTGTATGTAATAAAATGATTACGTTTGAGGAATAATTCTTTTTGTATGGGTGTCAACACTTAATCATCTTCTTCCAAACAAAATTGTTTTTATTTTATTTTGCATTTTACTAGTTGGAAATAATTCTTTATTTAATAAACCAAAGCGTGATTTTCATATAATTTCGTTTTATGAGTTTGCACACGGTCAGAATGGGAACCAAAGGGTCAGATACATTAATAAAGTATGGAGCGATTACAGTGTGAATGAGTGCACCGTTTAACCGTGGTCTCAAAAATTTCATAAGGGACAATTCACCCTTGAAGACAAAGATGGTCGCGAAATGACTTCTTTCCTTGTTGACGATGTCCTGCGAATTTTTATCAAAGAAAAAATCTTAGCAACTCTTCGAGAACTTGCAGAGAAACTTTCAGTAAGCAACTAGATCATTGCCGACTTTTAAAAGTAAAAAACAACCGACAAAATATCTTTACTATGATGTTTGCCCTGCACTTCTTCAACAAACCAGCATTTTTTGGTTACACCTGCTCTACTCTACACAACTATCCCCGACCGACTAATATTCTTTTAGACATCTGGGCACCTTTTTAAAAGGTAAACCTTTTACTAATAAAAATGACTTATAAAATGCATTTTCACAGCTTGTCAATTGTAACGATTCAACATTCTATGTGGGGGGGGGGGGGACGAAAAAGTTACTAACATCTAGCAGAAATAGTATTGAAAGTATTGCAGATCATTTTGATTTATAAAAATACTTCCGTATCATCTAGTTTATTTTAAACCAAAACGTGTATTATTTTTCGGACTAACCGATATTCAGGTCTCGATAATTCAAACTTGTTTTAAATCCAAAGCCCCTGGTACAAGAAAGAAAAATAGATTAAAGTTGACTGACGAGAGAAGGAATGGCCTGTTTCTCGGTACATGCAACTATAATTGCTTCGTATGGTGGTGTCGAAATCGTGTTGTGCTGTCTCTAAACAGAAAACATTAAAACTATGCGGTCATCCATAAATTGAGGAATATCTTAATATGTGGTTTTTGTAGCAGGGATCACGAGGGTGTCCAATTTCCTGGGAAATTTTATCTGAAAAGTCAAAGTTTTTTAAAAATAATTTTATAAAGCAGATTTTAATGCCAGTAAAGGTTGGCTCGATAATTTCAAAATTAGATGTGGAATATCTTTTTATATTAATTTTTATTTTATTGGAAAATTTCTTTAAACTCATTTTATTATTATAAGTAAGCCATAGAAACTCCATGAAGGCATAATACAATATGTACTTGGGGTGGACGAATGGATACAAAGTCGACTAATGAAGTCTAGCGCTTTTAAGCAATTTGCGAGTTCAGGCGTTTTCATTAGCAACAAAAGCAGTTTCAAATTACATTATGTGATCATTTTCAGAAATAAAATTTTGTTTACAATGTGTTTACATTAAACTGATAATACGTTTTCGTTATATTGTGCAATTTAAACTTAATTTTAAATTTAACCTTTGATCATCCTAAAGTCCATCCAATCTACATGTTTTGATTATCAAGACCTGTCTATTGATGGAGAATGAAGATTATTATTGATTCTTTTTTCTGGATACAATCTTAGGTATCATTAAAAGTTGTATCCCAAAATCCTTGCTTAGCCAATCATGAGTTTGCCATGTTACCGATTTAAGGGAGATGAGAGATTTTCTTTATTTCCTCTTCAACACATGCCCCTACTTTAAACAGTAAAGCTGTATTTATACAGAGTAACCTATGGTAGATCGGCAAATTCCAACAGTATTGCAGCAAACATTGCAGGGAGCCACAAGCCCCTAGATCAGGACATACAAATGAGTTGTGAGCTGTCAACCGCAGCCTATCCCCTCCAAACCTCCCCCCTTTCCCCACCACCGATGCCAATGCGACGCTTGGTATATTTCAATTCTATCTGGCATTATTCTGTCATCATTTCTTTTTCCCAGTGTCAACAACAGTGTCTTCCCATCGTCCGACACCGACAAAGAAGTAACTGGCACAACAAAAAGCTTCAAAAAACAGAAAGCTGAACTTTTTTCAGGTTCTGATCAATAGAAACGAAACAATATAGTTAGATAGTTGATTCAGTATTAAAAAAAAAAACTTCATTGACGTAGATACTCCTTTAGAGTTTTTCATTTCATAAATGTTTTGCTTATATTTTGCATTTTGCTCGGTGCCGGTTTTAGGCCCTGTACGGAGGGAGGGGAAGAGAGCACTCATGATGAGATTGTCTGGGGTGGTTAAATGTCTATGACCTAATTCTTTATTATAGCTGAGCTTCCAGTGCTCAAGGTCCCAGGTTCGAATCCCGGCTTATGTTGGATAAATTTTGTATTCTATTTCATCAGCCGTTGTTCATCGGGAGACCCTCCTGGGGCACACCCAGCCTTTATAAAATGGGTACCTTTGAGCGCGATCTCGGTCAAATCACCTCCTTGCACAACGGTCGACCAAGAAACAGTACTTTCCCTAAATAGTAATGGACCCTAGACCCTTCATGCGTTGTAGTGCTATAGATTTTTTTTTTAATTGTTTATTATATTCTATAATTTATATTTTCATATGCGTACCTTTGTTTTGTACTTCATTTCATATGATTAATATTTACAATTTATGCCCACATATTATCTCTTCATACATACCTATAGCAAATCATTTTCTAGCACTGTATTTTTGTTAAATTCTCTAATTAACACTTGAAAACTATTCATTAATTAGGATTTAAACTTGAAATGAGGAGAAAAAAGCTCAATTCATAAATTTAAAAAATCAAAATAACAAGTTCTATCCAAATAAAAAATTGATCGGAAAATATGTAAGCAAAACGAAAAATGTTCTAAAAACCTAAAACAGTAAAAAAACAAACGATTGATACAATAACAATTCAGAAATCCATGCAGAGCAAAATCAGAAAACAGTAATATAACAAAATAATCTACATATATGTGCATGATAGAAGTGAAAACATCAATAAGTTTGTACTTAATAATATGAAATGTAATTTTTTTTTCAATATTTAAAAAGTAATAACATTTACAATATATACAATTATAATTGTGTTTAAAGTACTCTAGTAAACTTTACTCTGACTTATCATACTACTTCATTATCATACTATAAAAATAAAGCAAAAGGTTTATATGTTATGATCGTATATTCTCATCATTTTAGTATGATTCTTCATAGTTAATATGACAATATTTAGTGTGTAATTCGTTCTGATTTGTTATTTGACACTGTATTTTTCCATTTTTGCCTCTATAGGGTATCACATTAAGATACAATTTTGAATAATAGCTCATTACAGAGAGGATGAAATGCTGAACGATTCCTTAGCTTCTCGCTTACAGTATGCGGGTCCGATTTGTAGTTTTTGAGATATTTTAATACATATGCTAAAATAACTTCAGTCAGTCGACTCCAACAGAATTTACCCGTGCGATACACTTCGAAAATCTGACGGCTTAATCTAATTCACTCTCCACAAAAAAGTGCCATACGCGACTAAAGAAGTTTCCGCTTCAAAAACAGAATCATTTTTGCAAAATGAACCCTATCGTAAATTGAAAGAGATATGTGAAAACTTTTTTTAACTGATTTCTAAAACTATGTACGACTTTCCCTCATCCTTTCTCTGAAAATTTAATTTTTTTTCGAATTGAATTTTCAAACGGTTGTTTTTATTTAAACATAGTAATGTTTATTTTGTTAAGGAAAGTAAAAATTGCAAGATTACTTAAATTGTATATAGCAGTAAATATGTTTTTATTATTTTATTTTTATATCACTTGTTTATTGATATATATTACAATCTATCTCAATAAAGGACACTTATAATAGCGTTCTGAGAGCATATTCACACCATATTTACAAAATCAAAAAATAAATAAGGTAATTTAAAAATAATATACAGCGAAATAAAAACAAAATAAAATATCGTAATGAGGAAAGATAATATAAATAATATTAATGATAAAATTAAAATAAATAAATATATTAGAATAAAAATGTAACAGTAAATATTAAAATAAAATATAGGAATTATAAATGTATCGAAATAATATTTTCTAATGCTATTCTAAAATTAACTTTTTTCATGATTATTTTTTATAAATCGATTACATTTGATTGCTTTTCTTTTATTCTAAAGCTCAATTAAAGCTAAAACGTTTAAAATGAAAATAGTACGGTCGAATTTATTAATTTTTTATATATATATATATTTTTCTGTTATCTCATACTCAAATATTTATAAAATAAATTTTTGACAAAATATCTCTTACAAGGTAAGACTCACAACAAAAAAACATTTATTTTCCGAGTAGGTTTAGTGCCAAGAACACTTTGAAAATCTTTCTAATTTGACCAATAATACATTGCATATGTACTTCTAATATAGAATTCTAACAATTTTATTAATATAAAATTTAACTACCTATATCATTTTTTTTTAGATCTAAATTTTCTTATTATTATTCTACAAAACTTTGTTAAATTTCTAAATATAAATAGATAAATACTGAAAAAAAGTATCACACATTGTTGAAGCAAATACAATCATGTAGAATATTTTTTTTAAATGAATTTATTTACATTTGTATTATTTGATTATTATCATTTGTTATTTACAGGTGCAGACTACTCTTCTGATATTTACCTCGTAAATGTAAGTAATTATTTTATTATTAATTAATTCATATCTAAATGCTTAACCTAAAAATGAAACTGGTCTGAAATGTTTGTTTAAAATTGTATGTAGTTTAAATATTATTAAATAAAAATATAGTATATATGTTTTCAATTACCATTCAATTACCGATAGGGGGAACATAGAAATCAACCAACTTTATCATCCAAAAATATTTAAAAAATGTAATTATTTAAATAAAAACTATTTAACCATTTTATATAATTTTAAATAATAGATTATACCATTACAGACAAGACCTATAAAAACAATTACGTTAATTTAGCAACCTACATTTATTAAATAAAAAAATGTATTTATTTATTTACTAAATCTATGTTATAAAAAAATTGTATAGAGCAATTGAATATATGTACAAAGCAATTGAAAAATACATTCATGATAAATATAACAGTATCAAGAACATATCTCTATCAACAACAGAAATAGCTTCTATAACAACTCATGTTTATAAATTAACGTATCAAAATTAATTAACGTTAAATATATATATATATATATATATATATATATATATATATATATATATATATATATATATATATATATATATATATATATATCATCGAACTGTCTTAAAATTGTTAAAAATATAAATAAATATCAACTACTTTATAATTGTAAAAAAACATAAATAAATATCAACCACTTAAAATAAATATACACTAGTCATCTCATAAAATGTTGTCAACATTATAAAATCATGAAGCAATATTAGGAAACTCAAATATAGTTCCCATTCTCTAATTGTATTCTCAGCTTCACTAAATAAACAAATTAACAGATAACCAACCCTCAAATCAAACGAAATCCCTCATCCAAATTATACAAATTTTAAAATGTTGCTATGAGCACAATTCAATTTCGCCATATCATTCCGGGTATTTATTACGTTTTTGTAAATATATATAGTAAGTCATATTGTAAATATATATATATATATATATATATATATATATATATATATAGTCAAATATAGTCAGATAATGACTTTTTTTTAAATAAACCCACGATATTGTGTTTGAACCAGAATTCAATAAAAAAAATTATTAATACCGGGTTCTCTTCTTGAAATATATATGGAAATTGAGTCACGAGAATAAAGAATAAAAAAAAAAAAAAGCAATTGAAAATACATTACTTCCATCATCCAAACATTCCATTCCAGTGGCTTTATGAAACAAGTCAAACACCTTTCCGACTTTCATACGAACTTCTGTGATTGTTGATTTAATACCTTTATAACTTTACCACACATTCCCTTTGTACACGTTCACATCATAAGTCCTATCAAAGTGTTTATTGAAGTGAAATGTGTGAGTGTATACAAACTTATAAAATTACACTTATTCAAGTTTCAGACTTTAAATTTTAATTAAGTTTTAATCTTAAAACTTACAATTTCTAAATAAAATAAATATCTCTATCATCGTCACAAATCTATATTTAAAGCATATATTAAAGGTAATTATTCGAAATCCTTTAAAATTCTTAATTATTTTCTATAAAAATATTAATAATAATTCTATAAATTTTTATCTCATGCAATGAACTGATACTTACCTAAGTTTTGTATGGGGATATATATACGTTTTTCCATGTTTTTTCTACCCTTATGATTCTTCAAATGATTTATTTTTAGACTTTTAATTTTTGTAATACTTCTATTATATATTCAGGTAAACATTCTATTTAATTGTGGGCTAAATTTCTATAATGAACACATTTTCAAGTTTTTTTGACATAATTATTGCTTGAATTGTCATTTTATAAAAAGTTTACATAAGTCTAATTTTCCGCAGAAAAGTAAAATGTTTGTACTTTTTTAAAGTAAAGTACGGTTTTTAATAAATAGCAAGCGATAACTAAAAAAAAATTGACTAAAGTATTCAACAATAGTTTTACTGTAATTTAGACGAAATTGACTTCAAATGAAAATATAGTTTTTCATTGTTAAAATCATTCAAAGAACACTTGTGAAATGCTATACTATACTTGAATTTCCAAATGGTTCCATAATGTATCCTAATGCAAATTTCTTTAGTAATTGAACATCAATACCAATTTAAGGTAATATCTTATAATTATAAATGAACATTTAAAAAAAATATATATATATATATATATATATATATATATATATATATATATATATATGTGTGTGTGTGTGTGTGTGTGTGTGTATTTAAACCTGCTAATTGTTTTCAGCAAAAATTATTACAGTAAATTTTTTTCTTTCATGATCTGAAATTTATTATAATTAAAATAAATGCATAAATACTCATTTTATTGGAAACATTGTGATTTTTCGAATATTTATAATCTAAATTGATAATGGATTGTATTTTTAGCCGGATCTCTAGTATAGGAATTGATTTATGATATTTATTAATGACAAATTCTACTTTCCTTTCAAGTTAATTTTGCCTAACTAACTGTGGAGTAATTGTTAAATACTTAAATTAAATATTTTTTTATTTATGGCTTGAAAACTATGACTTACTTAAAAAACACTAAACTTAAATGTCCTACTTTTTTTTTTTAATTCAGACCACTGTTTATAAATACTTTTCTGTAGCCTTTGATAGTCAGAAATCACCCCCTTAAATATTTTCTTATATTTGCGACACATATTCTATATTGAATTTTAATTGGACTTGAACTTTTAATTGAATTTAAAAATTTAGTGAGCGATAAAATGATGAATGATGATAAATCCCAAGTAAGAAAATTACTGTGAAACCAGAGCTATAGAACAACGAAAAGCAGTAAAAACTTGGCTCGGCATTTCCGTATTTGTGGAAGTATGCTTTGTCATTCCGACAAGAGGCAAGCTATTGCAAGCCAATTCAAACGGCGCAGCCCTGGAGTAGACAATGTTGAAGAGTCCTGGAGCGATGAGGTTACCTCGGCTGGAATAATGCCGTTAGCACACGCTCAGCTTGCGTTAGTGTGCCCAACACCACATTCTTCATCCTGCAAGAAAACTACAAAAGAAAAACCCTCACTGTTGGGGGAACGAGAGAGATAAAAACAAAACGGAATGTCCTAACGAAATGGATTTTCTTGTTTGAAATAACAAATATATTCTTGGAACAAACATAACCTATAAAATATAAAGCATGCATATTGTTTATTTTTTTTTTATTCATTCAAGAAATTTACAATTGTATTTTTAAAAAATACATTCAGTAAATGTGCACTCAGGGATATAATAAAATGAAATCGCTTGCTGAGAAACCACCCACTGGTAGCACTCAAATAATAAATTTACACGAGAAGATCATGAGACCACCTTTTTTTCAGAGACTACGGAGGGTTATCAGGGATCGAGAAGGAAGCAAGGTTTGAAACGAGTGGGTTTGGATTGTTCTGAAGTTTGTTATGGAAGGATAGGCATCTATCCAAATCGGAAACATATAGAACAGTAAGGTCGTTATGGATGATTTTATTTGTGACAAAGTAAGGAGCGTTGAGGATGTACATTATTAAAAGAGAATTTACATATTTTATGATATAATAAATGAAATAGAAATTTGAGGACCAACACGTAATATATTTATCCAGGATGTTTCAGGGTTAAGTGGCCCTAACTGAAAATATGAATTAAGGACCTCAAAACAAGAAAAAAAATCCTAAGAAGGTATGTCCGCAAACGCTTTGTTTAGGGGATATTCACATCTAAAGATTGTTATTGTTATGAATTATTTACGTTGTATTAAGTAAAAAAAAACTTATTTATTTGTTCCAACTACTTTATTAATTAAACATAAAAATTAAATATAAAATATAATATAACAATATTATAATAGGATGAAGAAATGTATGTACATTATTATTATTTATTTATTTATTTATTTTAGAAAATCTATTTTCGATTCTTCAATAAATTTGCACAATGACTTCATGGTATCCCTATCTAGATCAGCCAGCCCTTGGAGGGAAGGGCTATTTTTTTGGATGAGGGGATATTTAGTCCGATATTTATCATATCTGCTGCATTTTAGAATAATGTGCAATGGGTCCGCGATGGAGTTGCTTCTCGAACATTCGCCATTTTTGCGTAGAGAGACGTTAGGTTGGATAGTGAAATGATCTTTACCTTTCGAACTTGAGGCCCATAAAGGAAATACTTAAACAATTGCTCAATTTCCAGCAGAAGAGTAGACAATTTAAGATTTGTATTTTTTTTTAAGTGAGTCTTTTTTTTGTTGAAGATAACGGTAACTTGCTTAAGTAATTAAAAATTTCTTCATAGTAAACTAGACAAAATTTACTTTAAACAAAAGTATAGATCTAGTAATTTTTGAAACTATTTAAGGAGTACTATTGGGTGAACAAACACAACTAAGTTCCGTTTAAAAAAAAGCCATAAATTATTTGTCATTCTTTTTTATTACCCTTTAACTGTCATACAGTTATCCAACTTTTAGAACTCATTCAATCATCTTTAAGTCCGTATTAATTAAGATGAGGTTAATTAGGCAAAATTTGGAGATTCACCTCAAGTTTCGTAAAGAAATGGTGCAATTTTATATCGAGTCACATAAAAGTACCCGTGTTTTCTGCAAACATGACTACAATTAACTCTTTTTCAAAGCTTTTATTTTTTGGTTTACGTGTTGTAAGGTGTATTGTAATAAGTGATTGCCTAAAAAACACATTTTATCTATAAAAATAAAAAAATTAAAAATAACAATTTTTAAAATATTTTTTACGCAAAGTAGTTATAAAACTGTGTTTTTCTCCCAGATATCCGTCATAAAAAAATGAAGTAAAAATTCGCATCATTTCTGTACACAACTTGAGGTTAATCTCAGAATTTTTCCGTATAAACCTCACTTTAATTAATGTGGACTTAAAGCTTGTTAAAAGAGGAAGTTTTTATAAAAGTGAGGTAAACGTAGGACAGTTAAAGGGTGATAAAAAAGAATGACAAATAATTTATGACTTTATTTTAAACGAAACTCAGCTGTGTTTGTCCGCTCAATAGCCTTCTTTACATAGTTTAAACAATGACAAATTCTACTTTCTTTTATAATAAATTTTGTCTAGTTTACTATGGAGCAATGTTTAATTACTTAAATCAAATATTTTTTTAAGTTATCGCTCCCTATTGAACAAAAAACGTGACTCGCTTAAGAAAACACAAATCTTAAATCCCCTACTTTTCTGATGGAAATTGGGTAATGGTTTATATGAACTTTTATGTAGATCTGGATGTCTAGTATCGACCTCTTAAATAATTCCCCCTCCTTACGAGACATCTTGTATATACATGTAATCAGTGGAGGATCAAGGAATGTTCTGAGGGGGGAGGAGGCGCACTAACGATACAGTTGAATTCCATACACCAAATGTTTTTATATATATATATATATATATATATATACATATATATATATATATATATATATATATATATATATATATATAAATGTGTATTATGTGTATTTTTACTTTGTCTAGTATTTTGCCATAAAATAACGTTACAAATTCATTAACTGGATAATTGACGTCTATGAACCAAAAACACGACATTTTTGCATAATATTTTCCTTAAATTAAAAATAGTTTCCAAGAGATCAATGCACTCTAGCAACTACTTTCAGCTGCAATTTTCAGCTATCGACAATAAATGAACAACGCTTAGTGTAAATTTTTTTCTTACCTTACAGGAGAGGTCGAGTGCCCCCTCTCCTTTGGATCCTCTTGTACATCTATTAGGATCTCGTTGACCACAACACTCTTTGATAGACGATGACCGGGAACCGGGGAACTGGGAATTGCAGGAATATTGTTAGGATTGACAAAGGCATATGCAAATTACCCAAAATGTCGAGTCCTCGTACAAGGAGAAGTATCAGTCGAATGGTCAGCGCAAACTATATAATCTTTTTTTAGTTACCTTAAACGAAAAAGCCCAACTATTTGGACAACATCTTTTCCAAACTTTTAATCCACATCCCGATATCCTTAATTCAACTCACATCAATTGTATTGAAGCAGAACTGGATATTCCTCTCCAAATGTCTCTGCCACCCAAAGCATTTCATCCCATAGAAATATCCAACATCATTCAAAAATTACCTTCCCGTAAAGCTCCTGGACATGACCTAATTACATCCCAGATCCTAAAACTTCTTCCTCGAAAAGCCATCCTATTCCTTACTTATATATATATAGCTGTACTCCGTTCTACATATTTTCCTGATCTTTGGAAACGATCTATTGTTAAAATGATAGACAAACCCAAAGAACCACCAGAATACCCATCCTCTTACCGTCCTATCTCTCTTTTACCCATCATGGGCAAAATCCTAGAAAAACTCATCTTAAAACGCCTGTACCCTATCCTAAATTCTAAACACATAATCCCAGATCACCAATTTGGTTTCCGAACTTCCCATTCCACTATACAGCAATGTCATCGTGTGGTAGACGTAGTCTCCTCTGCATTGGAGCGCGGAATGTATTGTACGGGAGTCTTTCTCGACGTTGAACAGGCGTTTGATAGAGTTTGGCACCCGGGACTGCTGTACAAACTCCGAAAATTCCTACCACCTACATACTTCCTCATTATCCGTTCCTACCTTACTGATAGATACTTTAAAGTAAATCACAATAACGCCTATTCATCCCTTTTTTCCCAGTCTGCTGGTGTTCCTCAAGGTAGTATCCTAGGTCCTATCCTCTATACAGTTTATACAGCTGACATCCCTACCTGTCCCAACACTGTCATCACCACATATGCCGATGACACATGTATCCTA
Source organism: Nezara viridula (assembly GCA_928085145.1). Lineage (NCBI taxonomy): Eukaryota > Metazoa > Arthropoda > Insecta > Hemiptera > Pentatomidae > Nezara > Nezara viridula. Next base: position 166,195,368 of record OV725078.1, on the reverse strand, counting down.
TCAGTAAACAATGACCCAGCAATTGCATCCCAAATGCTTCAATCACACATCATAAATCTAGAAGAATGGTGTCAAAACTGGAGAATTAAAATAAACTCCAATAAATCCCACCAAATTACCTTTACCCTTCGTCGTAAACCAACGACTTCCTGTTCTACAGTTTCCTTTAACAATACTCCACTTATCCCTGTTGAGCAAATCCGATACCTAGAACTCCACCTGGACAAACGACTAACTTGGAATCCTCATACTAGACTGAAACGACAAGAAACCGCTCGACGTTTCCGATTACTTCAGCACTTACTAGACAAACGCTCTAAACTTCCCATAAATTACAAAAGACTTATATACTTGACTATAATAAGACCTATTTGGACTTACGGAGTTGAGCTATGGGGCTCCACTAAACCATCGAATTCCTCTCGCATCCAATCCTTACAATCCAAAATCCTTCGTAAAATCCTCAATGCTCCTTACTTTGTCACTAATAAAATTATCCATAAAGATCTTAATGTTCCTTATGTTTCAGATCTGGCCCAATCCAGATACCTATCCTTCCACAATAAACTTCAGAATCATCCCAACCCTCTCATTTCTAACCTTGCTTCCTCTTCAATTCCTGATAACCCTCCGAGGCGTCTGAAAAGAAGATGGCCCCGTGATCTCCTAATATAGTCATATCATTAGAGTGCTACCATTGGGTAGTTACTCAGCAAGTGTATTCATGTCATTATATCAATTATGTCCAAATTTACTTGATGTATTTATGTAATACAGTTGTAAATGTCATAAAGAAATAAAAAAAAAAAAAAAAAAAAAAAAAAAGTTACCTTAAACAACTAATGGCTAAAAATTTCGTCGTTTAAAATTTTACTTGTACTAGCCATAAACGACCAAAATTCAGAAGAAATAAATATAATATTTATATTCCTTAGTGGAACTTTATTAATTTATTTTCAATTTAATACCATATAATATTAATATATTTATTTATTTTCAACTGTAGTTTTTTTTTTTAATGTGGGATATGGCCTCACCTTTACTACTAAACGTCTCTTAAATTCAACCAATTGAGTTACCCGACAGAAATGCAGTTCAATGTAAATGAAAAGGGGAGGGGTAAATCCCACTATAATCTACTTTAGTTTTAAATTAAAATCATATATATATTTTTTTTTTATTTATTGAGTATTACAACAATCTGTCTCTTGGACATTGATTATAGTGAGGTAGGATAACATTCACACTATATGTACAAAAAATGAAATCATATTAAATATTTAAAAAAAAATGAATAAAAAATAAAAATAAATAAATAAATTGTACTTTTATTTTAAAAAATAATATTGATTCAGCGCAAAAAGTTTTATTTCAATGAGAACATTTTGACACTTACCGGAAAGCTGGTAAATTTTCAACCCCTCTCAATAAACGAATTCTACATCCCTAATACTTGAAACTATTTAAATTTAATGATTTATAATAATTAAACATACAGAAGTCTAAAAATTATCAAACATGTTAGTAGTTTTTTTTTTTGACAATATAGGAGGAAAAATTTGCTTTAAAATATTCACTATTCATTTTCATATGTGAAACTCTCCATAAGAACAAAATTACTTGTTTACAAAAGTAGTCACCAAGGAAAATATAATATAAATATAAAAATATGTTTCAATAGCAAATGTTGGCATCTAATTTTCTTAATTTCGAAAAATATTTTATGTATAAACTGTAACAAACACCCACAAATTCTTAGAAAAAAAAAATGACGGAAAACGTGTGATAATCAACTTATTTTCCACCCCCTAGTTTTCCATTTAAATCGCCCGAGAGGAAAAATGTGAAAAAAAAAATGAATGGGATAAAATTCTGGAGAAAATTTGCTCCCTAATTCACTGACAGCTCTATAATAGATGCGGGCAGTTAGCGTCTGTGGGCGTTGTTTGCCTGCTCCTGAAGTCTCCTATATGATATTCTCAGTGTTGGGGTTGCTTTCACCCTTTAACAGTTTTTTTTTTATTTCCAAACAATAAAATTCTGTAGTCTTCAAAAGATTAATTTAAAAATAAAAATTCAATACAACTCGAAACTTTATTATAATTTTTACATTAAATAAAACCCATGAGATTTTTACATATTAGATATTACAAACAATCATGAATATTCGTGTTTGATCAATTATGTTGATCTTATAAATTATTTTTGCGTTTAATTATCATTAAGTTGGAATTTAAAACTGGAGGCGGATTTCACTGATCTTGTTTTTACTTCCCCTTACCTATGAACTTGAGGACGTGATGCACAATTATATAGGGCCTTGGGTGAAGAACGGCAGATTGTGAACGTTGCGGGTTCGAATCTCATCTAGATCGGTTATTAATTTCTCGAAGTCCCCCAGGACTGAATCCATCGGACTTTACAAAAAAGAACAAGACCCACTTGCCGGACCAGTTCCACCAGTAGATATACCAGTATAGTTTCCTACCTTTGAACTATATATATTTTCTTATTTTTCTCCCCTACCTCACAATTACTGCTATACGATTTTCCTGGGCTAGAGGAGAGGGCGGGGTATTAATGCTAGCGTTAAATTCCTGAACTGGGACTTGAACTCGTAATATTCAGGTTACCTGGCAACGAGTGTATTGCGTACGTGTTAGCTCGACCACTCGACCTACCCTCCCCTGTAAGGGCAACCATTGAAACCTAGAAAAACTTTGAATCCGGGTTTTCAAATGAAATACACATCATGCCCCTCTCCCTTTATAGTGAGTCCCAATAACCTCGGCTCCAAAATAACCTCAAGGAACAACGGGCGGAAATTGACTAGCGCATAATCAGAGCAAATAGTTCTTTCTTCTCTCTTTCAATTTTTTTTTTTTTCTTTCCTCAAAAATCTTAAGAAAATTCAAACCAAATGTGTACAATGCATTGATGAAGCCAGTTCTTATATACGCCAACGAGACATGGAGACTAACCAGTACCCTAGAAAGAACTAGTGAAAAATTTAGAGAAAAATCCTTCGCAGGAATACTGGGTGTGACCTGGTTTAGACTATTAAACTGATTTAGGAGAAAGACCAATAAACAAGTGATTACAGAAACTAGTCAATCAATAACAAAAAACCAATGAATCATGATATAAAGGCGAGAAGGAAAAGATGGGTTGGATATGAAGCACGAAGCAAGAGACCAGTAGGATAGATAGAATTTTCGAGGTATTATATAGTTTGTGCAGTGATCAGAAGACCTCGATAGAGCGTGTTAAAATTATGGTAATATGACTTACTGGAAGAAGAAAGAGGCTTAGACAGGATGACCTTAAATGTCAGGCGGGTGAGTACCCAAATCACTCGGTCTGCAGGCTAAGGGATGAACCTTGAGACGCGGGACAGAAACCACAAACGGAAGGATGAGACTACTGAATTTTCGGGAGGATGAAATATTAACAGAGGGATGAACCTCCTGACTTAGTATATAGGTATGTAAGCGGATGGATGAGTATCCAGACCTTGCATGGAGAGAGAATAGGAAAAAAGTTTAAAGGAGCATAGTGAAAGAAAGGGCAGTTTGATGAAGAAACAAAAAAATTGTATAGAATATATTGATCAAACTGGTGGGAAGGTCTTACATCCCGAAGGATAGAGATTTAAGATCTTCCTTTTTCCTCGGAGGACTGCGGTAATCATTCCGCCATGACTAACTCGTTACAGTTACTGTTATTTAAAAGCTTTTATCAGTATACCGTATCGCCGTTGAACTATATTATTAAAAAGTATTCACAATGTATATGGATATTTACAATTAAGAACTTGATTTTTTTTTTTTTACATTACAATAATACGAAGTAATAATACAATTTTTGGATACATTACTAACGCATAGAGGAGAAATACCAAAATAAACAAGTGATTACTGAAACTATTCAATCAATATTTCATGATATAAAGGCGAGAAGAAAAAGATATGAAGCTTTAAGCAGTCCATAGGAAAGCCTCTACACAGCAATGAACGCTTTAGTAGTAGCAGAGAGATCAAGTGGAAGCAGATGGATAGATAGAATCAACAAAGATGCAATAGATCTGCATACAGATAACTGGGAAGAAATAGACCGAGATAGGCAGAGATAAAGAAGGCTGGTTGAGGCGGCAAAATATCTACATGGTCTGTAATGCCATAAGAAAAAAAGTCAAAATATGGCACAGCTATTGCATTTTTTCCTAAATTTAGCAAAATATATCATTTTACTCAAAAATAATTATAATAATAAAGCCGTTAATTATGTCCATAGCTCCACGAATAAACAAATTACTAATTAAATCAGATTAATCTTAAAAAATAATTTAACTTTTTAATAAATCAAATTATAAACAAATTTAATTATTTAATATATTTTAAAATCATAAATAAATGAAAGAAATCCATACGTGGGCTTGAACATAGGCGGTCCCTTAAGGGAGCCTATATCAGGTCTAGACTTTTCCAGGTGACAGGCCTACTGGTAACCCGAGTTCGCATCCCCTTAATTAAAATAGCTGCCCTGTGTCGTTTCAGCCTCCCCATGAAAATTTCTAAGATCTACAAGGTCCATCAGAAACAAAACGGCAAAATATGGCATATATATTGCATTTTTTTCCTAAATTTAGAAAAATATAGCATTTTATTATGGCGCCATAGCAATATGGCGTTTGAACGGCTCTAGCAATGATAAAAAATTAAATATATAAAGTTTTCAAACAGTGCTCAACAAATAAACGGAGAAATGTCTATCCCAACAACATAACGATACTTTGGACGTTCGAGGGTCAGAGATTTTTTTTTTTGAGGGGTGAAAAGGATCTTAATTTACGAAAAACAAACAGTTGAGGGGGAGAAACGCCCGGGATTAAAAACTCAAACCAAATACTGGCGCTGCCTTTGCCTTAATGGAACCCGGACCCATAAAGGCTGTTTGCACTCCTTAACGGTTTTATAGCCCAAGTTTGCTCGGAATAAGATATTGTCTTAAGCACCGGCTTTTAGGATCTTTCCTTGAGGATATGGTGTCCAGGAAGAGAACGTAAGAACCTGAAAATTATAATCTTTACTCTATATCAATATATATTCAGAAATTGTATCTTTATCCTCAGTGTTGGTTAAGTGAATTTTACTTCCACATAAATGATTTATTTAATTAACTCATATTATAAAAACTGTAACATTGGGGTCCTACTCCATCATGAGGCTACAATATTTTCCTTCAGTTTCATCTTAAAATCCGCCTTAGACATCCTCATATGGTTTCACCATTGTCTACCTTTAAACCTTATTTACCATTCATTAACGTTTAATTTAAATTTACCTACAAATTTCTGAGGTGAGGGATTCCTAAAATCTACATGAAGCTTGTGTTGATAGATGAAAATAGACGATTATTTTTTCCCCGTTGAAACATTGCAATTTTACAAAACGTATAATATTTACTAGATGAGTGTAAAAAAAACAAAGTTTCCTTGCTATAATTTTATACTTCATTTGGATACTTTCAAATACTTCCGAAATTTCATCGGATAATTCCTGAAAATCTGCTTCTCATAAGTAACGGGGTTATAGAACACGATAAAAATTAAAACATTTATAATAAAATTAAAAACTAACATAACTAATAATGAACGACTAAATATCATGTGTGAATTGTTGTGTACACATTTATTTATATAATTTAAAATACAAATATATGCAGTTATGATTTTTTTTTGTCTATGTGTAAAGAAATGTTTTAGGGTGTGAGGAAAAGAGAGAGAAATCCAAAGTTGAATTTGAAATGGAATAGATTGAATATATATATATATATATATATATATATATATATATATATATATATATATACATAAATTTATTTTTATATTGTTCGTATTATAATAATTGTGTTAATTATCACTCATGACTTTTATACATTATATTAACTCCCGAGACATTTGTTTTTTGGCTCTCCCAACCAAAATGGAAAGTATGCGCCTATACATGAGAGCCCTAAACGTAATTTTCTAGTCTTTCTGACATTTAATAAATCCCAATAAAACCATTTGTAAAATTCTAATTGACATATTTGGGTCCATTACACCAGTACAAGTGACCTATTTACCTTCAAAGGGTTACTTTAAACACACCAGTGAATTTACGAAGTGTTGAAGATGAATTTTTGTATTTGGATTAATGTACCTCAGAAACTAAAAGTCGGATCTGCATACTGTAACCAAGGGAAAATTTCAGAATTTTATCTTCTTTGTAATGAACTGTAATTAAAAATAATATTTTGACGTGACGCCGCGTTACAGAGTCGGAAAGCGAAAAATATAACGTCGCTGTTGTGTTTAAAGTAGAAAAGAGCCGGATAAAATGACATAATATAATGTAAGTCAATGACTTTTTTGTTTTAATTTGAGAAATCCAGTTATAGTTTACAATCCGGAAAAGTCCAAAATGGCAAATTCGCTTTGAGTAAAACGAAAAAAGTTTAGAGTAATAATTAAAATATGTTCAATATTTGTAATACTTTCTAGACCTGATAAACATTATATTATGGCACCTGTGGTTATTTAACTAATGTCCTACGTTAGACAAGATGGGGTGTAAATAATAATAAACCCTATGTGATAGATTACGAAAGGCGATGATCCGAAGTCCATAACTGGTGGCAATAAAACGCCAGATGTCATATTACGTTTTATTGCTGCTATAAAGAGCTGTCGCACGGCCATGTCGTCGCTAACTGCCCTCACTCCAAGGCTCTAACTAGGATTTTCTCCAGGGGAGCAGTCTTAATTTCGGCACTTCATTCAACCCCCCTCCCAATTCCAATAAAATTTAACAGCTCTATAACAATATATTAAGTAATATATTTCAAAATATATGTCATCGTGTCGTAACATTAACTCGTTTGTTTTTTATAAATTACAATTTAAAAAATTAAAAAGCTTTATTCATTAAAATAATAAATATTTTTTATTTAATCTAAAAATCAGGTACGGTGATAATTTTACCCTACCTTGAGTAAAATTTATATGAACGTATTTGCCTACATAGGTAAATGAAATAAACAAGCAGTTAATATTATTAGGTATAGAATCTTTCTTATTTATTTTTATTTTTTTTCTATTGGAACAATAATATTACAATCTGCCATAATCAATGTTATTGGGTAAGGGCATAAATGCTTTATGTGTACATTCATACTATAATATACAAATTGAGAAAAAAAAATTAAAACATAGTAAAAAGAAGTAAAACATAGATTTAGAATTGTTTTTTTATTGAAAAATAATACATTTTGCAACACTTAAGGACACTGCAGCACTACAGCTGAGTGAGGTACATTCTCACCATATCTACAAAACAATAACAAAATAAATAAATAAAAAATATATATCTATATGACAAGAAACTATAATAAAACCCAAAGAAATGTATCTTGGAGTTCAAATTAACTAAAATACAGAAGTTAATAGAAGTAATAAATAATTTATAAGCAAAAAGATAAATTAAAAAATATAATAAAAAAAGAAAAACATTCATACTTAATTACAATATTTACAATCAGCCGAGGGAGCTCCGTGTCCAACCCTCTCCCCCGCGCGTGAATGACAAGGCGAGACTCAAGAGATCCCAGCGCTTCTCTCTCAGTCGCGTCACCGGGTCATTGGAATCCAGTGGAGACTGAGAGGACACTAAAGCCTAAATAACTTTATTCTAGAACTATATCCCTAAAATAGAGCAGCTATTTGCAGAATAAGAAATATTATTTATGGTCATAAGACAAAAAGCTATTGATTAAATAAAAAAACCTTAGATTATTTAAAATAAATAATGGTAAGTTTCGTCTAATAAGTTGACAGAACTTAATTTTTGAAAAAGAGAAATAAATAACAACAAAGAAATCTGTTATGTAAGCACGTTACTGAGTACTTTATATGAAGGAAGATCTGGAAAAGTCAGGCGCTTTCGACTTTTTCCTATTTTCATGCTCCTATGTCTAATCCTTATTTCTCATTTTTTTTTTAATTATCAAATTCGTTCACAGTTTTTATTTAACTATTTTTTATAACTAGTTATACTATGGTTATTTATTTTAAATAAATAAAACTAAAGGTACATTAGTGAAAGATGTTTTGAAAATTCGGCATTTAAGCCTTCTCAAAATATTTGAATGAATATAACAAATGCCCGATATTGAAGACCACTGATGTAACGGCTTTAATCGAAATCGTTGAAACAGTTCTTGAGAAAATTGAAAAAAATAAAATGTATGAATTCAATTGTATAAATACCAATTACGGTGAGCTGACTTTGGTGAAAAAGTTGTTGTAACATCATTGAAATATCATAAATACGTATTTTTACTTTCTGCCATACACACACACACCATTTTGCGAAACATCGTTATTTGGATTCTGGGAACCTTAAAAAGTGTATTTCCTATAGTTAATGAATCACAGGTGGTGAGGATTTTAGAAGTAACACATTTTTTTATAATGCGAATTACAAATGGCATCTTATATACTGAATTGTACTATAACTATGGTTTGACAATATGAGTTTGCTCCAGGTCTCCTACAAGAGTATGAAAAGATAATGGATCTAGGTCTCCTGGCAAGAACGTGGCTGCAAGAATGTAACTACAAGAGTTTTTCGTTTGTTTCGATGTCTAGGCGCAAAACATCCAGGTCATCAGCGCCCGATCAACTAAATAACACTACTTTTATACTGTTTGGATGGTTGGTACAAAAAATAAGAATAAAAAAAGGTAAAAAATAAATAAAGGATTGATAGAATAAAATAAATAAATAAAAATAACAATAGACACTTATAGATAATAAGATAGAATAGATAAATAAATAAACTTTAAAAAAATAGCAATAAAATCAATAAATTAATTGAAATTAATAAACAAATGAACTTTTAAAATAAAAAAAATAAATAATAAATATAAGTATAATTAGTTATAAACTTGTCATATATGTTGTTTAAGTCTTTCATTATCTAGGAACTTGATAACTTTGGTAACGATTTCTTCTTGATTTCCCAGGGATGCTGATATATTCTGGGGTATTCCGAGATCTTTTAACCTTGCGGTGTAAAAAGGGCACTCTTCCAAAACATGTTTTATGGTTAATGACTGGTCACACTTTTGACATCTGGGGATAAGATCTTTTGTTATGAGGTGGAGGTGTGTCAGTCTAGTATCAGCCGCGTGAGGACGACCTCTTCTCTACGACTGCTGCGTCTGGAGCTGGTCCACCATCGTACGCGCTTCGGCTGGACATATGCTAAAATTGGAACGACACAGAGAACATTAGCATGGCCCCTGCGCAAGGAACTACAAGAGTGATTAGTCCTGAGGACCATTGAGATAAATATACCCAGTAATTGTAGAGGGGATGAGGGAAGTCGAAAGAGGGTATTAAAGGAACTGTGAGGAAGGTCTCTTTTGCCGAAATGTGTTTTGTCTCTGAAGTCCTGATAAAGACGTCTTATTATGTCCTATCGGTGCTTTTAGATAACTAGTCCTAAGCTATCAGAAATAGCCTTGTCATTTGAGTTACGGATATCGTCAATATATGATTCACCAACTAGCACATTCAATAAACTAGTTTTTTTTTTAATGGAAATAAAATTAATGTTGTTATTATAACGAGTCAAGGATTAAGCCCATTTTGTAACTATGAAAACTCGATTCGGAATGTTTCACGATCGCAATAACTTCCTTTACTATAAAGTTTTATGTAGTGTATATTAAATAACGAGCCTGTTGCTGTAAAACATTTTATTTTTATTTAATACATAGTTACTTATTAACCTTCAATAAACACCCCTCCTCTATTCCTACAATGCTCCATGTGAATCTTCTGTTGTCTGAAACATTGCAGGAACTCTTCTTCTCTCAGCTCCTTCAGATCGAGTGCCACTTTCTCTTCGTGTAGTTTTAGTTTTACTCGAATTTTCGTTTTTTAACGAGGCTGTTCACAAACACTCACTCACCGGTTATTTTGTGAAACTGTTTTGTGGACTGAAGGAACCTCGAAACGTGTATTTCCTTTGAAAACTCGGATTCGATTTTTTTAAAGATCACAATACTTTCCCTTACTATATATTATAAGTGAAAGTAAAACTAAAATTATATCGAAATTTGCCACCGCCTAATTTCTTCCGTTCTGGGCAAGTGCCCCCTTTGACCTCCCCTTGTTCCGGCCGAGCTCACTTAAACGGTCTTTAAGCGCAAGCCGGTTCTGCTGAATTTCCCTCGTTCTGATTTCATTTAAATTTTATCATCGACTGTAAAAAAAAAAGTCTTTGAGATTCGTCCCGGGTGAGGTTGGGGGGGGGGGAGTAACACTTCGAAGTTATTGGCCAATGACGCCTCTGTAGCATGCTTTTAGAAAATTGCTTTTCAAGAGAAGTGACATTGTTTCCACTTTGTAGATTAGACTTGATGAAAAAGTGGTTTCTGTTGTGGGCCTCTTCGCCGGCCCCATGTAACCAGCTTTCTTCTCTATTCCGGCATTCCCTTTATCCGCAAACTTTAAAATCTGCTTAACAAATAAATAAAACAATCCCCAAAACAAGTTTTTCCTGCAAAGTAAAAATGGTCGAAATTAGGTACATATTGGATATCATATGTTTTTAAAACACTAAAATATCTTTTACAAAATCGTACCGTTATATTTTTTTTTAAAACTACAGTCCGGCAAGTAGGCTTTGAGGTCATTTTTGGTAATCCAAGACGGAAACATAGAGGTCGCCAGAGTTGGAGAGGTTAACCAGAGTTGAAGTATCTTCCTTTCTCGGGACCCCCAAGAAATAGATATTCATACACACTGTTCCGTACCGGTATGGTAGACATACTCTGCAATCATCCTTCCTAAGTACACTATAGTGAACACAAACTCTTAAACACAACCATATTTAGGTACAATATTTACTGAATACTTAATAGTTGACCGTCGTATTATTAAGGAAGGAGATGGTCCGGGGTGGCATAAATAGACTAAATAGTAGCAAAACTATTTTATTAAAAGCCAACGTTTCGACTCGATTTTGCGACTAGAATTCCATCTTCTTCAGGGAGGTGTGTTCAGCAAGGAATTTCACATAGAACTGAGTGAGTTCGAAGTGAAAATCCTCACAATATTTACACTCAGCCTAAAGAAGTATGAAACCAATCTACCTCTTCATATGTGGAAGACAAAACAGGACTCTAAGTGATCTCATCACTTCTACTATGTCACAAATGTCGCAACCCAGTAAAGACAGATCGAGGGCACTATAATCGCACTCATTCTAATACAGGGTTCTACAAACTTTTTGGAGTTTAGTCTCATCTAATAAGTTTCGCTATTTAACTAAATAAGTTAAATAACTTAAAACTAAATAAGTTTTATGACCAATAAGTTTCGGGAGCCATGGATTGTGGTTAAGAAAAAAAGTTTGTTTTACAAATGAAACTTCATTTTTTATATAAGCTTTCTAAGAAAAATAACTCATGCAATAAATGTTGTAGTAATTTTATGCGTCAGTGATTAGCTTAATTTTATATTAATATAATAGTTTTTAAAATTTTACTATTTAATCAAAGAAGCTTTTGCGGACCGTAGTTTGGAGACCTCTGCTCTCAACTATTTTCAAAAACTTAAAAAAAATACATTTGTGATGACATTTTTTTTTTTATTTCTTAATAATATTTACAGCATTGTTAAAGAAATACATTTAGGAAATTTGAACATATGGATATAATGACATGAAAACACTTGTTGAGAAACTACCCAATTGTAGCATTCTACTGATATGTCTACATTAGGAGATCACGGGACCATCTTCCTTTCAGACGCCTCAGAGGGTTATCAGGAATTGAAGAGGAAGCAAGGTTAGAAACGGGAGGGTTGGGATGATTATGAAGTTTATTATGGAAGAATATGTATCTGGATTGGGGCAGATCTGAAACATATGAAACATTAAGATCATTATGGATGGTTTTGTTTGTAACAAAATAGGGAGTATTGAGGATTTTACGAAGGATTTTGGATTGTAAGGATTGGATACGAGAGGAATTCGATGGTTTAGTGGAGGCCCATAGCTGAACTCCGGAAGTCCAAATAGGCCTTATTATGGTCATGCATTTAATTGAAAGTTTAGAGCGTTTGTCTAGTAAGTGCTAAAGTAATCGGAAACGTCGAGCGGTTTCTTTTCGTTCCAGTCTGGTATGAGGAGTGATGACATTTAAAAACATAATAATAATATTTTTTTATAAATATTTATGAGTCTTTCAGTTGACATAATGACTAATTCCTATTTTTACATGTTTGAGTAAGGTCATTCTATAGACATTTCTAGTTGGAAAATTTATAATTTCTGTACAGGCAGTGAGTAACTTGATTTCAGAGTAGGTGACAGGAATGTTGAAATATAGAACTGTAAGTAAAGATGTAATTTTTTTCCACTAGAAATATCACTAAAATTAATAACTTGAAATTGGAATTATTCATTTTGTCAACTGAATGGCTCATATATAAATATCCTTTAATAAATATTAATAACTGATAAATAAATAATAATAAATTTCAAATCGATTCAAATAAACAGATTTTTCGTTGCTTTTGAGCTCTGCAATCGATTCACAGATTTATGCTGTGAATAACTAAAACACCTATTATAGTGAAAAATATTACAAAAAATAAATTATTATTCCTTGTATTAAACATACATTGCAGCGAATTAAGCCGGCATGTAAAATTATTCAGCTTAGTTACGAAAGAATATCAGAATATAAGGGCAAAGAATATAAGAGCTGTGCTCATTGGTATGCGTCCGAAGGAGTAACCGAAGCGTAGGTGGGAGGATTATTTTAATCAGTGTGAAACTTAGAAACTGCTTGCGTGAATTAAGTGGCTTTATCAATGCTAACTTTGTCAATTCACCTACGAAATTCCGTGAAACTGCCAAACCCATTTTTGGTCTTACATTGGAAAAATAGTGTTCATATCTTAGACGGTTCCTAGAGACTATCGAATAATGTTACTATTTAAGTAACTCAACTTGATACAACTTTACATTTTATTTCTAATCCCACCCCATACCAGACTGAAACGACTAGAAACAGCCTGACGTTTTCGATTACTGCAGCACTTACTAGACAAAGGCTCTAAACTTCCAACTATTTACAAAAGACTCATATATATTACTATAATAAGGCCTATTTGGACTTACGGGATCGAGCTTTGGGGCTCTACTAAACCATCAAATTCCTCTCGTATCGAATCCCTACAATCCAAAATCCTTTGTAGAATCCTCAATGCTCCCTACTTTGTCACAAATAAAATCACACTTAACGACCTTAATGTACCATATGTTTCCGTTTTAGCTCAATCCAGATACCTATACTTCCATAATAAACTTCTGAACCATCCGAACCCTCTTGTTTCCAACCTTGCTTCCTTGTCTATTCCTGATATCCCTCCGAGGCATCTGAAAAGAAGATGGCCTCGGGAACTTCTAATATAGAAATATTATTGGATTGCTACCAAAGGGTAGTTTCTCGTCATGGTGTACATGTCATCTTTCATATTTATTGGTAGTATTTATCTTTTAATATAGTTGTAAATTTCAATAATAATAATAATAAATTATTATCCTGTACTAAAAAAAAATCTATAAAATAAAAAAAATAAATAAAAAGGTTTTCTGGTAATTCATAACATCTATATACCTGATTCTGACATGAATTGAATTGGAAATAAACGCTACAGTTTTTTTTTTTTTTGACAACTAAATTCATTATAAAAAAGGACAATTCAAATGTTAAACTCCTCTACTTTAGAAATCAGAATTCAATTAATTCGACTGACCTATACAAGTGATCATGAAAAATAAATATCGACATAAAAAAGGTCATAAAATGTCAGAAAAATAAATATCAGTTTTCATCATGATTTTTTTTTCCATTTTATTTATAAAATAAATCTAACCCGAGGAAATAAATTCAGCGAAACAATTAAATTTCTGTTTTTTCAATATCTTGAATATTTACAATTATATTTGGTGAAATTGAATTTTAAAAAAAATTTTACTACGAATAATGTAGTTTAAATATAGAAATAAAAATAAGTCATTACAAATACAAATAGTTACATGTTTATTTTCAATAACTAACTAATACAGAATTAGTGGTTTCGAGTCCTGCTTTTCCTTCTATAGTTGGAGGAAGAAGCCAGGCTTTGGGTTCCCTGCCTGATTGCTTATATTGTATATAAGTATGACTGTATTTTTATGTTTTTAATTTCCTCATCTTTAGGTTGTTTTATTTTTTTTATATTATTATTTTAATTTTGTTAATTTTATATATTCTGTATATACGGTGTGAATGAGTTCATTTATCACTATAATTATTGTCCACGAGACAGAATCTAATATATCTAAAAAAAAAAAGAAAAAAATTAAGATCAATTTATGTGACACACTTATGGAGATTTGTGAAGTTATATTCATCATAATTATCCCTGGAAATGAAACATAAAGAGACCGATAAAGCAATTCCTGTGTATAAAGAGGATGGAATTTAATCGCATTATAATGCAATAAAAACAAAGTAAATATTAATTATGTTGCTTCGAACAACTTCAGAAAACTTGAGTAACTGTCGAAGTTTAAAGTAGGAAAGATTGATGTAAAATTTAAATTGAATATCGGACGGGTGGTAGATTCCTCAACAAATTGATAACATGAAAAACGGCTTCCCACGGAAGTCCGAGGTTGTTTAACTTTTGAATTTATTACCGAGCTGGCCTGTACCTCAGGTGAATACCTATAAAACATCTGTCACTGAGCACGAAACATCCTACCTCAACTACAATCTCAATTATATATTTCTAATGGTTGTTGTATTTATTTTATTTTTTCAATTTACATAGATAAATATTATATTCGTAGGCTTAAAGTTTTGATGTTATAAACCAAGTACATTTTTTTTTTTTATTATTGAAATTTACAACTGTATAATGATAAATACAACTAGTAAATATGATATAAGTATAAGTAACTTGACATGTACAACATGAAGAGAAACTACCCATCGGTAGCACTCCAATTATATTTATATATTAGAAGGTCCCGAGGCCATCTTCTTTTCAGACGCCTCGGAGGGTTATCAGGAATAGAAGAGGAAGCAAGGTTGGAAACGAGAGGGTTCGGATGGTTCAGAAGTTTATTATGGAAGGATAGGTTTCTGGATTGAGCTAAATCGGAAACATATGGCACATTAAGGTCGTTATGGATGATTTTATTTGTGACAAAGGAGGGAGCATTGAGATTGTAAGGATTGGATAAGAGAAATTAAATGGTTTAGTAGAGCCATAAAGCTGGATTCCGTAAGTCCAAAGAGGCCTTATTATAGTAATATATATGAGTCTTTTGTAAATAGTTAGAAGTTTAGAGCGTTTGTCTAGTAAGTGCTGCGGTTTCTTGTCGTTTCAGTCTGGTATGGGGGTTCCAAGTGAGTCGCTTGTCCAGGTGGAGTCCTAGGTATCGGATTTGTTCAACAGGGATAAGTGGGCTATTGTTGAAGGATACTGTAGGACAGGAAGCCATAGGTTTACGACGAAGAGTAAAGGTAATCTGGTGGGATTTATTGGAATTTATTTTAATCCTCCAGCTTTGATACCATTTTTCAAGACTTGTGATGTGTGATTGAAAAGTTTGGGGTGCAATAGATGGATCGTTATTAACTGATAGGATACAAGTAAATATTTAATGTATAACATACGATGGTATATATAAAACATCCAATCCCAACAAAACTCAGTGGAAACACGCCCATTCCGCATGTAATATTACAAAGCAAGCATGAAGCTAGAAAAGATACATAAGGTAATTATGTTATAAATGGAAAAATCCAAACCAAACAGCCACGAGCCTCCGAACATACAGGTGAATAGTTAATTTGCCAACGGCTCGCCAATGCAGGCTTCAGCGCGGCAGAAAAACCGTGATCACTTATATTCTGAAAGAACACCTATTATAGTGAAAAACATAAATTATTATTCCTTGTATTAAAAATATATTGCAGCGAATTAAGTCGGCATGTAAAATTGTCGAGCTTAGTTACAAAATAATATCAAAGCGATTAAAATGGGCTGTGCTCATTGGTATGCGTCCAAAGGATAAACCGAAGCGAAGGTGGGAGGATTGTTTTAATCAGTGTGAAACTTAGAAACTGCTTACGTGAATAAAGTGACTTTATCAATGCTACCTTTGTCAATTCTCCTATGCCATTACCGAAGGCAACAATTGTCGATAAAAGTATAGATAGCTGTAGGTTACAATTAGGGAAATTCCTACTAGAAACAAAATTGATGTATCAATTTAAATGTAAAGCTTAGAGTATTCCGGTGATGGATTAAATTGTCTAATACCGGAAACTAATCAAAGAGATACCTTATATTAATTAACAGCTATCAAAAGGGCAAGTTAATCGCTAAGTAGTCGAGATTAATTTCGATCTTCTAATGAAACTTAATCGAGCCTTGCAATGTTGCCCTACAGGGACAATATTTAATCTGGATTCTAGCTAGGGATATTGCTTCGAGATAATTGGATATCCGCTTAACGAGGCGTGACAAAAGGGACCTTCAGTACCCTAGTACCCTAGAAGGTTTTTAAATTTACCTGAGTTTAAGGAAACGATCAGTTTGTACAAGAGCAGCGAAATGCTCTAATCGAGAAGGATAAGCTCAAATATTTTGGGAGATGAGTAAATATCTGAAGGCTTCACCAGGAGTAGAATTTTCCATGATGAAATCTTATTTTGTTTTTAACCGAAAAATCTCACTTTAATGTTAATATATTAAAAGAGAGAGAATCACTTTATTATCATAAAAGGGTGCTGCCCAATTACATTGGGTTGCTTCAAACACATCATACTTATCAATCACTCCAGATAATTTTTTAAAACTAATATACATATAGGCTTAAAAATTAAGCTCACAAAAGCTGTGTATGTCAAAGTTAAATTAAAAGTTTTAAAACTCTTTTATTTTATCGAGGAACAATCATTTTATTAAACTTAATTTATTAAATTTTCATTAACACAAAGATTTGACGACGTTGTTTCAAGCTGTTTTGCCCGTTTTCACGTATAAAATAACAAAATGTAATTTAGTTTCGTCAATATTGGTTTAATATTTTTCAATAAAATTTCTCTGTTTATTATATTGCTTTTATATTGTAAATCTTTTGACAGTATGACATGGATTTTTGACTTAAAGATGGGCTAAAGAGCTAGAAGAGTCCTCAAATATTTATGTGAATGAAAATTTTTAAAATTAATTTTAATGAAATATTTGTTATTCATGAAAGTGAATACGTTTTGAAATTAATATAATCTTTTGAAAAATAAAGTTATCGAATTTTTGGTGAACAAGTGGAATAAGGCGGTTGCAAGTACCGACATGACATCAGGAAAGAACAATCTTTGGATAGAGAAAATAGTTGAAGAATAGTTCTGGGAGTTAAATCATAAATCTGAATATTATAAAAGAAAAAAATATTATAGAAGAATGGAAGAATCAACTTTATTCTGGGACAAAGCCCATTAAGAATAACAATTTTGTACATAAAAATTAACATTCCATCTGGCCAAAATACATATTACAATAAAAAAAGGAATTTGAAGGAGATTGAATGCGTCGGACGAACGATGATTATGGATTATTTGGTAGAGGAATGTACCTAGGAAATATTGTCTTCTGAAGGAGGGGAAGAGCCACCCTAACTCGGCGTAGTAGTGAGATACACGAGAACGTCTCGGGGTTCCATTGACAAATCATACTAAGCCATTCATAATTCTTTTCAATCTGTCTCCAAGAAATTTTATACTCAAAATTCAGGAGTTTCAGATGACTAGATTACTAAAGAATTAAAGAATAGGTCTCCCCCACTCGAAGAAAACCTTTTGAATGTAAATAACTCATCTCTATAAAATTAATGTTCATAAATAATAATTATATATCTGTTTATTTGGAAATAAAAATATTATCTAGTTGCCCCGTGCAAATCGTTCGCATTGTATAAATAAAATATTGGTCAGTGAATAATTGACAATATAATATTGAAATTAGTTGGTTCAATGTATTATGCGATAGAGGAAACAATCTTCTTTTCCTCAGTCGGATCACAGTAGTTCATTCATAATATTAAACAAAAATATGTGTACATTACTATAGGCTGTATCTTTGTATCCGATAATTATAACAATAATTATCCGATTTATATGATTTTTTGTTTGTTTTGTAATAAATTTTATAATCTTTCACATAATTCTGGCATAAATAAAAAAAAAGAAAAAAAAATTTGGGAGGATGTGACTATAATTTGTCATTGCTTCATGAAATCTTTCGTTTGAAAAGCGCTTACCCTTCCAGGCCGGGGTGCTGCCATTTTAACACCGCAAGATATAAGTCTTCCCCTAAAAAAAGGAATAATTCATAGCTGGCAATCTATGTGGAATAAGAGTCCGCCAAGCAAATTAAAAAACAGTAAAGCCGTGGTCAGTTGTCTTATCCAGACTAAGAATAGGCCACACCAATCTTACCCATTCACATCTCATTAGCAAGCAGCCACCACCAGAATGTCAACACTGCAATAATACACTTACATGTTACAGGAATGTTCTTTTTACACATCAAATCTAAATAGCCTAGGACTTAAACCTCCAATATCAAACATTTCATGTGATGACGAAGACCCTATAAAGTTAGTGTTAGATTTCTTAAAATCAAACGATTTGTTAAATGAAATTTAAAATTGTTTAAAAATTTAATCTAAAGATAAACAAGATTCATTTGCAGGCATTGATGGCCTAGAAGTTTTACGCCTTTGAAACCCCAATAAATCAACATTCTATCGTTTGATAACTCATTCATCAAAATCCATCGCTTCTGAAAGGCAGAAATAAAACTAAATTTTTATATTTAGAGAAAACTGCAGAACCATCCGAACCCTCTTGTTTCAAACATTGCTTCCTCCTCTATCCCTGATAACCCCCCGAGGCGTCTGAAAAGAAGATGGCCTCGGGATCTTCTAATATAGAACTTTAATTTGAGTTCTACCAATGGGTAGTTTCTCTTCATATTTTACATGTCATGTTACCAATGTCACATTTACCTGTTGTATTTTTAATGTAATACAGTTGTAAGTTTAAGTTTTTAAGTTTGAGAGAGTGAAAAGTTTTATATACCTTGGGTCTGAAATTAATAGCAAAAATGACATGGCTCAAGAAATACAAAGAAGGATCACGGCTGCCAATAGATGTGTCTATGGACTTGGCCGACACTTAAGAAGTAGGTACCTCTCAAAGAAGACCAAGCTGATCATATACAAGACTCTTGTTCGGCCTGTTTTGACATATGGCTCAGAGGCTTGGACGATGACCAAAAACGATGAGATGAAGCTGAGTGTGTTTGAGCGAGGAGTCCTCAGAAGGATTTATGGTCCAGTAAAGGAGGGTGATGTCTGGAGGAAAAGAAAAAATAGGGAGCTCAGTTCTCTCTATGCAGACATCGACGTAGTCACCTATATTAAACTGGCCAGACTAAGATGGGCAGGGCATGTGGCCAGAATGAGCAACGTTGAGATACCCAAGAAAATAATGATGGAGGAGCTGCACCTCGCAAGACGGGTAGGAAGGCCGAGGACGAGGTGGTTGGACAACGTGGCCTATGATGCGAGAACCCTGCTTGGTGTACGGAACTGGAGAGCTGCAGCAGAAGACAGAACCAACTGGCGGAGGCTCTTGGAGGAGGCCCAGTCTCGGTAACGGGATGTCGTGCCACACATGAATGAATGAATACAGTTGTAAATTTCAATAAAATTATAAATAAAAAAAATATATTTAGAGAAAGATATCGATCTATCCGATATCGAATATTTTCTTTCAATCCAAATATAGAAGTATCCATTGATAAATGTGATATTACTAGTTTCGGAACGGATTTTCTTTTAAGGTTTAGTAAGCTCCTGACTTGAAGGAGGCATTTCTTTACATCTTAAGAGAGCATAAATATCCAGTCCATGTATCCGTTAAGCTATTAATTATTTTTTGAGCTCAACAGCTTTGGTGTTTTAAACTTACATTTCCATGTGATTCCACACCTGTTGCACATCTACCTGAGACATTGATTACCCTCAGCTACCGATTTGTGTCACTTATGATTCGATTTTCCTCTAGACTTGTCTCTATTAGGGTTTTATAAGATGATATTTCGATGGCACGCGAAATTTTGCCCAATCCAATTAACCAATATGTCCAAAACGGTTAAAGTACTTTGCATCCACACGAAATGAGAAGTTCTAAATTTATCTTATATGACGAAGATCTCTTTCCTCTACAAAGTATATTTACCCTCATTGACATCGTTTGTCCTTAATACTTTAGGCTCATATCTATTAATATTACCAAGGAATTTGCTTGAGGTCCACATTCAAGATGATAGCATATTAACCGACTTACTCCGTTGGACGCTTTGTAAAACTAAAAATGTTTGGTTATCTTCAACTATATTGCTGCTCAACGTAGACTATTACACCACACACTATTATATCACTTCACCATCTATTGATACTTTTCAGTAATGTTCGGGGAAAACAATATAAAGAATGAGATAACAATTTTCTTCATGAATGGCTATGGTCTCATAATGATATCAATGCTAAACCAACTTCATCTGTTTTCTGGGCATCACCCTAATGGAATTAAATCAATGAGAATGGCCATAACAATTATAAAAAATGGAGGAAAAGTAGTAAACACCATAGCTCGTAAGATTGGCCGACTGTATGTAATGCACAACAGTTAAAAAAGTCAGCTAAAGCCACTGGTTTTCAAACCTAATGTCAAACTTCTCTGGAATCACTCTTTTGATAGAGATCATACGATCACCCACCATAGGCCAGGTATAACATACAGAGAGAAGATAATAGCCAACATAATAGGGATTAGTATGTGGAAGAAGCATGTAAAATTAATTCATTAAATAGGTTAAATAGTTTTGTCACATGAGAGGACATGGGGTTCTGTCAAGGATATTACCGGTCGAAACTCAAACTTCTCTTAAAGGACTGGATATAACTATAAAGATTCTATTATTGTAAACAGCGAAAAATTCACCAACATCATACAACTTCGTGAACAAATTTATGTAACTTTGAGTTGATCAAACATGGTCCTTTTTTATTATATTTATTCAGTTACCTTATAACCAAGGCCATTTCGTGGAATGTAGGCGTTCGGAGAGTTCTACTAGGGGCTTCCATTTTTAATTTTTTTTTTTTTTTGGTGTAGTGAACCTTATCCTTTAAAGTCTATTGTGCGCCATGTTGTAAGCCGTTTTATATTAAAACGTTAGTTTAGTCGCTTCCGGGTATCTTAGTAGGCTTATAGGATTAATAAGCTCAGGGCCATTGGAGTGTACAAATCAGTCCTCGCTAGGTTTACATTTTCTATAGATGCCTGCTCCTGAGCCATTAGCTGTAAGAGAGCCATCTGCATGCCAATTTATGAAGGTCTAAACAAATCTGAAAAGGAACTTTCTGAAATGAAACATTAAGTAGAATATGGATATAAATAGCAACTTTTCAAAGAATATTAGATGTTCTTTATATTTTTGTATGGATTCGTAATGCCCCTTTGGCCTTGGAGGTTGGCACCGAGGCAATAGTTATGGCACTAATGTATAAAAAATAATATCTCTATTGGTGACCACGATAAAACTATTTACACTACCAAAACATTGACCTCAATTGAATTAAGACTAATCTACGTCACTGGAAGGTCGTAAATGTTTATATTGCGGTTTTTGTATCGCTGTTATTGTTTTTTTTTTATGACTCTGAGCATTCAGTACCTATTGTAGTCCTAAGTAGTGTAGGGTCCAAGTTTATTGCCTCCATTATTAGAAGCGCTGAGGGATACTACTGAGAGGTTTTCTTTTTTTTTTTTTCTTTTTTTATTCTACTTGTCACAAAAAAGCTCCATTAAACTGAATAGGGTGAGGCTTTATGTATTGATGGAACGGGGACATGAACCGTCCTGAATAGTCCGAGAGGGTGTGTTTGCAGAAGGTGGATGAAACATTTAAGCGTCTCCCTGGCTGGGAGGTAATAGCCTCAAGCCCTGCAACCGATAATCTCCCCTCACACCTACTGAATATTTAATATCCCGAAACAGTTTCACATATGTTACTAAAAATTTTATTTATTTTTTTTTCCTCATAATTTTCTTGGGTATAGTAAAGTCCTAAACGAAAAATAAAATAGTATTACAATGAATCCTCTGTTTTTTCCTTATCTAGTTCCACTCATACTTAAAATATTCTCGAAGATTGGTAGCGAAATATTTTTTTTATTTATTTTTATTCATTTTTATTCAGAAATATTACAATCTGTCACAATCAAGGACATTTATAATAGTGTTCAGAGAGCACATTTACAATAAATAATACAAAAACTAATAATAATAAAAGTAAATGTATATAAACAAAAGAACTAAACTAATCAAAATAACAACTAAAACACATGCATACTATACAATATTTACAGAATCCATTCACTCAGAAGAACTCCGAGCCAAGCCTTTCTCTCCACTCGTGGAAGGAAAGGCAGGACTCTAGGAGATCCCAGCGCCTCGCACTCAGCCGCATTACTGGTATTAAGAACCAGTAGATGCTGAGGAGAGGCGCTATAATCACACATACTTGGCTTGAGTGGAGGATCTAGCCATTGCCAAAACTCCAATATATGCTAATTCACAGAAGCTTAAACCTTCGTGGATGATTGTAAGGATGGGTGGTGCTGGATAGATATTGTGCAAGGGGATTTGGATGATAGGTAAGGTTCTGGTGGATAAGGTCTAGGACAAATGGGATATTAAGGTCATGGTGTAGGGTTTTGTTAGTTACATAGAACGGAGCATCAACTATTGTTCGAAGGACTTTAGATTGAAAGGATTGGATGCGTTTGATGTTAGACAATTTTGCTGTCCCCCAAAGTTGAAGTCCGTATGTCCATAGGTTTCAGGATTGTCTTGTAGATAATACTTTTAGAATAATTTTGACAACAGGAACACAGACCTGAGAAAATGTATTTTAATGAATATTTTAATAATTGTACATTAGTTTATAATTTTATACATGCATTTATACATGCATTTATACATGATTTGTATATTTATTTATCATTTTAAAATTCACAATCTCGATATATATATATATATATATATATATATATATATATATATATATATATTTTTTTTTTTTTTTACGATATTTACAACTGTATTACAAATAAAAATACATTCAACATGAAACCACTTGTTGAGAAACTACTCACTGGTGGCACTCTGTAGATTAAATAAAATCATAAGTAATATAGATCTAATACAGTCTAGGTAATTACCTACAGTCATACCAATATTTGAATTTTTTTATATCAAACTCTTTCTCGATTAGATCTTTAGCTGCCTGATTAGTGTAGCTTTTTAAAATTAAAAATATAGATTTTTGTAGTCTTGTACATTCAGAATTTTCATGATTCTCATCAAACATAGTTGTTGTTTTCTTAAAAATCACTGTCTAAATTAAACATATACTTATTCATTCAACAATCTCCACCCACATTGCAAACTTTACGACCGTTACGCCGTCTTCAAGCCATTATATTTATTTTCTGACTCAATGCTGTCTATTTAGATTACAGTAAATGCACTGTTACGCTTGAAGTTAGCGTAGCGGCCCAGATGTTGTCATTTAGGTTGAGATTTCACCTAAAACTTAATAAAATTACAAATAAATTTATTTAAAACATTTGTCGATTTCGCTAAACATTTAATCTAAAAAAAGTTACTTTTTATTCTCACCTACTCAAAAATACGGCACATTAGAATCATATGTAATTCATTCAAGACAAATTATAACTCAAATCTAAGCCAGATTGCTCTGTCATATGGACATTAGTTATAGTGAGATAGGATAACATTCACACTATATGTACAAAAAATATAAAATATATAGAAGTAAAATAACAATAAATAATAATCAAATGTATATACAATAAATAAAATAAAATAACCTAAAAAAATATAATTAAAACCAAGCAAAAACACATGCATACCTATATACAATTAGGGGGAGGGAACTCCAGGAGAACCCTGCGCTACTCTCTCAACCGCATCACTGGTACTGGTACCAGCGGAGATTGATCGAGACTACCCTAATAACTTTTTTTTTAAACTCCTCTGGACTCTTTTGACTTTCGGCATTAGTCTTCTCGCAGCATTGGGGTTGTTCTGGGAAATAATTTGTAATTGTTTGTTTCTCTTCTTATGTAGATGATATCCAGGGAGCATGTGGTTTGTAATAATCGGACGCGATCACAATCACTCCATCTACATCAGGATGGTTGGCAACCTTTTGCATACGTCTCTATCCTGTTGTTGTTTTTTACGGGATAGAGTTATTAGCCCTGTGCCCAACCTCCACAATCTGAAGAACCAAAGGAGCTACGATTTTAGACACAGGGGTCGCTCTCACCTTCCTATGTATCTCAGGGTGGGGACGTTACCTTCTCCGTACGGGAATCGAACTCGCGCTGTAGTGGTATAAGCAATCGAGTAGGGACTGCGCTTATTTATTTATTATTAATTATTTATATTTTTATCTTTTTTTTTTTTGTTATTTAATCCCGAGAACGCGATTTAAACTCGTAGCATTACATTTTTGTTGGCGCCTAAACTCACTCGACCACCACTGCCCCATAATAAAATAAATAAAAGTTATAATTTTACCGTAAACATAGTACTTAATTACAAAACAAAATCCTTTTATTTATTTTTATTTTAAGAACTCTTTTCCTAAAAAATTTCACAGAACCTGTTAAAATGGAACAACTTATTAAAAAAGTTCTATCAAAGTTTCAGCCCTTGGTTTCTTCCCTTAAAAATGTTCTAAAGTCTGAAACGTTGAATTTAAAGTAAAAATAAAGTATGAGTATTTGGATCTAATGTGTTGTTTTTTTCATTTTCACAAATAATATAAATACAAAGTGAAGTCCTAACTAACAATATTCAATATACATATTTATTAATTAAATAATTTAATTTTGAAATCATCCCGTTCCACTTTCGGACCTTTTGCAACATTACTTTAAAACAAAAATATTACAGAATTATTTTGTTCTGAAGGTGGAGAACATAACCATAATAATCATAAACACAATTAAAAAACGGTAGTTTCATTCACCATTACGTTCAATACTTTTGGCGTTAAACAGTTACTAATATGTGTGTTGTGCATTGCACCATTATTAAAAAATGGTCCGCTTTTATTCCGTTTCCTCCGTTGGAGAGAGAGTGTCCTGTTAGCTTGATGTCCTTAGAGGTTCTTTCAGGACGATGCATACCCGAAGACGGAGAACTGGAGTAGGTCTGGACCTGGAGTCTTTAGTAGGAGTGCCAGAGGATCGATGGTGGACGCGGTGGCGCCAGCATCCTCCAGCATTCCCCCGTTCCAGAAGTAGACGCCCCTGGTATAAACATCCGGTTCTTCCATCATTATGTACTCAACAGATGGAATGCTTGGTCGCGATGAATTCATTCGTTGTTTAATTCTGGCATAACTTTATTCTTATAAACTAAAAGTAAAGAATGAGGCTTAACTCTTTTACTGGTTAGTTTATTTTTTACTTTATTTATTCTCTTCGAACAAAATTAAGTATAGTTACAAGGCATACTGTAAATACAAAAACTTTGTCATCTAAGACATATTTTCTTAGAATAAATTATAGAAAAATATCCAAAACCGCAAGAACTGATGACTTCAGTTTTATTTATGGATTAACGTAATCAATCATAGATTAAAGAATTCAATCATTAGATATTTAATGATTGACTACTGGGTCCAGTTTATATCCTGTAGAATGTCAGCTGCTAGTGCACTTTTCCTAGTACTTTTTTTTTAACCCCTCTTAATGCATTTACAATTCTTTCCAGGCAGTTAGTAGTTCTAAATCCAAGTAATTAAGTTCTATGAGTAACATGGAACCATTTTAACACATAATATAACGGTTAGGAATAAATATTCGTTCAATATAAAATGTCATTATATTGAAACTGTACCTCACTGTACCCGTACAACCCACGGAGAATCTTTGTTTCAGTGCTTTGTAAAGATTTAGTTCCCCTAAAATGATTTTTTAATTAAGGTTACCCACTTTAAAGTGGCTGAGTGTGCCACAGAAAGGTCCCGACCACCCCCGGGGTCGATCCAGGGTTGAAGTAATAGAATAAATAATTACCTGCCACAGCTGGGCTCGAACCCGGAGCATTGTAGCACAGTTCTTTACTCACTGAGCTACCTCTCTTCCTTCCTAACCGTAAAGTGACACTTAAATAATAAATTTGTCCATTTATTTTTACTTATTCCACAACAGTATAATTTCAAAATATGAAATACACAAGAATAAAATAATTATTACAAAAAAAAA
The DNA here is from genome assembly GCA_928085145.1 of Nezara viridula. NCBI lineage: Eukaryota > Metazoa > Arthropoda > Insecta > Hemiptera > Pentatomidae > Nezara > Nezara viridula. The sequence continues at coordinate 166,168,807 of OV725078.1, read as the reverse complement.
ATATTTAAAATACAATTAAATACAAAAAATAACTCAAACAAAAATTATTTTTCTTCTTAACAAGGCAGTCCATCTCAACGTAAAAGGGAGATATTCAACAAACTTTTACCCTTTAAAATAAGTTATCTTTTTAAAAATTAATCTAATATTGCTAATTAAAGTCACGGTTACCAGTAACTAGTTCTCCGCTAACGAGATCATGCTGCTACACGAATATCCCGTGTTAACAGGCTTCGTTATTCAGCTTGGGGTATTTAGCATATCCAACTACCCTCTCCCAACTGAATAATCTCTATGCTATTCGACATAATTATAAATAATGATATTATTTTATAAAATAATAGTAAACTAATATTATTATTATTTGTATCGAATTTTTTTCATGTGATAACAAATATAAAAATAATTTCAGAAAACTCTTTATCTCATAAATGAATCCATAAAACATAATATCAAAACATCTTAATAAAAAAAAAAATCAATATTATTATTGATTTGAGGCAAAACGTATAATGTATATTTACCTAAAATTATCATATTTGATAATAAAATAACCAATTATTAATTATAACTAGGTATTTTTATTATTAAAAGTTACGTTTTTTATATAGACAGTGCTTAAAACGTTTTTTTAAAAGATCCATTTTAACATTTTCATTAAGTCTTATAAGAAAAAAAGTAACTAAAATAAAAGTTCTAAGGATACCATGAACATAAAGTTCTATGTTCATCGTAAAAGTTTAACTCTTAATTATTTAAGCTCTTAAAGAAAGTTACGTTAAATGAGAAATAAATAGTAATTGGGCTTAGATTAGAGTTTTTATTGATGTTAAATGAATTACTTGTTTCTAATGCGTCGTTTGTACGAGTAGCTAAGTATAAAAATCAATATTTAGATTGACTTTTTTGTTTAAATCAACATAACTTTTTAATGAAAGTTAAAAAAAAAAAATTGCTGTAAAACCTTCATTTAAACAGTTGCAAGTGAAAAAGTCATACATCCGCAAAAAAAAAAAAAAAAAAGTTGAAATAAACATTCCTCTGCCCTAATATAGATTTTTATTTTAAAAAAAAAACATAATAATAATAGTAAATAATAATTATACAATTAAATAACATTTATTTATAAAATGATATTATTTTATGATATAAAATAAAAATTGCTAAAAAATCGATTTAAAACAATCTTACTAATTACAGACGGATAATATATATATATATATAATGTTTAAAATTTAACTATTACGTACTACACAAGAAAATGGTTGATTTTTTAATAAGAAAAATATTATATTCATGTTCTAATCGTTTGAAGTATCCCATAAAAAATCTTAACATCAATTCAAATACTTTTTCAAAAAAAACCTTCATATTTAAGATTTTTTTTTTAAATACCATAAATTAAAAACGACAAATGTGTTCCTTTTTTTCATGACTAAATATTTTATGATAAATTGCTCTATGCAGGAAGGATTTGTATATAGTTTCTTTAAGGCATGCGAAATATCTTCCTCCTGGGATAAATTCTTTCATCAATTATGTTTTTCTCTCACATATTAAACATTACAGGGCTCTGCCCAATCTTAAAGGAATATTCTATTTTCTAATGTTCCCAAATATTTTCCTGTTATTTCATCCATATATATATTTTTTTTATTTTGTAATTTTTCTTATAACGTATTTTCTTTTAAATAATTCTCCCCAGCAGTAAGATATAAATTTGTTTCTATGGATGCCTCCGAGAAACATTATTTCTGATTTATTACCTTCTTTCAATATTTGGTAGCAAATTATCATGCTTTTTATAGGATATTATATGACATATACCAATGGTTTTTGTTCCATATAAACACGGGCTTAATTATCTATGTATATTTAATGATCAACATAGGACAATCCTATCATATCCACTTCCTACAGAAATTAAACATATAACAAAACAATTATAAGCAATTACGACAACCGTGTGCCACGGAAATGTTTTCTGAAGAGCGAGGATCCATCGATGGATCAAGTTACAGCTAGGAAATGACTGCTAAATAGATTGTCTAGCAGGAATCGATCCCAAGCAGCCTGTGCTCCCTCGGTGTCATTCTCATTTGTTCTTTCCTGATTGCGTTATCGGCTGTCAAAGGGAGGCTAGTTAATGGATCTTTGAAATATTTATACCACCCTCTCGGCTCCAATATGTTCGTCCTGAACACGCTAACAAACACATCGGTGAGAACAGTTCATTATATAAGACAGTACTAAAACCTCACTGAATAAATATATAAAGTGGCTTAACATATAAATAAATAAGTAACTATATATATATATATATATATATATAAATATATATATATATATATATATATATATATATATATATATATATATATATATATATATATATACAGGGTGTACCGTAAGTAGAGAGAAATATTTAAAATGTTGATAGAAGACATCAAAATGTACAAACAATTGCCTAATTTCCTGCAGAAAAGTAAGAAATTTAATATTTATGTTTTTTTAAGCAATTCACGTTCTTTGTTGAATAGGAAGTGATAACATAAAAAATATTTGATTTAAGTATCTAAAAACTGCTTCATAGTAAACTAGACAAAATTTACTTTAAAGTAAAGTAGAGTTTGTCATTCTTAAAACTATTTAATCAGGACTATTGGGCTGATAAACACAGCTAAGTTTCGTTTTAAAATAGTCATAAATTATTTGTGATTGTTTTTTATCACCCTTTAGCTGTACTAAATTTACCTCACTTTTACACTAAACTTCCTCAGTTTTAAAAGTTTAATAAACTTTAAGTACATACTGATTAAGTTGAGGTTTATTAGGTAAAATTTTAAGATTCACCACAAGTTGTGTAAAAAAATTATGTGATATCACACCTGTAACCTTAAACTAGGCGTGTTTTCTGTAAAAATTACTACAATTAACTTTTGCAAAGCTTTTGATTCTTTTTTTCTGGGATATGGGATGTATTGTATGCTCCCGGGCAACGACTTCTTCCCCCACTTAAAAAAAGAATTATTTCTTAAGCTGTTTTATATTATGTAATATTTGAATTTTATTTCATTCAATATTTCTATATTAATATGCAGAGGAGCTCGCCACTTGTTAAGAATTAAAAAAAATTTTTAAATAATTAATTTTAGCATATTTTCATTCGGGCTTAGTTAGGTTTCTCCTATCTAAAAAATTACAGTAATATCTCTATAGTAATAAGCTAATAAGTAACTGCAAGACCGTTGCGAGACTTGCGCAAGACCAAGACCATGAACAAGACTGATTTTGCAAGACCAAGACTCGCCTCGGTCTCGCATTTGGGCAACACTACTACTTATATATAAAATTTATGTAAGCCTATAAATATTTTTAAAATATAATAAAAACTCTCAATAATTCAATTTTTTTTTTTGTTTCCTCTTAATAATTCAAACTTCTCGATAACTAAAAGCCGCGATAATTCATTTTTTTTTCTGATAGTCCCTTGGATTTGGAATTATCCAGAGTAGACTACCATAGTATATCGAAAGCTAAAATTATCTCGGGGGGGTTAGAGCGAAAGTAATCCTAATTTTAGTAAATCATATTTTTCAACTCCAATTATTTCAAGATAAAATCAATCAGCAGTCAAACGATTTCCACCACCTCTCGAAAGGAAGAAGGAATATTTTTGCGGGTAGAAAGAAGAATTAATGGTTTCCCATTAATTGCATGGGATAGCAACAGGATGGCTTAATGAAGCGTCCACAGGACTGTTAGCGTTGCAGACCGTGCCAATTACGGTACAACTTGAGAGAGGTGTTCTAAAATGGGTACCTGTACCCTCCACCCCCCCCCCTCTTACCCCCGCACCACTCTCCTCCCACCCCGGCTGTACTAACTCTACTGGTTCTGCTAATTGCCTTTCGATCGTTTGCATCTCAAATCCACAGGCCCTTATTAAACGGGGATCAATTGTCATTCAATAGAGTCTTCCCCTGTCATCAATGTTTCCTACTTCTCTTAATTGAATCCTATTTGTAAACTTTGATAACGATATTCTAGCCTTTAACGGAACATTTCCTGTATTTCTTTTTTATCGGGATAAGAATACTTGAAAAGTACGCTATTAAAAAACCTCCCATAACAACTCCGTTTTAATTACTGAATTGTTTGTTTTTAGATTGTAATGGGCTAGTAAATTATATTAATTTATCACTTCTTTAATAGGGATACATTCATTCGTTGATGGGTTTTATTAGTATAAGTTAGCAAACAGATACTAATTGTCTTAGACAAGTTTGTACTTTTACGAAGATATTACATGTAATATCAATATAATGCAATATCAGTATAATCAAATACTATAGTATAGTCGAAGTATATTATAGTCAAATACTATATTATAGCAAAACTATAGTATAGTAAAACTATAAGTATTCTTATAGTCAAGTATAGTAGCATAGTCAACTATAGTGTAGTATAGCCCAGGTATGCCCAACCCCCGCCAAAGTCGATGGTGCATGAACCTCCTCCCTCCCCTCCCCAAAATATTTTATTGCTCTCATCTTCCTAAAAACATTGGAAATAAAATTTACGTAAATCATATACAATTACACTTGGTGAAGTTCCATGTTCTATGTATTCCCTTTGTTTTCTTGTTTGAAACTTTTCAATCTGAAAATTTATAACTCTGTCGAATTGTGCTCCCCTCAAAAATTCAAAATCCCGTCAAAATTTGCCCCCCTCAACAATTGTGATGGCGCCATGAAACTCCCTGCTGGACACGCCTGGTATAGCCAAGCTAACTATAGTAGAGTCGAATACTATGTTGCCTATATACAGTTACTATTACTGTCTACTATTTTCTCAATATTTATATGTTATTTTGTATTTGCGCGGTCCTGATGAAGGCCTGAAACTTGGGCCGAAACGCTGGTACAAATTATAAAAATAAAAATAATTTATTTATTTTAAATTTTTATTTTCATTGACTGAAACCCTCAACTAACACCTTTTCCGTAAACAATACTTCATATTTCCACAGAACTATTGATAAAGTTGTTTAATTAAAAACTACTGAAGTTTCTAATTGCATCGTCACTATTGTTAAGATTTATATATATACATATATATTGTAGCAGGCATGTAAATGTATTGTGCAGATTATAAAAATATATCACCATATAATAGAAATGATGAATACAAATTTTTATCATGCACCAATAGTCTGATTCTTCAACTTGTATTCTCTAGGGGGTTGTGGTCAGCACTTTATTCGATACGACTGATTTATCGCCTGGGTAATGGTAGATACTTCGTTTCTTTCAAGAACAGTCAGCGTTCTAAGCCTGAATTCTAAGCTACGTGCTCAGTCTAGGAAATTCTTTACTGCTTGGTTATCTGCCTTTAAATAAATGCCTACATATTAGTTAAATTTAAAATTTGCTCCATTGCATAAATATACAGATTTCTTCAATGTCGAGGAGTATTGCCGAGGGAATGCTAACAGAATTCAATGTATTGTAACGGAAAACTAACTTTCTGAATAAACCCCTTGATTTTAGTCCAGGCCGATGATTCAATAGTGATTCTAAAAATAAATTTAAACATATATTTAAGACGCATGATTCTTTAGCTGAGGGTAACGTGGAAGGAGAGGACTTCTCTAGCAGTGAATCATTTTTTTTGTCGGTTTTGAAAACTAGCCAATGGCGAGGCCTGCGCCGTGCCAAAGTTTACAAGGGACCTGGCAAAAAGCGTAGTGACGCTCGTTCCTTTTTGTATTAGAAATAAAACGAAAATATATGTAGGATTATCTATGTAAGTGGTGATGAAAGAAAAAATGGTTAACTTCAAATACCTTTATATATATTCTATTGAGTATTAAGGGCATTGGTACTAGGGCTGTAGTATTCATTCACACAATATGTGCATAAGAAAGGAAAATAAATAAAAATAATCAAGTAAGAAAAAAAAATATATATATACATAAATAAAAAGATAAAGTAATATACAAGATAAGTAAAATTAAAGATTAAAGCCGAATGATAATAAAATAAATAAAACACACTCACACCTATGTACATTGACCCAAGGGACTCTGAATCAAGCTTTGTCCCTCAAATGTGGAAGCCAAAGCAGGACTGCAGGGAAATACCTAGGTAGTTGAATGTGAAAGATGTCTCTGTTTGATGGATATTCATTTTGCAAGAACGTATAATACATTTTGATTCTGAGGAGGATTATAGTGGTAGAGTAACACATAAATTGCGATGAAGAAAAAAGAATCCGGAATATTTGAAGGACGTTAAAAAATAGATTAGGTGAATATTTAACCTACAACTATCTATTAACAATGAAACAATGATGGCAGAGTACATCCAAGCGGATATTTCGAATATCACAGGAAAGGTGTGCATTTGATTCCAACCTGGTTCAGTCAATATTCATTTCTCACCGATCCCAATAAATGAATCCTAGACATCCAACTCTGGTTAGTATTGCAACTTCTAGTTAGTCATCAAGAATTGGCAAAAACAACCACTAGGCTCACTTACCGGATCAACTCCCTCCCCCCCTCTCACCTGTACCAGTAACAGTACCATTGATTATTATTCTTAATTAGTTAGCCTGGCAAGGTAATACACGAATACATCAGAGAGTTTGACGATAGTAAACAATTCGAACCTACACAGCATATTTTCAAGCCCAATATATTTTTAAACCAATGTCCCCTCCCTACCCACTATTTCTGACATACGGAAGGGAGGTTGTTCTACAACTAAACCTATTCTAATCAGAGTGGGAGGATCGAGTTCCATTCCTTGGTTCCACCACGAAATAAAAGTCAACCACTTCCAGGCCGGATTCGAACCGGCGTCGCTAGGCACGAGAATACTAAAATGGGCAACGCTCTAACACTCTCATGCTATCCATAAATGGCATCAAGGCATCCATTTATTTCTCGACTATTCCAACGAATGAATCTTGATACCCCTACTGATTAGTACTGGCGAATCCAAGAGGTGTTTTCGGGTTAAATTTCCCTCCAATTCCCTAAAATAGAAAAATATATACAAGAATAAGAAGAATATATATATTTTTTAAATCTTCTATATTTGTTTCTCTTAGTTATCAGGGCTAAATACTTAAGCTACCAAAAAATGTACTCTTTTTAACTTCTTCTTCATGTTCTTTTTAACTTTCATCAAACTGTGAGGTCCGGTATGACGAGTAAAAACTCGACGGTATTTTTGAGATCCTCCAGCCCACCGTAGAGCTTCATCGCCAGGTCAGTGGGGTTTGGCCAAAGTTATTTTATGATGTCTTCCAGCTCAGGAGGTGCTCTGTATTCTGGTATCCTGTTCTACGGCTAGCACAGCACTTAGATGTGCACCCTTATCCTGTTGTGAACTGTTCGGTGTCAGAAGAGTAAAACTTGCTCTTTTCGGCTCATTTTGTAATAATCATCTGTAGGAATGTAATGTGGATGGGCACGAACCTTTCTTACTTAAAACGCGTGTATTTCAGCTGCCAATTATTAGAGCGTGTCAAGAATAAAATATTTAAATGTATCCCTAAAAGTATTATTGTTCCTGCAAACACAGTTTTTTTATTTATTTTATATTCCTTCAAGGATGTCTTAAACTTTATTTTTTATAATGAAGAGAAGAATAGTTGGGGTGCTCAGTCAAAAAAGGAAGGCAAAAATAAATTAAAATATTTATTTTTTACATCTGCCGACGTTTCGACCTGAAGTTCAGGCCATCATCAGGGCTAAGAAAATAACCAGATAACAAGGTATGAGAAACTTAAGTAATGATGGTAAACAAGATAATAACAAAAAAAAATGAGAAAATAAAATAGATTAGATCTAGATAAAATAGATCTAGATAAAAGAAAAATAAAATAGATAGATATAAAGTAAAATAAAATTGTTAGAATAATGACTAAGAACTAAGAGATAAATAATACAGACTGTTACATAGCGTGGAATGATGAAGTAGGCATAATCAAAAAGGGGGTGACAAAAGTGTTACATTGGGAATCTTAGAATAAAATGTAAAAACATAAAAAATAAATATAAAGTTATATAAGAAATGAGAATAAAATAAATAGTAAAAAGAAAACATTGAGAATGGAGTAGTTTGATAGAAAATTGAGATATTGTAAAGTCTATCAAGATGTACAGACAATGTATAATATAATAGAGAGTTAACAACAGAGAAAAGGAATGAAAGGAAGGAGGGAAGAAATTGAGAAAGCTGAAATAAGAAAGAAATAAAAGAAGTAGTACCTTTCTCCTAAAATGTCAAAGTGAGAATGAAGTCGTTACAAAGAAGGTGGAGAGAGGAGAGATGTGGAGGTGGCGTCATCTGTAACGGTTATCGGACGAAGCTAGAACTAGAAGAATGCTAGAAGCCTAAATAGTTACGAGAGATATATTATGTAGACAAATTATGGAATATTGAACGAAAGTTAATAGAAAGTGAAAGTGAATATATATATATATATATATATATATATATATATATATATATATATATATATATATATATATATATATATATATAAGAGAGTTGTCAGCAAAAAGGAAAGGAATATAACTATGGATGTTTTAATAAATTCAGAATTTGGCTATAGGTTAGAGAAAAGTTGTTTTTGTCAGCTTTAAGATTAACTGTCTTTGGTTGAAGCTGGATGTGGAGGGTTTCAGAAATGAGTCGTTTGTCATGGTTGAGAACAGTGGCAAGGATGGATGTTTTGTCGAAGTCAAATGTATGATTGAGGGAGAGAGAATGTTCGGATAATTTGGAAGCGGTGAAATTACGAGAGGATACAGAATATTTATGTTGGGTTATGCCGTCTTTTAGGAGATTTTTGGTTTCACCAATATAGGATGAAAAACAATTGGGGGTATAACATGGAATACGGTAAACGATATGAGAGCGGTGTGAGAGAGGAAGAGGATCTTTTAGGGATGTGTATAATTTCGAGAGAGTGTTGTGAGATTTGAATGCAAGTCGTAAGTTAGGGTTAGTGGATCGTAAAACTTTGTTGATGTTGTCTGAAAGGTTAGGAATATAATTCTTCTCTTCATTATTCACGACAGTCAACCAATTACCAATTATTTATTTTTTATAGTTTAATTCCTTTTCTACCAGAGTAATTACAATTATTAGATAGCATAAAAACCTAGCTAAGCTAAATGAATTAAATAGCACACTTGACATATAAGTCATAAAACTCCAGTAACAGCGTGAAACCCGTTTATATTATTTATAAATACCAATATCTTTCAGAAAATGTATATATGAGTTTAAATATATAATATAATGAACCCATTATACAAGCGATAAATGTTTTATTTATTATTATTAATTCATCAGAAACATTTGAATGGAGATATTATAACAGTTCATCTCTGTAATTATCAGTAAATAACTATTATGAAATAAACCAGGGGAGTGATTTACGGGAATCCGTTTGCAAGAATTTGCTCATAATTATTATTCATTTTACTGTTGTTCCATTTAATTTATTTTTATTCATTGTACGAATAGTGTGAATAAACTCCTGTATCACTATTACTAAGGTCCTTAAATTTGAAAAATGTAGTATTATTCAATAAAGAAATGTTACAAAAAAATAATAAAGGATATTCTGTATTACACATATGTTTTCAATTATTTTCTATGTTTAAGCTTAATAACTATTTTTCAATAAAACGACGTATCCATTATACTCATCAATTTACCCATTTTTTTTTTTTTAACGCCTCTTGACTCTTTTGACTTCTGCCATTAGACTTCTCGCAGCATTGGGTCTGTTCTAGAGTGATAAACCGTAATCGTTTGGTTTTCTTCTTATGTAGATGGTATCCAGGGACGTGGTTTATGATAACCGGAAACGATCACAATCACTCCCTCTTCATCCGGATGGTTGACAACCTTTTGCATACGTCTCTATACTGGTGTTGTTTTTTACCGTATAGGGTTATTAGCCCTGTGCCCAACCCCCAAATTCTGGAGGACAAAAGGAGCTATGTTATCAAACACAGGGGTAGTTCTCACCTTCCTGTGAATCTCTAGGTGGGGAAGTCACCGTCCCCATATGGGAATCGAACCCGCGCTGTAGTGGTCTAAGCAATCGAGTAGGGACTGCACTTATTTATTTATTATTAATTATTTATAGTTTTATCTTTTTTTTGTTATTTAATCACGCGAACGGGGTTTAAACTCGTAGCGTAAAATTTTTGCGCCTTAACTCACGTGGTCCCAATCTGTGGTATAAATCAATTTAAACAACTTGATGGAATTAAAAAAAATTAAATGATTTTATAAATAATTTGTGTTATTTTTTTTTTTCGATTTCATGAAGGTGATTTAATGTTATAATTACTATTAATATTTAATAACTGTTAATATTTTTTCAAATATACAAATATACCAGTAATTTAGAGGTACGAATAACCATTATTTTATATAATGCACGACAGTGCGTCAGACTGCGTTGGACTACTTCTAACTTTTGACTTACGGCTAGCACAATGGTCTGCTGTTATCTTAACCCTACAGGCCCAGACCCTTTTATATCTAGACAAAGAAGTGAGAAGAGCAGGAGCGTGCGTGAAAAATCGGATATTAGAGACAAATAGACGGGAGGGGAGTGATTGGTTACTATTCATGCTGCTATAAAACTTTACGACTATAAACGAAAGAGCAATGAATTTGTTAAAGCACTATATATGAGCCTAAGGCTAATTTAAAAAGGAAAAATCCTGCCATAAAAATAACCCCAGCTTATAACGCTACCTTTCCAAGCTCAGGCGGATCTAAGGGGAGGGGGGGGGGGCTTTCGGGCTGAAGCCCCCCCCCCAAAAAATGGTAAAATGTAACCCTGTTTTATGGTAAAAATATTAAAAAATTATTTCTTAAAGTATTATTGCTTGTTTAATTACATTTAATAGGACTTCAAGTATCACTTAAATACCATTTCAAATAGGTAGTTAGTATCTTTCTGTTCTTCCAAGGTAATTATCATACAGGAACAAAAAGCATCCTGGATGAAGCCCCCCCCCCTCAAAATTAACTCCTGGATCCGCTAGTGCATCCAAGGACGTATGCAGCTTTTATATTGAAGTGGGGGGGAAGTGGTGAGATGGAAATTGTTTCATTGGAAAAGTTTATATTGTTATACCAATTTATAAATATTTTTATATGAAAGACAATATTAAATTTATTGTTTTAAATTTAAAATTTTTATATGAACAAAAATTAAAAAAAAAATCATTTTCTATAATTTTCGGTAAACTTTTTGTATTGTATTATGTTTTATTTTCGTTCAAACTATTTGGGCAGGGGGCAACGCCCCTCCCCTCTCCTCTCTCCTTACGCTCGTATGTCCATCATAAGCGACGGTATCCACTTGTATATCAACTAAAACATATTGTTTGATCATTAGTGATTATGACGCCTATGAAAACTGGAACTTAAGTCTAGTTAGTAGGATGCGTTCCATTACCGTTATGATGCATTGTAGATACATTCCGTCTATGTCTTGCATGTATGAGCTCATTATTGCATCGGGATTCCCGTAAATCATTCCCCTGATTTATTTCATAAACGTCATTCCTTGGTAATTACAGTGATTAACTGTTGTACCATCTCCATTCAAATGTGTCTGACGACTTATTAATTATGAATAAAACATTAATCACTTGCCTGATAGGTTTATTATGTTATACGTTTAAACTTATATATATATACGTTTTCATCCACGAACGAAAAATGCTAACTACTGAAAGGATCGGTATTATTTAGTAAAAAAACGATATATGAATGCCTCATAAATCAAAACTTGAAAGTTAATAATATTGAATAAAATTAAAGTAATATTCCTTTTTTTTTTTTAAATTAAATTTTTAAAAGTATGCTGACACATACACAAAGCTTCTTATTTCTATTTATCTATTTCCCTCTCATATTTAAACTAAACTAAGAGCTAAGGACAACATGAGGCTGATTAGCATGCTAAAGAGACACCATGAGGGTCCTTACCCTTATCATTGTCCGATTGATCGTCGTCTCATCCGCCTAAATCAACACTACTCTACATTAGCTCTGTGTCCACGTGTATATATGTGTGCTATATATGCGTCCCATGTTTTAATATAATACAGGCTTTTAATTTTATTGTATAAAAAACAATAACATTTTTGATAATAATCCTTATATTCCTATATTTCTACCCAGAAGTCACATCGTATTGAAATTGCGGGAGTTGCTACCTTCTTCTCTTTACTCTCATATTGAAATGTACTGTTCCTTCTATTTCAATCCATCCGTACATGAAGGCTTCATAGTAAGAGTAGTTCTCTGCAGAGAAGAGCACAAGGAAATCATCTTCATCGAGGATATAGAGACGAGTACTCATCTTAAGCTTGGCCCTCAGCAGTACCAGATGAAGGATTGAATTTGGGATGGGGCTTCAGCCCAAAAGCTTATATATATATATAGGGTGTCTCAGTTCTTAATGGCCGAACTGGAGGGTGATTCTAGACAAAATGTCCAACAGAAAAGTTCATTTGATGCATAGGCGGATGATTCCGAACGGAAAAGGAGTTAAGACCAGTTTTGTGTATTTTTTAAGGAAAAAATGTTCAAGATAATTAAAGTCTAAGTACGCCATCGTAAAGAAGACAAAATTTGTTTTGAGAAGACAGTTATTTCAATCACTAAGTTTAATGATGAAAGGTAGTTCTAATACGACTAGGGGTCTAAGAGGTCTAATACGACCAATATACTGGCTGCAGTCAAAGTACCCATACCCGAGCAGCATATCTCTGTAATCTCGATTCCTGAAATAATTCAGCATAATGGTAAACTTTGCGTTATCAAACCTCCTAAAAGTCTCCAATCACTGTTCTCTCAAAGAAAATTTTGTCTACTTTACTATATATAGTATACTTGTAACTTAATTATCTTGAACAGTTTTTTTAGTAATTCCTTCTTATTCAATAAAAAGTGTGACCTCCTTAAGAAAAACACACAAATTGGTCTTACTCCTTTTCTGTTTGAAAAAGTCCCATGGATCAAATGAACTTTATGTTGAAAATGTTTGTCTAAAGTAATACTATTAGAGTATTACTATTAAAATAAAAACTAAGACACCCTATATATAAAACGGTAATCACTTTGGAAGAAATAGAAAGTAACTAACTACGTATGATGTTTAAGTGATTCTTGAAACAAAAAAATAATTATTTTGATAACATGAACGATACAAATTTTAGAGATAATTGTGTTCATAAGACATGGTAATATTTAGTAGTTTAGAACATATTGTGATTGTTTAAGTATTTAGCTTAGATCGATCACAGTAACAAATATGGGTCAATTTGAGGGGACTTCAGACCAAAAGCACTCCGTAGATCCGCCAGTGGCGGCCATATTTATTAATTATTTTATTTATTATCTTATAAATTATTACCGCCATATATTCGTAGCTATATATAACCTTAATTATCATTTATATTTTAGATTACATTATATAATGTTATAGATCTCATACTTTTGCAATTTAGTATATAATATTTATTATATTATATTATCATTATGCTATAATTTATTACATCATTATACTATATTGCATTATTATTCTACATTAGAATAGTATTATATTGAAATTGTTAGAAAAAATATTTAATAATAAAAGGCTTAGCGAACCCGAAGGTTCGATGCCGACACCACCAACCGCTTATTACACACCTCCCTCCTCCGTTCGCCGTCCAAACCCAGTCCCTTTAGGTCGGCTTTAACGCAATGTTCCCAGCTTCGCTTCGGTCTACCCCTTAGACGTTGGCCATTACAGCAAATATTAACAATGTAGGAATTCTCTCGTTACTAAACCCAACAATTTTACAAGACCATTTGATTCGCCGCGAACTAATCATCTCAATTACATTTACCGGATACTGTTCACGCAATACGGCGTTGTGTAACCGTCTGGACTCTCCAATTAACCTTTTTCGGTTCGAATGTTCTATGCAATACTTTATTTTTAAAAACCTTAAGACGTTGCTCATGCCTTAATGTATGCGACCACTTAATAACGCTCTATCAATATGATTAAGCAGGTACGCAAGTAGTTACCTTATAGCATATATATGGTAGTATGGAGTTATTTTTGTAGTCTTTTTTTTTTATTTTGTTTGTGTTATTTGTTTAATGATTGAGATAACATGCGTGCAAGTGATTGAAGGAGTATAAGGGAGCTATCAGAAATTGTTTAGGGAGAGAAGATTTAATCCTCCCGGGCGCAATTTCCCGGGCTATGCTCCCCCCACAAAGTTCTTTAAGTTGTATATTAAATAAGGGCGCAGAAAGATCAGTCTTTGTCCAAAATTTTTTTTTATTTTACCCTACTAAGGAGTAAGGTTGTTGCTAATGTACCGCAGTTGCTTATAAACTATACTGTTTGCAACCAAATCTGATCGAAATTTTTATCTGGAATTTTTAAAAATCATTTGATGATTTTTATTAAGAGCGATTTTTATTTTTGATCATAATTGATATTCTGATCGATTGGTCGTATCCTCATCATTATTTTTGGACAAAATTTACAATTAACAATAATAATAAATCTTGAGTATTAGTTTTTAAAATCAGAAACATACATTTTTTATAATGTATATGAGGTATTTTGAGTCAGGAGTAGTTGGTGGAGTATATTGTTCTCAACTATTAGCAACAGAACATCTTTATTTCCGAAATTTAACAGAAATTTTGGCTAACAAAAATATATATATATATATATATATATATATATATATATATATATATATAGAGTGCAGGTACCGCGAGAAAAATTAAAGTGACTTTAAAAATATGATATTAAAAAATGTGTATATCAACAACGTATACATACATATTACTATTTAATTTAATTTGTGAGTAAAAAGTGATTTTATTTTCTGATAAACATTTTTTTATCACTATTTAATCATCATTGTTTATATAAAACCGCATAACTTAGTGATTGATCATTATTTTTAAACGAACAAATAAACTTCAAAAATCGATTTCAATTTTTATTTATAAATCAGGTACGTTTTTTTTAAACTAAAATCAAATATAATAATTAAAAAATAGTTATCGATTTCGAACCCTGGTTTGTACTAACCCGTTTTTTAACAGTTATTATTGAAATAAATTATAACAGTATATTATCCCAATTTGCTGGACTATGTTCTCAGAGAGAAGGGATTAAGGGATGGACACTAAGGGCTACGTCGGGCTGATTAGCATGCGACAGAGACACCCGGAGGGTCAGTCCTTACCCTTATCATTGTCCGATTGATCGTTGTCTCATCGGCCTAAATCAACACTGCACTCCTCTATATTGGCTTCCAGTTCGTCCACGTGTATATATATATATATATATATATATATATATATATATATATATATATATATATATATATATATATATATATATATACTGTAAGATGGGATAATTTTGGGACAGCAGGTAAAATTTAGTTTGTAGTGATTCCGCGATGGATATACTGTGATGGTTTAGTCAGCATGGACAGCGCATGAACTACACTACTACCTTACGGCACATTACTCTTGAGGCACGAGCGAAAGTTTCATGAAAATAAGAATTTTGAAAAAAGCAACGGAAATAAATAAAACCTAACTGCACAACGAGTTTAGTGAACTAGGGTTCTCAAACTGCCGCAAGGTAGTAGCGCAGTAGATGCCTACACAATCACGTTTTTGCAGACTGAACCAACATAGTATTTCCAATACGGAATTACCACAAACTAAATTTTAACCGCTGTCCATCCACTTCCAAAATTACCCCATCTTACGGTATATATATTGCGGTGAGTTAATGCATCAAAAGAGAAGTATTTGAAAAATTCCGGAAGACTGTAGTTTCGAAGTTTATAGGAAGTCAACATACAGAAAATTGTTCGTAAGCCTTAAAATGGCAATTCACTTCGGTATTTGAAAAACATTTGCTCATAACCTCTCCTCATTTACGATATAATTTTAGCTTTGAACATAATATTATCAATCCATTACGTTTCATCGAAACCTATTATATAGAAACATGAACCCAATTAATATAAAACTTAAATAGAAGGAAGCAATATTTTTTTTTTCTTTTTTAACTGACAATCACGTATTCGGTATTTATTAAATACATTGACAACAAAAAAAAGTGCTGTTGCCATAAAAAAGAAAATTTCATCAATAAAAATCAATCATTACTTCCAAAAAACGATGTGAAATCGATTTTGATATTTAAAAATGAGATTTCATTTCCGATAATAAGGTTTGACTCCGCTTATCTGGACCTTTCATATCCAAAACTTGGGTTAGTTAATGCTAATCAATATAAAGCTACTACACTACTACTGCATTGTACTGCACTACTACATAGGATTGCTTCACACACAGCACCCTGATTAATCAAAACCGCCAGGGTCCGCCGGAAGGTAGTTAAAGTATATTTAAAATTATTTCTGTATGTATAAATGTTCGAACAATTTCTTGGTATGTATAATATCTCTTTTAACTAGATATGCTCTCAAACTTAGTTTTAAGAATTGTATTGGACATAAAGGAAATAAGGTTCTATAGTCATTTGTTTCGAAAAATACACCAAATCAAAATAATAATAAAAAATTACATTAAATGTTAAATCTTCGTCCTCATTGTTTTAAAATTGTAATTTTTTCTACCTAGATAAGAAATAATCTTTAATATTATTCTTTTAACTCTATATCCATCCTTTATTTTCGCTCTAATCTAAATAAATAAACAAACACAAGACCGTTAAATGAACAAAAGTTTAAATTTAAATAAAAGGTGGGGTTAATGGGTACCCGTATAACACGGCATCAAGGAAAAAACCAACTTTTATTTACTTGTTCCACTTAGATTATTGCCTGTTAGTAATAAAATGTAATTGTTTTCAGTCTCTAATCCATATTCTGTTTAAATGTCGTTATGATTTCAAAACGGTAAATTGAATCTGAGAAAATTTGGTTGAATCTTTATGACTTGATCGGCATCAGTTCAATCTGCAAATGTTCAAATTCTGACGTCATATTCGTGTTCCTTAGCCTTGAAAACATAAGTGTACTAAATATCACGTTAATCCAACATCATTAAAGAGTTCTAAGCCCATGTCCACGAAAACCCGTCTGTCGTCCCACTATGCGCCATTGCCCGGCAACTTGAACAAGACAAATTAATAAAAAAATTTAGTTACGAGTCACGAGTTCGCGTCCCGGTGCCGGGAGGGTCTTTTAAATCCCTGCCCTCATCCCTGGCTCGGGAAAACCCCGTATGGCCTTAAAGCCTTGGAAGGGAAGGACCAACAAAAAAAAATAGTAGTACACAAATTAGACCTTGATGTCTACTATCAACCATTTAAATATTTCCCTCAACTTACGGGACACCTTGTATATTTTTTTTTGCACACTAAATTATTAATAAATGCTATCAATATTTAGTTGTTTTTTTTATTATTGATCGTAACATCACTTATTTTGGATTGCGCATAGCATACATTATTCCGGATAAATGGAGTTCTACTGTAACACTTTATTATAGGTATTAGCCCCGATATATTTTTGGCCACCAGTACATCTATTGTTGTGTAGAAGCTTCCAGATGGATTGCTCCGAGCTATATTTCCCGTCTATCTTAACGTCCTTACATTATTATCTTGAGTGTTGATTGACCAGTTTCTGTAAGCACATTCCTTATTGGTATTTCACCTCCGTGCGTTATTATTCTGATTTCAGATCGCTATGGATATTATTTCAAAAGTATCCTAATAATATTTTTGTTACTTTTTTGCCTTTCTTTTATCATTAGTTAACAAAACATATAATATTAATAATATATAACACCAAAATAAATAATAATAATGGTTCGTATAAACTGTGTTAAAATTTTAATATTCTGTTCGGAATACAAATGACAGCATGTAAGCAATTTTCTACAAAACAGAATTTAACACTAAATAATTGAATATGAAAAAAATGGATAACTCTGTGGGATGTTGAAGTTTTTAATAATGTAAGAAATTATTCATTTATTACATTTAATAAAGAAAATACTTAACCGACAATACGAAATTATGTCTAGATACACTTTGGTTTCAAATCAGTTGCTTCAAAATCACAGGTGGTATTGAATGGTTTATTTCAGAAATATATTCTGTCCCCTCTTTGGAATCCCCGCCATCGACGATAGAAATGAAGAATTGTCTCCTTGAAAAAAGTACTGAATAGACAATTTACAGGCTTGGCATAAAACGTAGATTCCGAACAATAGTTGGGTCACCATATCCGACTTATCTTGGAAGGTTGCCACGACGAACCACACCACCTATAATTATTCCACCAGGCGTCAGTTATTTTTTAGCCTTGCCTTTTTTTAATTTCTTCTTTAATAAGCGGTGGAAGAAACTAAAAGCTAATACGATTTCATAAAATACAGTTATTTATTAAGATTTAAAACTATATGAAAAATATGCCTTAAGTTAATATTGTATGGTACATAGCACGGGCGGATCTACGGGGGGGGCTTTCGGGCTGAAGCCCCCCCCCCCAAAATGGAAAAATATAACCATGTTTTATGGGAAAAAAATTTTTAAAAATACCTCTATAAGTATTATTTTTCGTGTAATTACATTTAAAAGTACTTAAGGAATAACTTAAACACCATTTCATATAGATATTTAGTTTCTGTCTGTTTTCCCAAAGTAATTATCGTTATTTTTATGAAAAAAAAAGGTTTCGGGCTGAAGCCCCCCAAAATTAAATCCTGGATCCGCTAGTGGTACATAGGATGCCAGGTTTACGAGGCCATCTACTTTTCATACTCGTTGGTGTGATGAACGCATATGAAACAAGTTTGCAAAAACGTGTTTTGTGTAGGCATGTATTGCGGCATATGCTACTACCTGGTGGCAGTTTGAGAACCTTAGTTCACTACACTCGATGTGCAGTTAGGTTTTATTTATTTCCATTATTTTTTCTAAATTGTTGTTATCATGAAACTATAGCTTGTGCCTCAATAGTATTGTGCCGCAAGGTAGTAGAGCTGTCCATGCTGACTAAACCAACACAGTGTATCCACCACGGAATCACCATAAACTAAATTTTACCCGCTGTCCCAAACTTACCCACCCAGTTCCAAAGATACCCCATCATACGTGTCAAACACTGTAAAAGTCCTCTATAACTTATGATTTGCCAGTGTATCTTAAGATTTCCCAATGTTAATGGTAAAATAACGAAACCCTAAAGGAAAAGTCTGACCGTGGTACAGACACCTTTTCATCAAGTTATTAACATCCGCCTGTAACTTCGTGAATATCTCTATCTAAACGTAACCTACAATTTTTATATTTACGAGAATTCTGAGAATTGGGGCGTTTTCAATCTGGTGACCGGCAAACTTTCTATATTTATTTTTTTTTAATTCAGTATTAATACAGTCTGCCACACTGACGGGCATTGGTACTAGAGCTATATTATTCATTCACACAATATGTACATAAGAAAGGAAAATAAATATAAATAACCAAAGTAAAAAAAAAAATATAAATAAAAATATAAAGTAATATACAAGATAAGTAAAATAATAGATTAAAGCCAAATTATAAGAAAATACATAAAACACATTCGCACCTATGTACAATATTTACATTGGCCCAGGGGACTCTGAATCAAGCTTTGTCCCCCAACTGTGAAAGCCAAAGCAGGGCTAAAGGAGATCCCAATGCTTCTCTCACAGCCAAGTAACTGGTCAATATTTAATTTTTTTTTTTTTTTACCTTATTTATTGAAAAATATTACAATCTGTCTCTTAGACATTTATAATAGAGTTCACAGATCACATTCACACTCTATGTACAATAAATAAAATAAATTATACAGAAAAATAATATATATACAATAAATAAGAATAAAATAAATAAATAAGAATAAAATACAATAAATAAGAATAAAATAGTATTTAATTAAGTATTAAAAACCCATTTGCTTTCCACTTGAATATTAAGATAATTTGACCACAAAATCGATAAAAATAGGTGGCCTGCAAAAGTTTGGGAGCACCACCCCAACATGTCAAAATAACGACGTAATATACATCAAACGGCCTAATATTTTTGTAGGTCTAATTTTTTTTCGATTTTGTGATCATTTTAAAATTCAAGTGAAAAACAAATGGGTATTTACGGGTTTTTAGTACCTAATTAAATAGAGAAAGTTTCCCGCCCTCCATATTGAAAACGCCTTAACTTCGAGAATTTTCTTAAATAAAATATTTGTAGGTTAAGATACGATGAAGCTATCCACCAAGTTTCAAGCGGATGTTAATAATTTGATAAAGAGGAGTCTGTACCACGGCCTATGAGCTTCTAGAACCGGAGAATTTGTTAATATCAAGATTATTTGGTAAGAATCCCAAATATATAGATCTGGCAGCAATTGATTTTTACCAGTTTTGTTCAGTTAATGTGAAATCTTCCCATGTCAAGGTTGTAATTATAGTAGAGATTTTATCGAAACGTAAATATTAGGATTGTAAACACTTAGTTAGTCACTTAAAACAATAAGGATAAATTTTCTTGATAGAGCTCAGTGTAAAAACATATGTATATTATAATTTAAGATAATAGGTTTTTGCAGAAGCTTTATTTTTTTTATAAATAAGTGTATGGTTCTGATTAATTGACTACAATACATTCCAGCTCATAGAAAATAAAATTGAAGCGTTTAAATAAATTACCGTGATTATTTTTGGTGAATATGCAGGTGCTTTTGGATGACGGAATATTAAACCGCATACGTTTTTTATACTCTCAGTGCCGGCCTTAGACATTTAGTGTCAACTCCCCCCAAAAAAAACTTTAACTTTTTTTTTTTTATTTATTTATTTTATTTTTTTATTTCTTACAAGTGATGAGCACCCTTAAAGATTGGCTGGGGCCTCAGCGCCCAGGTCACAATCGCGCTGATTGCTCTACACTAAGGCCGGCACTGTACATAACTAGCGGTGAATCCCAATTTATTCCATAACAAACCTCAACATTTTTTTTTTTATTATTGAAATTTTCAGCTATATTAAATGATAAATACAACAAGTAAATATGAAACAAGTAACATTACATACTACAAGGAGAGAAACTACCCATTGGTAGCACTCCAATTATATTTCTATATTAGAAAGTCCCGAGGCCATCTTCTTTTCAGACGCCATGGAGTATTATCAGGGACAGAAAAGGAAGCAAGTTCTGAAAACGTTGGACTACTTCTAGTCGTTTCAATCAGTATAAACCTCAACTTAATTAATACTAATACAAAACTTATTAAACAAGGGAGTTTTTCTTATAGAGGGTCCTTTCTAATTAAAAGTCCCATTTGAATGATTTTATCAAAGTATGTATATATATATATATATATATATATTTATTTATTTATTATGAAAATTGTTTAAATTCAAAGCAATTTAATAGTTTTACAAGGAAAGGTCGGAAAGATATTTTTTATAAAAGCGGTTAGCTCAATGAAAAAATCGATTTATTCATCTTATCCTTCTAAGATAGAGAGCTTAAAGTTAATAATCCAGTAGTTTAAAAAAAAAATGAAGTAATAGAGGCTTTATTAATTCAACGGGCCTTCTTCAAAAGAAAACTAGTCGAGGAACAAATATCTCGGTTATGAGCATGAACTCTTCAAAGGGGAGATAAAAATAGCTCCTCTAAGAAAAAATTAAACGAAAAAGCTAGAAATAAAAAAAAAAGAAGAAAATAAAATATAGAAGAGTAAAGGATTAACAATGCGATAACATAAATTTGAGGTAAACCTTTTCAGGTGTACATTACTACAAAAGCTCTTCAATTCCATGCATCCTCTTTTCTAGCAGTGGGAAATATTACTAAACAATGTAGATTATTAACAGTCGAATGCCCACTTCATTTCTAGCATTGTCACTCGCTAGTAATAAATTATACCTCATCTGTTGTCTCTTTTCTACTACCAGCTTGCTACAGAAGTCCTTCTGCATAAATATAGATTTATTTCATAATATATATTTTATTCATTATTGAATATTACTCTTCAAAGTAAATTCCATTGTTTTTAACTACTTTCACCCATCGTTCTACCAGTAATTGGATTTGATTCCGGTACCATTCCTTTTTGAGACAAATAACTCTTCACGTCAAATTTTTACGCTCTTGTAATTATCATAGATCCAACCCTTTAAATTCTGAAAAATTGATCCAAACAAACCATAATCTGAAGCAATATCTGGGCTAGGATAAGGCATCCGTTTACTGCTTGTAGTTCCGATATATTTTTTTCTTTCTCAAACGAGAACGATGTGCAGAGAAATTGTCATGTTGCAAAATGGGATGGTTCCTGTTGACCAAAGCGGGAACTTTGCACTCAAAAATGTATAAACTCTGTCTGGCTGTTCACAGTAAAGGTTCGAGTCCATTGTCCAATCATCAGAAGCAAATGTAAAACGCTTCGGCGACTGGCTTTGCTCTTAGATCTTTTTTCGCAGTAATATCTCAAAAAATGCGAATCACGATTTTTTCTTCTGACATTACACGTGCGTTTCAAAAATGTGAATGACCCCACAAACCCAACCCAACTCACAAGGAGTTAAAGGATTAGTCAAAATAAACATTGACATAAAAAGTGGGAACAAAAACATTCTTATTGAATTAAGTATGAGGAGTGGAATTAAGTGTTTAGGCAACGTTCCAATTTTAATTAAGAGTAGGCAAATAACTCTCATGAGTTCTTAATAGGCAACATTCTACCTTTATGCAGTGGACTGTATTTTAATGGATTGGTAGGTTATACTGATTGTGTAAAAATAGCTTGCCATTTTAATGCCAGCTTACATCTCTTTGTTACCTGAGGGTCCTCAAGTGCAGGTGTTGTCTCCGCGGATACTAGTGCTGGTTTGGGGCGAGAAACCGGCAGCTCGTACGGATTAAGCGTTACCTTTTAGATCTTCTGATCTGCCCCCACCTCTTGCCATAACGGAGAAACTTGTAACCATTTTCGCAGAAACATTAAGGGTTGTGTTCATGCTCAAGGACTTTTGTAATGACCTAGTATTTGGACATTCTTTGTTGTGTAAAGTTTCCTGATGAATAGCTCCGAGTTACATGCCATCTTGACCTCCTTGCCTTCATGGTTTGGTTGACCAATTTTTAAGCAGTACTTTATTGGCCTCCATGCATTGATATTCTGATCAGAGATCGCTCTATAACTACTTATAAGTAATATAATGAACTATTTGTATAAAACGATATTAATTAATTGAAACATGACCTATATATTAAATTCAAATAATGACGGACTAAAATTCAGGAACTATTTCATTCATGTCAAAACTTGTTTTATCATATTTTTTTTACTTTTTTTAAAGGACCCGAAATGAGAAAGAATCAGATGCCATGACTATGACTCAAAATTGTTTTTTCTCGTTATAAGCAACAAAAGCTATGAGTTGCAGCGCTCTTTGAAAGAACTAAAGAGAACACAACTGCCGAAAGAGTCACTATGGCTCGTGAGATGAGTTAGCCCGGATCAATCCGGCATTGGTCGACCATAATAGTCCGTCGTACAGATTCCTTTTTATCAAATAAATAACACCCGCTTAAAACTTCGTAAATAATTTCACCTCATTGTAACCTACTATCTATTCCAATTATGAAAATTTTCGTAATTGGGGCGTTTTCAATCTGGAGGCAAACTTTGTCTATTTAATGAGGTACTAAAAATTCATGTTAACCTATTTGTTTTCCATTTGATTTGTAAGACAATATGACAATATGATCACAAAATCGAAAAAAAAAGTAGGAATATTGGGCCACCAAAAATATTGGGCCACTTGGCGTAACCTTCACCCTTAAAATTTCAAAATAACGAGGTTATATAGACCAAACGGCCCAATATTTTTGTAGACAATCTTTTTTTTTTAGCTATTTACAAAGTTTTAGGCGGATGTTAATAATTTGATAATAATGGGTCTGTTCCACGGACTATAAGTAACCTCGCCTTAATTAACATTGAATTTAATTTACTTAGAGGGATTCTTAATACTATTAAGGTTTCTTATAACTGAAAAAAATATATATATTCTTTGAAAGGGAGTAATACTTTATTTAACAATATATTCATCAGATTTTTATTTTTTTATTTTAATCGTTTATTGAATGCCTCCTGTCTTGGAAGGGGTTCTTTGAAAATGGCCTTATTCCTAGAAAAAAAAATGTCAGGGCGCTCTATAAAACTAATAGCTATCCGCCTAAAGTTATTATTAAAAAGAGGTTTTAATTAAAGATCCCTTATTGACATAATTAATGAAAGAAGGCTATCTCATAAAGGAAAAGGGTTGGTTGGAGGAAAAAAGGATATAAAAGGGAACCGAAGACAGCTTCCTGTCCATTCTTTTTAATTAGACTTACGGATAAAAAAAGGGAGAAAAAAGAAATTGCAGCGATAAACTTGTGATCATTTCCACTCATCTTAATTACTTTGGAATAAATTTTATAAAGTAATGTATAAACTACTTTGCAGTGATTAATTTTCAACGGTATACTTTTGAAATTAAATGCACTTTGGGCACTGTCAGTATTTTATGAATTTTTTTTTCTTAATATTGGATTGATATGATGGTAAAAATGAATGAATGATATTTATATTTATTTTTGCCGACGTTTCGGCCCAAGGTTGAGGCCCAGGTGAAAGGTATATCCTAATAACATGTAGGTAGAATATACTAAACATTAATAACTTGGAGTTAATACCAGACCGAAACGACAAGAAACCGCTCGACGTTCCATACTACTCCAGCACTTACTAGACAAACGCTCTAAGCTTTCAGTTAATTACAAAAGACTCATATGCATGACTACAATACGACCTATTTGGACTTACCGAGTTCAGATTTGGAGCTCCACAAAGCCATCTAATTCCTCACGTAACCAATCTTACAATCCGAAGTCCTCAATGCTCCTTACTTTGTCACTAATAAAATCATCCATAACCACCTTAATGTTCCTTATGTTTCCGATTAGGCCTAATCCAAATAACTATCCTTCCCTATTAAATTTCAGAACCATCCTAACCCTCTCGTTTCTAGCTCCTCTTCGATCCCTGATAACGCTCCGAGGCGTCTGAAAAGAAGAAGGCCTGTTCCTCAAAAAGTTTTTTCATGTTATTATTTCTATTTATCTCATTTATTATAGAGACTCTGCTCAGCCTCTACTGGTCTTTAATGCCAGTAGTGCGGCTGAGTGAGGGGCGCTGGGATCTCCTAGAGTCCTGCCTTTCCTTCCAGGAGTGGGGTGGCTTGACTCGGAGATCTTGAGTGAATGATTTTTTTTAGATATTCTATAGAAGCATATATGTAGTTGGGTAGTTATTTTCATTTATTTTCATTAGCTTAGTTTCTTTTTGTTTTGTTTAGTTTTGTTTATATACATTTACTTTTAGTATTTTATTTTTATTTAGTGTGAATGTGCTCTTTGAACACTATTATAAATGTCCCTAATTGTAATAGATTGTAATATCTCTCAATAAATATGTTTAAAAGGAAAACAGGTTATCTCATTTTCTGAATGTATTTTTATTCTTAATACAATTGTAAATATCATAAATATAGAAAAAATAAATAAATTATATTTATAAATAAGTGGAGAGGCAGAAATATAAAACATAAATAAAGGAAATATAAAATAACGATTACAAAGTTAGGAATAGAAAGTAGCGGCAGCAAAGTTAGAATAAATAACATAACGGTAACAAAGCTTAGAACTTGTGAAAAAAATAATAACAGCAACAGAGAGGAACTTATGAAAAAAATAATAACAGCAACAGAGAGAAACTTATGAAAAAAATAATAACAGCAAACAAAGTTAGGGAATAACAAAATAAACATAAAGAAGTTAGGTAACAAAAGTCTAAAACATTTTCAGTTCCTCTGTTATAATAATATCTGTTCATTGATTATTAGGAATAAATTAATGCCGTATTAGATTTAAACACATAACAGTTCCATCAGTCTTGCAACAATGAATTTATTCAATACAGTCCCGGAAAATCTCAATCATTATACATCAGAACAATGAATGTTTTGGTAAATGTTTTGATACCGATAATGATTTCTATCACAAGACTATACGAGAATAACTAAATCAAAGAATCTACGGGGAGTAGAGACTTTCGGGCCGGATCCCCTCCCCCCCAAAAAAGGTAAAATACAACTATGTTTTATGAAAAAAATTATCTCTAAAAGTATAATTGTTCGTCTAATTACATTTAATAGGACCTAATCATTGTCGTTGTCATCATCACACCAAAATCATCCAAATAAACATCAGTATTTGTAAAATTCACTCACTCATTTCATATTATAACAACTTTTATAATCCTAACAGAGAACAAAAAAGTTTGTCAAACTCACACTTGTATTTCTAATTGTTCAAAATGTTTGGGTGAACCTTGAATTTTTTGAAAAAAAAAATTTGTTCATAAAGGTATAAAAAAGAATTTCTTATTAAATTTGCTAAATAATTTTAAAATCAAACTTATTTAAACAAAATGTATGACTTTCGATCGCTGCTTCAAAGTGAACCTACCTGATTCCGCGATTTATTTTGTGTATTTAAAATACAAAGTTAAATACATTTTTTTTGTATTATAGTTCCTTAGAAAGGAATTTGCAGCTCTTATTTACTTTAAATACATCAGTGAATTTTTATTCACTTTACTGATTTCATAGTTACCAATAGTTCGTTGAACATGTTAAGGGATTTATAATCGATATTACATACATCCGTTCTATTAAACGTATGGAACGAATTGTTCTTTTAAAGGTTATCTGAAGTCCAGAAATGAAGTTTTTCGAACTAAGTGCCGCTTTAGGAAGTGACAAGGAAGTAATAATGATACTGCAGAGATATGGATTGTTTCATAAAATAATAAGCGGTTCTAAATTTCACAAACGAAAGACAGAAGTCTTGAGTGAAGGTGCACGAAAAGAAGTCATGTTTTCTTTGGGATTTATATTTTTTTTTAGGTTGGGACCAGAATGAAATATCCTAATAAAAAGGAAAAATAAAGAGTATGATCGATTCTTACATTGAATTCATTTGGAGGAAAAAGTATCAAAATGAGGATTGTTTTGAAACAATTAACATTGTATTAAAATTTTCATGCCTTTAGAAAAGTGAATAAATATTGTATTTATGTTTGATCACATTTAATAAATTCATATTTATTTATTTTCCTCTACCAGATAGGATTATTGGTAATCCTTTCCTCTCTCACGCATCCCATATTATATTGTGGAATCCAATCATTTTGAACAAATCCATGAGGATATATCTCCATATTTCTCTCCGCATCCTGCAACACCTCCCGGATAGCCTCATGCATGTTAAGGTTCTTCCGCATAATGTGTACAGTCCACGAGTATCAGTCCATGGTACAGACCCGTTTTTATCAAATTGTTAACATCCGGCCGAAACTTCGTATATAGCTTCATCTTATCGTAACCTACAAATATTTTATTTACGAAAGTTCTCGGAATCGGGGCGTTTAAATCTGAGGGTCGGCAAACTTTGTCTATTTAATTAGGTACTAAAAACTCCTAAATACTCATTATCTTTCCACCTTAATCGTAAGATAACTTAAGCACAAAGTCGAGAAAAAAGGTGGCCTTCAAAAATATTGGGCCGTTTGGCCTATATAACCTCGTTAACATGTTTGACAATTTGGGGATGTAGGTCATACCAAGTGACTCAATATTTAGAAGGCCACCTTTTTTCTCGACTTTGTGCTCAAGTCATCTTACGATTAAAGAGGAAAGCAAGTGGATATTTACGAGTTTTTTGCACCTAATTAGATAGACAAAGTTTGCCGACCTCCATATTGAAAGCGCCCCAATTCCGAGAATTTCCGTAAATAAAATATTTGTTTTAGCCCAAACCAGATACCTATTCTTTCATGATAAACTCCATTCCCTTCCGAATCCACTTGTTTAAAGCCTTGCTTCTTCCTCGGTTCCTGATAATCTCCCTAGGCGTCTGAAAAGAAGATGGCATCGTGATCTTCTCACCTAGAATTAAATAGGGAGCCCTACCACTGGGCAGTATCTCTTCAAGTCTGTTCATGTCATTATTTCTAATGTGTGCATTTTTACTAGTTGTATTGTTTACACAATTGTAAACTTCATTAAATAATATTTTAAAAACAATATTTGTAGGTAATTATGAAATGAAGCTATTTACAAAGTTTCTGCCGGATGTTAATAATTCGGTCTGACAAAAAGGGGTCTGCACCACGGACTATACGTGGCTCACAGTTCTAGAGGAACCACTTCTGATGCAGTTAGGTGGTTCTCGACCGTGAAGTACTCGTACACCATTTAGCACTGTTTGGTTTTATCTTAAGTTTGGAGGGGTTCCTTCTCCAAGTCTCATACCATTGAGCTGTTATCTGGAGTTTCGATTGCCTCACCCATTCCTCCCGAGGAACATTATCAATAGATTTGGGATTTCATAGTGAGGTAAAAAAATGATATTTATAACGTTGCATTTCATTTTTTTCTAGAATAGGTTAACTTTCTAGTCACATGTTCATAACTGTGAAATCACTTGTGGCAAAACATTCACTGTCGTGTTTGAACTAGAAAAGATCCGAAAATACGTATATTAAAAATAAAATATAGTTACAAATAATGTATTTTATATTTTACTTCTTCAAATGCAAAATACAAATAATGTATTTAATTTCTGTATATTTTAGTTTAAGATAAAATTATGATTCGTTATAAAAGATTACAGATGACTTAAAAATGGCGACATAGTCGAAACGTTGTTATAAGAAAATAAAAATAAAAATAGTGGAATAAATATAGCCAAAAACCTTTCATTTTTTATTTGAAATACTTACCGAGTCTGGTACAAAGTTTATTTATTTATTTATTTAGATATATAATATTCTGTCTCCTGGACAATAATTATAGTAATAAATGAACATATTCACACCATATATACAGAAAACATAAAACTAACAAAAGTAAAATAATAACTAAACAATAATAAAAAAAAACTATGTACAATAAAAAAATAAAATAACCTACAGATAAATAAATTAAAAACATAAAAACATAATCATACCTATATACAATCACGCAGGGAACCCAAAGCCAGGCTTCTCCCTCCAACTATAGAAGGAAAAGCAGGACTCTATGAGATCCCTGCGCTACTCTCTCAACAGCAGCACTGGTGCTAAAGCCAGTGGTGTTTGAGCGAGAGCGCTTTAGCCACATACACTCATGTTTTGAGTGGAGATTCGGGCCATTGCCAGAACTCCAAGATATGTACTATAAAAGATCTCTGGGCAACTGCCGCTTCAACCTTCGAGGAGGGTTGTAGTGATGAGTGGAACTAGATAGGGATTGTGCTAGGGGATTTGTATGATTGATAAGGTTCTGATGGAAAAAAATTCAGGGATAAGATCAAGGACAAATGGGATATTAAGGTCATGATGTAGTGTTTTTTTGGTCACATAGAACGGAGCATCGACTATTGTTCAGAGGACTTTGGATTGAAAGGATTGGATGCGTTTGATGTTCGAAAAGTTTGCTGTTCCCCAAAATTCAAGGCCGTAGGTCCAAATAGGTTTTAGGATTGTCTTGTAGATCTGTAATTTGTTGTCAATTGAATGTTGAGATATTCTAGTCAGTAGTCCGTATAATTGGCCGTATCGTCGGTTAAGTTCTAGTCTTTAGGGTACAAAGTAGAGTTGAATGTACCGGAATAAATATATTTATCCCTTCTTTATTTGAAGCTTGATGTTAGAGGATTGAAATTTAATTTAATAAAAAAGGCGTTGTCTTCCTGTATGATTTTTTTTTCCTCTTTGCGCAATCGGTTTCGGTCTTTTATCACACCTTCATCAAGCTAACTTATAGTTGTTCTCCTCTCCTGCTAGTCAAAAGAGTCCCCATTTGACAAGCAGGAGAGAAGGGCAACTATAAGTTAGCCTGATGAAGGTCTGATAAAAAATCGAACACGGTTACGCAAAGAGGAAGAAAAGAAAGAATTATACTGGAAGACAACATCTTTCTTATTAAATCATATTTATCCATTTATTTATAATAACCATGATAAAAGTTTTGCAAGTAAATAAGAAAATATATTAGAAGGGAGGGAGAAGGGGTAAGATATCAACTGGTCCAGAGAATCAAGGAAGGCTTTTCAGTTTATTATCCCTTTGCGAGCTGCCTACCAATATAGCCTCCATTCTCTCCGCTAAAATAATCCCCCACTTGTACTTCCTTTGGCAGGCTGATCTTTACCATGGAAAATATTTACTTATAATTTCCCCCATTTATTTTTATCATCTCCAAGGCAATCAAAGCTATAGAAATCTCCTTTTAAATAAGAGAATCCCCCAAAAGCAGCCACCCTCCGTTTGCTTTTCCTCGGGAAACGTAACGTAAAAATCGAGGCTATATTTTATCTGCTAAACATAAAACTCGCAAGATGGCCATTTTTATTTTTATATATGTAAAGGTTTTAAAGGATTTCTTGACATTAGCTTACTAAACTTTTTACCTATAGACCGCGGTACAGCCACCTTTTTATCAAATTATAAATATCCGTCTAAAACTTCGTGAATGGCTTCAACTTTTATATCTACGAAGATTCTCGGAAATGGAACGTTTTCTCATTAAATTAATTAATTTAACGAGGTACTAAAAACTCACTAATACCCATTTGTATTACTTTTCAATCTGGAGATAATTTTTTAAAAACTTATAAAAAAAAATAGTTTATTTGCTATAATTCACTCCAGGTTGACGTTTCGACAAAATAATCGCATCTTCAAAACTTTATTCCCATCTCTCATGGCAATAAACGACTAAAAAGAGTTTCATTAAGATGAATGTATGTTACTATGCGTGTCAATGTAATGTTGTTACATACTTGCTCAAAACCTCTTGTGCGTGCTCCTTTGTCATAATTTATAGTTTTTGTATTAATATAGTAATAGAAATAATATCTATTATTATATTAATACAAAAATTTTAAATTATCTCACCTTGCACTACCTCTAAGAGAGACCATATTCCAAGAATGGCAAAGAAGGTGGGACAACAGCGCACCTAGCAAATTAAAGACAATAAAGAAAGAGGTGCAACCGTGGACCAGCTCCAGACGCAGCAGTCGTAGAGAAGAGGTCGTCCTCACGCGGCTGAGGATCGGACATACTGGACTGACACACCTCCACCTCATAACAAAAGATCTTATCCCCAGATGTCAAAAGTGTGACCAGTCATTAACTATAAAAATGTTTTGGAAAAGTGCCCTTTTTACACCGCAAGGTGAAAAGATCTCGGAATACCCCAGAATATAACAGCATCGCTGGGAAATCATTACCAAAGTTATGAAGTTCCTAGACAATGAAAGACTTATAAAACATATATGACAAGTTTATAACTAATGATCCTTAGCAGATTTCTTTTCTTCTTAATTTTAAAAGATCATTTATTTATTAATTTCAATTAATTTATTGATCTTATTGCTATTTTTTTTATTTATTTATCTATTCTATCTTATTATCTATTTTTTTTTTAACATGTTTGTTGAAAAATATTACAATCTGTCTCAAAGGACATTTATAATAGTGTTCAGAGATCACATTCACACTCTATGTAAAATAAATCATACAGAAAAATAATATATACAATAAATAAGAATAAAATAACCTAAAAAATAAATAAATAAAAAATAACACATACACGCCTATATTCACTATATTATCTATAACTGCCTATTACTATCTTTATTTATTCATTTTATTCTATTTTTTTAATCCTTTTTTTTTAGTTTTATTTTTGAAGCAACCACCTAAACAGCATAAAGGTAGTGATATTTAGTTGATCGGGCGGTGATGGCCTGGATATTTTGCGCCTAGAATTCGAAACAAACATGAAATAATATCTGTAGCATCACATTTATGGGACTAATAATTGGGTGTCTGCTAGCTACTTGGGGGTGTTATTGACCTTTGTATCTGATAATTTTATTTCGAATCGAGAAAAACAAAAGGTGGCTTATAAAAATATTAGGCCGTTTGGCGTCAGCTCCACTCCCAATATTTCAAAATGACGAGTTGAAATTGGCAAAATGGCTCAATATTTTCGTAGGCCGTTGTAATTAATCAAATTGAAATTAAAACCACTAGTTAATTTAATTAATTAATTTAGTGAGAAAACTCCTCATTTCTAAGAATTTTCGTAGATAAAAAAATTGTAGGTTAGGGTCTTAGGTCTTAGAAGTTTTGGATGTTAATAATTTTTTTAATAAAAAAGTTTTTTTTTTTTAGATTTTTAAGATATCATTTATTAATTTACCAATACAATTTACCGATAAGTTATCCTAAAAATAATTTAATACATAAATAAACAGTGTTTCAACTGCCTCCCGCAGCGCTACATCCTACTCCCTGAAGACAACCTGCAAAGTGGGTCGAAACGTCGGTAAAAATTAAATAATTATTATATTTTAATTTATTATTTATTTTACCGCACCCCCACCCCCCCCCCCCCCGATTAACTCCTTCTCATATTAATACATAAATGTTTCCTTCGCTTAGTTCTATTGCAAATGCTAAAGTTATTTATAATCTTCCGTCTCTTCTATCTTTATTCCACATAAAATAGGTTTAAAAATTGAAAAAGTTTTTTATAAACATATATATTTTTTAATATTGCTGTAGTTTTTAGATGACTGGATGTTCAATGTACGTCTATTAATAGAAAATATTAGCCAGTTTGTCATCGGGAAAATTATTATTTCCCAACATTTATGTATAAAAAATACTTATATACTTTATTTGTATTTATAATTATTATTTATTTAAATCCAAAACATTAGAAAAGAAATATTCAACAAGCACCTCTCCTAAAATAAATATCTGAAATAAACTTTAGGAGCTATTGTTAGCGCGGCAACTAGGACATGGGGGCATTCGCTGACCGAATTGCCACGGGGGCTAGCACATACTCTGGCCACAAGAGCTACCTAGTGTTTGGGTACGTTATTCAATAATGGTTATTATAAATTTAAAAAAAAATAAATAAATTATAAATAACATTAAAAAAATAATTTTTAAAAACTATACCATTACAACCCATCAAGGATCTGGAAAAACATACCATTTTAATTGATTTTATAAATAAATAATTTCAAGGAAATAACATTATTGAATCCTTTCACATCTTCTCAATGCTTCGATTCATTTTTATTTTTATTTATTTTGACAACGTTTCAGGCCAGCTTTGCCCATTTTCAAGTCTAACTTTTTATATCATTATCTTATCCTCACCTTCTTCAAAAGATAATTTCATAATTATTTATGAAAACTCCATTCAACAATTAAAATAAAGATACTTTAGACACGTCACACTAGTTAAAAATATTTTAAAAAATTTCATTCAAATGCTATACATTTTCGTCCTATCTTTTTAATAGCCTTATGTGGTGGACGTAAGGCTATTGAAAGGATAGAACGAAAATGTATAATTTAAATGAAATTTTTAACTAGTGAGGCGTGTCCAAAGTATCTCTATTTTAATTGTTGAGTGGACTTTTCATAAATAGTTATGAAATTAACTTTTGAAGAAGGTGAGGATAAGATAATGATATAAAAAGTTAGACTTGAAAATGGGCAAAGTTGGCCTAAAACGTTGTCGAAATAAATAAAAATAAAAATGAATTGAAGCATTGAGAGGTGAAAGGGTTCAATAATGTTATTTCCTTGAAATTATTAATTTTATTAATTAATTACAAATAACCTTGGAAAATTTGATGATTTAATTAGGAATTGATTTTATATTCATACATAGATCTAGGCAAAAAGTATTTCAATTATTATTTTAAAATATTTATAATATCATGTATTTTGTATTTTTAGAATACAGTGTATATTAATTAGTGATACAAAGTATTTAAATTGTTTTAAGAAAAAAAAAATAGTCCAAATACAAAAAAGTATTTTAGAGATAGGTATGAATAATGGTCAGGATGTTCAGTCAAGAATTTCTTTATTGAGTTTGCCGGAGTTTCGACACAAACGTGTGGGTCATCATGAGGACTTAAAGTTAAAAATACATAATAACATCAGAAAAATGATAAATAAATAAAATTATAAGAGAAAAAAAGTGAAACCTACATATGAGATAATAATGTAAACATAATAATAATAAAGTCATTGAAGTAATTTATAAAATCAATTTAAATGGCATGTTTTTCCAGATCCTTGATGGGTTGTAATGGTATTGAGTTTTTAAAAATTATTTTTTTATCTTATTTATAATTTTTTTTTTTTTTTTTTTATGTATGATAGTCATTCTTGAACAGCATACTCTAATCCTAGGTATGCTCTTGTGGCAAAAAAACAAACAATTTTTTTGTCTGTTATCCAAAAAAAAAATTAAAATTCTGCGTTAATGATGCTCTGATGCACTGGAGGATTTAAGGGGAGGGGGAGAGGGAAGCTTTCGAGCTGAAGTTTCCAAAATTGGTGATATTATTTTTTATTGGTGCACACTTGTCACTGTGGGTATTCTAAGCTAAATATTATTAATAAGTTATATTTTTTTAAATATAATGCATTTAGATACTAAATATAACCATGTCTTATAAAAAAAAATTATCTCTAGGAATATTGGATATTTTTTATTTCTCTACCGCAAATCATTTTTCAATAAAAAAAAAAATGAGTTTTGTTTAAATTGCTTGTAACTGTTACCGATTGGGCTATTTATTGTGCAGTCGCGTGTTTAGAAACTAAACAAAAAAATTAATCTTCTGCAATGTTCTGCTACAATCCTGAGTGTAGAAGCCATGCTTCAATCACTCCAAAAAGCAGGGGTAGTACATATGACACGAAAATGTCCGAGCTATAATGGAAAACTTATGTATACGAATAAAATGGAATTTTATCGAAGGCGATCGAAGTAGTACATGCCTACACAAAGAACGTTTTTGCAGACTGAACCAACACAGCGTACACCCCACGGAATCACCACAACCTATTTTTTACCCGCAGTCCCAAAGTTACTTCATCTTACGGTATGTAAACAGTGACAAAGAAATCATATATTTTTATTGAAAAATGATTGGCTGTAGCGAAGTGAAAAATAAGTATTTTTGTTGTAATTTATTTTTGTATTTATTTTTTATTAATTGGGATTTAATAATTACATAAACGTCATTTCATATAGGTAGTTAGTTTATTTTTCTCTCAAAGTAATTATCGTAAGTGATTAATTTATAATTATAATTAATCGTTAGCAATTATTGTAAATTAATTATCGGGCTGAAGCTCCCCCTCCCCTCAATGAAATCCGCTGCTCTGCTTCACACTTTTATTTTATGTTTGTTTTTTTTATAATTATGTGAGTTCAGGCGATCCTGGAGGAAAGTTAATCAAGCACTAAACACTCACAAGATTCGGCAGCTTTGAACCGAAACCGCCTTTGTAGATCGTCAATGCGTGGGCTGAGGTGCTGATTGCTCCAATCCATTCTGAATATTAAGCGATTAAGCCTGCTCTTGTGAATATCAATCACATTGTGCTCTGCTGATTGTTGTTTACTGCCCCCATGTAATTGTAGTACAGCTTGATACTCCCATGACACTAAGTCAACACGATGTCAATCCAATGTGATTGCCAACATTCCATTCAATATTGGAAGATCCAATATATGGTCTGTAGATATGAAAATAAAAATGCTAGGCTCGATAGAAGAAATCGGGAGGTTTTTATCTTGGTCAGTTCTAGAGTATTTGGCGACAACGCTAATTACACCGATGGGATCCATCAATCGATTGAACCCATTAGCGATTTACATTGAGATTAGAGACAACCTGTTTGATTCAAGCGGGAGGTCGATGAACATTTGCTCGTCTTTAGGCGTGTTCCTGTAATTTATACCGAGACTTGAAACGGAAAAAAACTTTTATTTGTAAAAAGATCCGGTATCACACGCATTTTTACTGTCGATAGTTTTTCGGTTCTTTTGAAACTAGAACTTTTTCCTAAGCAACAAAGTGAAGGTTTTACACAAGTTTTATTTTTAAAAAACGTTTCTGTAAAAGGTTCGTCGATTTCGCCAAAAAGGCTATCTAAAAAATGAATAATTCATAGCTACTCTAATACATTAGAATCATGTATAGTTCATTCAATACAAATAACGACTCTAATCGAAGTCCAATTACTCTATATTTTTCATTTAATGGAACTTTTTTTAAGAACTTGAATAAATACAAGTAAAACTTGTACCATATACCAGACTGAAACGACAAGAAACCGCTCGACGTTTCCGACTACTTCAGCACTGATTAGACAAACGCTCTAAACTTCCAATTAATTATAAAAGGCTCATATACATGACTATAATAAGGCCTATTTGGACTTACGGAATTGAGCTATGGGGCTCCATCAAACCATTAAATTCCGCTCGTTTCCAATCCTTACAATCCAAAATCTTTCGTAAAATCCTCAATACTCCCTACTCTGTTACAAATAAAACCATCCATAATGACCTTAATGTTTCAGATTTGCCCCAATCCAGATACCTATCCTTCCATAATAAACTTCAGAATTATCCCAACCCCCTCGTTTCTAACCTTGCTTCCTCTGATTCCTGATAACCCTCCGAGGCGTCTTATTAATGTCCTTTGAGACAGATTGTAATATTTCTCAATAAACAAGATCTAAAAAAAAAAAAAGAATTGATAAAAAACAGTCTGCACGGCGGAACTATATGAAAATAAAAACGTTTTCTATCAAGTGATTATTTTCAGTGATTAGTCCTTTTGGTCAACGTGGGGGGGGGGGGAGGGAGACAACTTTAATTTAGCAGCCCCTCCGTTCAACCCAACCTTCTCCTATGTTTTTGAACCATAATATATTATATTATTATTATTGAAAAATATATTTTTGAAATAAACATCATCTGCTTATATTGCCTCGTCTTATTGAATGAATCGAAGTAAAAACAAAAACACATCTAAAATCAGAATTAAATATGTTTTACATAACTTAAAAATAAAAATAATTAGTAAAATTTACCGCCCTCTATATCCGAGGCAAGTTCCAGTAAGTACATCGCGTACATCGAGTACATCGCCCCCCCTCCCCAGTTTGGATCTTGTATTCGGTAATCAGATACACTTGGTCATGTACTCACCAAGTGTATGAAACAGGTATGTATAATCCAAATTAATATAACAAGTGTAGCCTGGTTGGGGTTTTTCTCTCCGATTTTTTTTTTATTCCATTAAAGGTTTTTGTTTGTTTTTTAGAGGGAGAATGATTGTATAGGGCTTTTCGAGGGAGGGGAATATCAAACCGATATTTTTTTTTTAACCAGCAATCAACAATTCAAATTTTAAAAAAAATCAGCAGTTTTTAATATATTTTTTTTAATTGAGTGTCTTATTGAAAACCAAATTGACACGTATTGAAAACAGGGGGTAGCTTTTTTTTTGTTTTTTCATACCGTTTGAAAGCCGGAAAAATATTTCAAAAATAATATTTAATATACATCTTCGTGAGTTGCTGAAGTGACTAAGGAACAGGTATTTTTTTTTTATTTTGTAATTTATAATTATAAAAATTTATTTATTTTTTCAGAGACATACCCAGCGATAGATTTTTGGAGGGGAATTATCAGAGTAGCCTCAAATTTTGGAGGAATATTACCTTATCTAGGGGAGAAATTATAAATAAATCGATTATCTAACTATATCACATCTTTAACTATTATACATATACATACATATGTGTGTGTGTGTATATATATATATAAAGTCAATATATTTTTTTTCTCAATGGTTATTTTTGAAAGGAAACCCTTTTTTCCTTCACGTAGATTCGTCACTGCCTTCACGTTTCTAGTAGCGAATGTACGCTATTTATAGATTTAAAATAAAATTATTTTATAGCTGTACGATAGCTATAGTACGATAGCTGTAGCTTATTTTATAGCTGTACGATTATGATTTTAATCAGGGCTTGATTTGAAATTTTTATTTTGTTTCGATGTGACCGGAATATTTATTTTCAATATTTTTTTCTGTTATTTCTGTTAAAACTTTTCAAGTAAAGTTTTTACAGAACTTATATCTTTTTAAAAAGATTTTATTATAACACTTCGCCAAAAAACCTATAAAGAAAATACTTATATTCTTCGTTACTCAAACAGACCACACAATCGAATCAATTAATCCGTTTGAGATAAATTATACCTCTAACGTGAGCCCGATTACTGTTTATTTCTCAATTAACCTTACATTTTTTTTAACAACTTAAATAAAAAAAAAAGTTGAAATTTTAACATGAATCTAAAACGTTTTTCCCATAAAAATTTTCATAAACTGCTAAAATGGAATTATTTAAAAAGATCATTAAAAATAATTGATTTTATTTTTATTATATTATTTTACCTTTATTATTTAAAAATAATATATATATATACATATATATATATATATATATATATATATATATATATATATATATATATGTATGTGTTTTTTTTTTTACTATTTGTATTTTATTTTACGAACAAATACACTTATAAAATTAAGTTCTCTATAAATACAACTAATATTTATCATTTTTATACTTGTTAAAAGTTAAACATATGTATATATACATATATACTTCTAATTCAAAAGCGAGGGAAATTCAATTTTATTTAGAGGGGAGAACTGGGCTGAACGGTGGCAACACTGTATATAACCTCCCGTTTCCTTCAGTATGTGTTGAGGTGTCTTAGGTTGATATACCGTTTATATTTAGTGTTTCTTTTTTAGACTGCTGGTGTGATCTATTTCGATTTTTGCGTGCGTTTATGTGATCTAATTATTTCAAGCCTATTGATGACTGAATCAGAAACTGGTTAGTTATTTACTGGAATTTTCAGAGAAGTAAGTCTTTTGAAATCTTCTCATTATATCTTAATGCTTAAACGCGCTCTTAGCTTTTAAGGGAAATTAATTAGAAAAAAAGTATTGAGGAAAGTGTTGAAAGCATCATCAATTGATTATTTTCAAAATTCAATTAAGCTTATTAATTTTTTTTTAATTCTTTATTGAGATATATTACAATCTGTCACGTATGAGGACAATAGTAATACTATTTCATTAAGAGTACTTAATTCACACTATATTCAATAAATAAATGGCAAAATTATAATACTGTAATTATATGTATATGAACTAAAAGAAACTAAACTAATCAAAATAACTACTTAAATACACACATGCTTTTATAAAATATCTACAAAATTCATTCACTCAAGATTTCCGAGCCAAGCCCTCACTCGTGGAAGGAAAGGCAGGACTCTAAGAGATCCCATCGCCTCTCACTCAGCCGCATTACTGGTATTAAGGACCAGTGGAGGCTGAGCAGAGGCGTCATCGCCAGACTTGAGTGGATAATTCAGCCATTTCCAGAATTCCAATATATGCTCACAAAAGGTCTCTGGGCCACTGCTGCTTCAACCTTCGAGGAGGATTTAATGGATGGGTAGAACTAGATTGTGTAAGTGGATTTGGACGATATGTAAGATTTGATGGAATTCAGAAAAAAATTCAGAGATAAGGTCTAGAACAACAGAGATATTAAGGTCATGGTGTAGGGTTTTGTTGGTTACATAGAACGGAGCATCAACTATTTTGCTGTCCCCCACAGTTCAAGTCCGTATATCCATATAGGTTCAGGATTATCTTGTAGATAAGCGATTTTTTTTTTAGTCTATATAGTTGGCCGTCTCGTTTGTTGAGTTCTTGTCTTTTAAGTGTAGTATATGTGTTCCATGTTAGTCTTCGGTCTAAACGAAAGCCAATGTACCGGACTTTAAAGCTTAAATAAGTTTTACTTATGTGCATACCTGTGCTCCATTTTTTTCCCCGAATTCAATTTGATCGGTAATAAATCATTTATAAATATAGAATTATAAATGGGATGGATCAGAATTATTAAAATCATGAAAATCATACATCTTCTTTTAAACTACTAAAATTCATGTAAGATATAAGGCCTCGTCTCCTTCCCAGATATCAGACCATGGATTAATTTATTTATTGGTATGATAAATTAATAACCAAGCCTTTGTCCTTATTTAGAAAGTTTTACCTTAATATTAAAAAAAAAATATTAAGCTTAAGCCTCTTCGTATAGTTAGAAAGACCGATAAACCAACAATCGATGTCTTCTCCATTTCATGATTGAAACGGCCCTACTTGTTGGAGACTAGCTTCCAAAATTCATTTCGCACTTTCCACTTTTTTCTTTTATTTTTTGGCCAAAACTGTGTAAGTACCAAGTCTTCTCCCCCACTTCGATTAATTCCGGAATGCAGTTTTTGACATTTCAGGAGGTAAGTCATGAACTTTCGGTTAATCGGATCATAAAAAAAACCTAGCAATTAGGAAAAACGTGTACTGTCTAATTACTTTTAAACAACAAAATGCGAAAGCATAAAGACTTTGCTTACACTCACCATTACAAAATATCAGTTTAATTTCATGAGTCAGCAAAAACTAATTAATCGAGAAGCTGTATATATGTATTTAACTGTCCGACTGGCCAACGTCAGACTTAATTTTGGAATCATGCCAAGTTGGTTATTTTTAACCATTTGGAATAGTTTTTAAGCTTCGATTTCGTTTCAATACCACCTCTTCACCGCTATCGAGCCAACAACAATAGAGGGTCATTAACTGGCATTCAAACGAAAAATAATCTTGAAATAAAAATATAATAAAACTTTGCATACGTTTTTTGGGCTCAGAGAAATGCTTATTTCTCCATGCCATTTTCTGGTTAGAAACTGGAGTAAATTTTATTTAAAATGTGATAAAGATGTGAATAGCTATAAAAGATATTCTATTCACTTGTATGCTATTCGAAATATCTGAGGGGCATTCTAGAAATAGTAAATATACCCAATTTTGAAAAACATATTTTAAGGCAGCTCATTCAGGTAAATAAAATTATTTTACAAAATTTAAAAAGAATTGTCACATTTTCTTTTTCAATTTTCTCGAGAAAAAAAGTTCAATTTTTATTGATTTAATGTCGATGGTTTGGTAGAGCTCCAAAGCTCAACTCCGTACACTTTAATGATCTTCAATAATTGAACATCTCTCATTTTTAAAGACAAAAAAAAAAATGGATAAATATTAACTACAAAAATATTTTATAATTAATTCCCTGTTGAAATAAAATAATAAATAAAATAAGAATGATAATATTAATGTATTAATATGCTGATGTAAAGTAAAAAACTTCAGAAAATACAATAACTAACATAACAGTCGTAAAAGCTAACCAAGAGTGATAGAAATACGCATTCGTTTACCAGACAAGACTGGTAGAAAAAATATATAGCTAAGCAAAGTAAATAAATATTTTGGCCTAATTGTTGTTTTATATCTACATTGGCAATCTGTTTACCTATTTACTGTTTTAAATCTTAACTAAATAACTTTTACCAACCCTAATTGAAGAGAAGTGTATTTACGCTTAAAGCAGAGCTGGACATTATTTCAAATAGAATGTTTTAAAATACAAAATTCAAAATTGGTTGTTTATAACTGTTTTTCATTACAGAATACCAAATGCAAAAAATTATTTGTATTTTATTTCCAAGATTTTTTTTATTGAATATTAGTACATTCTCCCACATTAAAGGGCATCCAAGATACTAAAAAAACAAAAAATGTATTTTATTTTGTATTTTGAATACAAAAAAAAAACTGGTGCAGTGCGTGCATCATGCAACGCTCACTTTCCACCCTCTTCTTAGCAGAAATAAGTATTTTCAGACAGAGGGGAAGTGAAAGTAAAATTATGAAGGTTAAATTTATTTATATTTCATTAGCATTTGTATATTTACGATAGCTTTTATGAAAACCGAGTGTGTATTTGTACATAATATTGTCGGAGTCCGTATTATGTTAAGCTCAAGGTACGTATGGAAGCTTGTTCTAATCTTTCGGGCGAGCTCCATTGCAACTATTATCCGTCATGTTCTCTTATTTCTCCTTTATCAATTCTAAATTATTATTATCAAATTCTTTCATATTTTATATCAAAGATTAATGTGAAATGGTTAATTATTTCAAATAAAATAAATTATAGGTACTTTAGGGAAAGCTCATATTGAAAATTAGGCATTTAAGCACTGTAAGAGAACATCAATGAGAATAAAACCTACATTATATTAAACACTGCTTAATTTTACACTGTCGTAATGAATAATCAAAATCGTTAAATTTTCGAGAAAATCGTAAAAATATGCTAAATCGATGATATAAAGTGCCACTTCCTGTTAGAAGGTTTTGACGAAAAAGTTGTTGTAAGATCCCAAGCATATAAAAACCTTCTTCGCGCATACCAATTACTAATCAATCAATTTTTCTATAATTGAGGGAACAGGGAACTCTAAAGACTAATAAATATTTCACTGATCCCTGTCGAATAGATCCGTTAACAAGGATTTCTTGACAAACGCCTTACCTGGAATCCTCATACCATACTTAAAAGACAAGAAACTGCCAACAGATTCCGACTACAACAACACTTATTTGACAAACGCTCTAAGCTTCCAATATTCTAAAAAAAAAAACTCATTTACACAACCATCATCAGGCCCATGTGGACATACGGTGTTGAGCTTTGAGGCATTATAAAAACATCAAATTCTTCCCGTATCCAATCCTTACAATCCAAAATCCTGCTTATTATGTATAAAAAAAATCCTAAATGCTCCTTATTGTGTAACAAATAAAATTATCCATAAAGACCTCAGCATTCCTCTTGTGGAAGACTTGCCCCGAACTAGATATACCTCTTATCATTCCAAACTTTTTGGTCACCCCAATCCTCTAGTTTGTAACCTTTCATCCAACACAATTCCTGACAACCCTCCGAGGCGTCTGAAAAGAAGATGGCCAAGGGACCTCCTAAATTAATTTATCTTTGAAGTGTTACCAGTGGGTAGCTTCTTCAAAAGTACCTTCATGTTATATATTCCTATAGCAGATTTACTGATTTTATATATGTTTACAGTTGTAAATTACAATAAAATAATTTTTAAAAAATAATAATAATAATTATTTTCTTAATGTACTAATCCAATGGTTAGGTTTATATATCAATTAACGATTTGAAATCGGTGGCCCCCCGACTGTGAGTGGATTGATCGAAACGTATGTTGAAAGGTTGTTTCAGATCCAATCTTGTAGACTAACATATTATAATTAGGCAGAGATAATTGATGGTATCAGCTTGGATAGCTAATATTTACAATTATTATATTGTACATAGATAAATAATTGTACAGGATATGTGATGAGGAGAACCATAATAGATTTTTATTACTAGGACTTACTGGCTAAGAATAAGCCATGAAACGTTTTATACTTGAGAATTGTCATCAGCCAGCGGCATAAAGAGCGTTTTATTAGTTGTTAAACTGGTACAGAGGAGCGCTACCATGTTGGAAATGTATTCCAGTTGGAAAAAGACCGAAATTTAATACGTTCCATAAAAAGCCAGCTCACTTTAGGTCGTATTCTTTCTTTATGTCTTCATCACGATGGAGCTAGTCTCTCCAGGATGGCACCAAATTGATTCAATATAAAAAAAAGTCCCTTGATGCTTAATACTTAAAAGAAAAACAACTTTATCGATGCCGTGAAAACATGAAACATTTGTTTGTTTGTTTTCCAGATAGATTGTATAAAATATTTTCAGAAAGTATTTAAGTGTTAGGATGGCTTTGTGAGATGTCAATAGCAAATGGCTGTAAATTTGCTCTTTTTTTTTCTCCATACATGTTTTTTTTTTCTGTATTCATGAAGCCTGAATTGGGAAAACGTCGGCAGGTTAACTTGTTCACCTATATGTTAGAGACTTGTGGCTTCATAGTTTGGATTTTTTCATTTATAACGTAATCACTCATGGGTGATAAATATTTAGGACG
Source organism: Nezara viridula (assembly GCA_928085145.1). Taxonomy (NCBI): domain Eukaryota; kingdom Metazoa; phylum Arthropoda; class Insecta; order Hemiptera; family Pentatomidae; genus Nezara; species Nezara viridula. The sequence continues at coordinate 166,124,669 of OV725078.1, read as the reverse complement.
CAGTCTTATAAAAATTTTTTTTAATTGTCAGTACTTGAAAGCCTTCAGTGCTCGAACGACGGTTAGTAAGAGAAAATATTACAATTTTTTATAAACAGATTATATATATTATTTTTAAAGGAAGGAGATGGTCCGGGGTGGCGGTCATAAATAGGCTAAATAGTGGCAAAACTATTTCATTAAAAGCCAACGTTTCGACCCGACTTTGCAGGTCTTCTTCAGGGCTAGAACGGACAAGATACAAAAAGATAGAGAATTTTGGAAGTTACATAATATTTAGACAAAAAGTTATAACCAATGTGAATAAGCTTCTTTTTTTTTTTCTTTTTTTTTTTGATCTTTAACTTATTTATTGAAAAATATTACAATCTGTCTCAAAGGACATTTATAATAGTGTTCAGAGATCACATTCACACTTTATGTACAATAAATAAAATAAATTATACAGAAAAATAATATATATATATATAATAAATAAGAATAAAATAACCTAAAAATAAATAAATAAAAAGAACAGAATAAGCTTATTAAAATTATAAACATTAAAATAAGTTTAGGATCTCGTAACTTCGCTTACTCAGTTTATATTTTAATGTATTTAATGTTTATAATTTTAACAAACTTATTCACATTGTCTAAATATTATGTAACTTCCACAATTCTCTATCTTTTTGTATCTTGTCCGTTCTAGCCCTGAAGAAGACCTGCAAAGTCGGTTCGAAACATTGGCTTTTAATAAAATAGTTTTGCCACTATTTAGCCTATTTATGACCGCCACCCGGACCATCTCCTTCCTTTATAATGCAACGGTCAACTATTAAATATCCAATATATCATTTTTATTTTGTATAACTTTTTACATATTTCATTTTTAATATCGTTTATTGTAATAATAGTTAAGATTCATGTACCATCAAATCACTATAGTTTATTATTAACCATTATCGGTCGTATAACATTATATCTTTGATTGTATTTTAAAATTTTCAGCCCTGAAGATGATCAAAATGTTTGGGGTGTTTGACCCAAATATGTTTGGGTTGAAACGTTGGCACAAATAAAAAATTAAATTTTTTTTTTTAAAAGACTGCGTCCTGAATGTTTATCACCCATGATATGCAGAACAGTCGACTAGTAGCTGCCTTCAATAATTCAGTAATCACTCTACGTCTCTCTTCGAGCGATATGGTTATTTTAATAATTTGCAGGAAGTTGAAACATCAGTGCTTGTTCCAATGGTTGTTTTAAAGGAGAAGGATGGTTAATTATTAACAGCTATTTGAGGGAGACTCAAGATTTGGTGTTAGAATCTGCAAATTATTCAAACATAGATATTTTAAAATACAGCAACACGTCGATCTACAAATATATTTATGGAAATACTGATATACAAAGATGAATAATTTTTTTTAGTTAAATGATTTTTTAATCGAACTAACGATAGGAAGGTTTTATACGTATTGTCGTATTAGGACAGTACAAAGGGTTAAATTCCAATGACAAACGCATAATTGCTGCCACCAGGATGAAAGATTTAAGGCTCTTCCAAATCCTATGAATAATGAGAGGATAATTCAAAAGAATACACTTTGACTAAAATGATCTACATTTACGTGATTAAAACTTTTCTAGTTAAATCTACGCTGAATTTCCTCTAGCTTGATATAACTGCTGAAGGTCACGTCCAAAGAGCTGAATCTCACAGGGGACCCTTAGCCTTGTGTTTTATCAAAGTTAAAGTTAAAAGAGTTATTGATTGAAGTGAGGTTACAAGGGTATTAGAATATGACTATACTACTATGGTGATAGTTGCCGTGGAGAGCTGCCGGAATATGTGTGACTAGAATTGAACTGCCCTTGAAAATTTAGGAGTAGGCATTTAAAAGGTCTCAAATGTATATAGGTATGTTTTATATAAGGTGTTTGTTTTACTTTTATTTCTATTTTTATTTACTTATGTGTATATATATATATATTTTTTTCTTCTTTACTCTTTTGTTCTTTTTTCTTATTCTTTTGTTATTACTTTATTTATTTATATTTTTGTATATACGGTATGAATGCAATCTCTGAACTCTATTATAAGTGTCCTTAAACTGTGACAAATTGTAATATTTCTGAATAAAGTGTTTTAATAATAAAAAAAGGTCTCGATTGATGACGTCAAAAAGGGAACAGGTTCTATTCGTCATCTGGGAAAGTAAAAGGGTTAAGGTTTGAAAGGTCAATGATTAGATATTTCCTTCATCTGAGAAGTTTCTATCATCAAAAAATTATTTCTAAATTCCGTGGCAACCAACTGTGTGAATCCTCCACAACTGTCTATATTTGCAGGACTAATGATAAAGATCGGCAGCTATCTCGACAGTATTTATGTTGAATTATATATAGCTGTATGAAAAGTTGGTTGTGGGTATAATCAAAGTGAAATAACATACAAACAAAAAATCATTATTTCATAATGTGTGCCAAAGTTCATCATAGCTAGGTAAAAAACATAAAAACAAAAATCATAAAGAAAAACAGTATATCAAGAAAATAAGAATTAAAAAAAGTTATAATATGAAAAATGTTAATGATAAATCAAATATAAATGTATAAATAACGAAAAATAAAGTTAATAATAAGATAAGAGTGAAAAATTACGATATATTAAGATAAATTAGTACATAAGTAAATTACACAACAGATTATATGTATGAAATATTACGATATATGGAATATAATAAAATAAGAAAACGGCGATATGAGCGATAACGGCGATAATAGTGAGACAATACATGAAAATATTACAATAAATCAAACAATATACTTATATATAAATACAGAAAAATTCAGATAAAAATATACACTTATGAATGAAATAAAAAATATGTAAGATACAATAAAATATAAGAGGTTATAAATTGAAGATAACATTATAATGAAATAAAATATTAATTCATATAAGTTGAAATAATCATTAATAAAATAGGAAATAATTAGATGCAGAGATACCAATGAACTAATATCACAATAATGAAAAATAGTACGTGGAGGTAGATGTAACAAGAATATATTATAGATATAAGAAAGTAGATATATAAAGATATATAATTTGATGAACATGGAGTAAAAAACTACAGCGGCCGGCAAGGGGCCAAGAAAGGAAGAGAGAGAAGATGAACAAGAAGACTGGCAAACAGAAGAAAAGAAAAAATGCAAGTATCCCAACCCACCTATATTTAACCCCTGTATAAAATTCAAAATTATAAAATAAAGCAATCAATTTCACATCTTCACTTTTTTAGTCCACTCAATTGTTTACTTTACAGTCCACAGCAATAAATTATTACCAGCAGAATTATTATCTTAATATCTCTGACGGCTGTCAGGGATTGGCATAGTAAATTTAAAAATCTATTTTCAGTTATTTCTTGTTATTATGCTTATTCTCTTCACACCTTTCCTATCACTATTATTTTTTTCATATTGTGATATTAACTTATAGTCATTTATTACTTTTTTTTTTTTTTACATGCGATCATTTTTTTTTTTTTATGTTTTTATTATTTATTATGATATTTACAACTGTATAGAAAAAAAACAAAAATACATCCAGTAAATTCGTACATGGATATAATGGCATGGAACACATGTTGAGAAACTACCCACTGGTAGCACTCTAATTAATAAAATTTTAAAAAATGAATAATGCAAATTGAATTTTATATGTTCAGTTTTCGCTTTTGAGTAAATGATAGATAATACAATACGAACTACAATGAAAAAGGACACTTGTTTAAAAACATAATAACAATATTAAGGTCTTCAGTACACGGGCATTAATATAATTGTAAAGCCATGTATAAAATAATATCAGGAGAATTATCAGTTAATTATTATTACTCAAGTTGGAGATAGTGTGTCGTGCGGCACGGTATAACTTATCCGCCTCACAAAGTCATTTTTATGGAATGATTTGACGCCAAATGGATGTAGTCTATTTAACATTAGATTTCACACTCAATATACCGTGTTGAGAAAACCTGTATCATAATGTAATGTAACGTTGCTCATTATTGATAATTAAAGTCCGGATTTATGTGCAACAAAAACATTGTAATTAGTGTTGCCCAAATGCAAGACAAATACGAGTGCAAGAGCACTCGGTCATGGTCTTGGTCTTGTGCAAGAGTCTTGCAGGTACCTATTAGCTTACTGCTATTTATTATATATGTTTTATTTTAGATCTTAGAAAAACGCTACAGAATAGGTACATTTAGATGTTTTATCGACAGAAACATAGAAAAGTCCAACCAAATTAATAAAATTAACTTTACAATATATTAAAGGCATTTTCAAGAAAGACATTAATTATTCTCCACATTGGAAAAGAAGAGTTGTATAGTAAAGACAATCTATAGAATGTTATTAATTATTCATATAAAAAATATGGTGTGTCCACTCACATGACTTTCATATCGATTTTTTTTTTCAATTTTAAATATGCCTATCAAAAATAACGCAATTGAATTACACTAATTTTCCTGATAACCGATCAGAGAAATCATTAGAATACGATTTATTTGATGAACTAAAGCAATGTAAACGGGCAAATGAACAATTATTAAAATCAGTGTATAAAATTCAATACACAGTAAATTTTCTAAGACTGGTCCGATTTAGACGATTTTTTTATTATTTTGTCGGAAATTTAAGAACCTTTTAAAAAATGTTACCGGTACATACTAAAGAGATATTACTGTCATTTTCCAGAATAGGAAACTTAACAAAGCCCCAAATGAAAAGTTGGAAAAGTTAAATGCAAAAGTATATTGGTTCTACCAATGCTTGCCAATAATAATTAAAATTTTCTAGTATGAGTAACTAATATTACCTTAATTTTTATTGAAAAAAACGCTTGTTACAGAAAACGTTGTGTGTGTGACCGCTTGCAACAATTAGGCGGTCTTGGTCTTGGTCTTGCAAAGTGCAAGATCAAGTCCTATTTTGGGCAATACTAAAAAAAAGCAGCACCGTCTAAAAATGGAGAAGAAGAAGAAGAATAACAATGAACAATATAAGTTTCAATTTTCTGGCATAAAACGACAAGAACCATAGAATTAATATGAAGGATGAGCTTAAGTATAATAATAAAATTATATATAAATAAATATCAGTATGTTTACATAATTATACTGATAAGCAACCTGCATAATATATAGATAACTGTGAAACAGATGAATAATCAGGGATTTAAAGAAGAGGTTTTGCGTGTGGAGGTGGGTAAGGAATTCCAAAACAATGTAGCTCACATTATAAAAGATTTTTATGAATATTATTTGCGTATATTTATTGAGGAATTATTAATTTCCTCCCATAATTATTTAGATTTTTCGAATCCATTCCAATACTGAAATAACATGAGAAATCTTAAGAACTAACAAGTTCAGCCATTTTTAAAGGAGTAATCGAGAATTTTATTTTATTTAAGTTATACTATTTGTAAGACAAAAATAAATATTCATATTTGACATGAAAATGACAAGTTCCTAAATCTAGCGCTGAGGCCATTTAAGAACATCGGAAATCCATTAGGTTTCTAAATTCCATCTAAATTCTAAATCCATTAATGGATCAGCGCTGATTTTAGGAACTTGCCGTTTATCAATTGGAAACACCCTAGTAACCGTTCTTTGTCGGAAGGTTTCGGGGACATATTCTTTTAGGACACCAGGATTACTAGAAACATGTTAACTGAGAAAAACTATAAGTTTTGTGTGGGTACATAACTTGAAAAAAAAATAGAAATACTTCAGTTTGAAGACGGTTTCAACGACACAAAGTGGCCTAAAATCTTGATTAGTATGTTTATATTTTAGGTGAAATTATATTTTACTGCATAAATGAAGGCTGTATTTTTTTTTCACCATATTTATTTTCATTTCTCATCCACAGTCCAATATATTAACATGTAACCTCCCAACCGAACAATCCCAGAGAGATTATAATCCATTTATGGACTGAACATAATGAGCAGTATTAACTAGTTAAGAATATTAAAGTTCACTAGTAATCAATATCTGATTTAACTTACATTAATATAAGTAAATTCATTTATGGAATATTCTTGTATTATGTTTTGTTTTAATTAATCTAAATGCAAATTGACTTAATGGCTTAACCCTAAATGGGTTATGATTTATATATTGTTTTTGAAAGACGACTTACATCACTATTATGGTATGTTAAATGTTTTTTATGGACTGATTGTGTATAGATATTATAGATGGCTTGAAAATGGCATCATTACCGAAACGTAGCCAATGTGGAGGGAAATGAAAATATGGTGAAAAATACAGCCTTTATTTATATAATCTGGATTATTTTTATTTGTGGATCTACAAAGCTTAACTATTTGCTGATTATATATATAAGGTCTCACTTGTCTTGTTTCTGTCTTCAACCAGAACAATTAATTAGAGGGTTTTTATATTTATGAGGGTTTTTATATTTATGAATTTTATATTTTTTTATTATATATTTATAATATTATAATTACATTTATGATAATTTATTTAAAAAATTAGATACGAACCATCGAAAACTGCAAACTCTCAGTTACGTAATTAAGCAACTGAGCGAACATCCAACCGTTCTATTTTTATAATTAAAATCCATAACTCAGATTATCAATATAAAAGTAATGACATTTTTAATTTAAAAAATAAATAAATATTATATTTTACACTGAACGAGCAAAATAACAATATTTTTAGTTCTGTTTAAGTTCAGTTATTACTGAACTATATTACCTCATTTTTTTCGTATATTTTTATTCTAACATCTCCGATACATTCTAATTTTTTTTTTTTTAATCAATTTTTTTGTAGTTTTGTAAACATGATAACTTTAATTTTTAATTTTTTTTTAATTAAAATTCCTTCCATAATTTAAAATTCTTTAAGTTCTCTCTCGCTTTTATACTAAATACGTATCGTACCAGCCACTACAGAAAACGAAATAAATCACGGAGAACGAAGAAGGACCTAGTGCTGCTACCTGTTGGAGAGATCATGAACTACGTCCATATTTTCGAGACGAGATACCCAAGCGTAATTTAAAATCTTTTGTTTTCGGCTTGCGTTTAAATAAACATCGAGTTTTTTTTTATAAGGAATGTTTTCGTGAAATCAAAGAATTTAGTATAGACGGATTGAAATCTACCGAGGTGAGGGGCAGAGGGTTTTCGAATTTAAGCCCCTCAGAATGAAAAATAATTTTTTTTTCTGTTGGTCCATATTTGTTTACGTGGAGTGACCAAAGCAAAGTACTTAAACAATCACTAATGTATTCTCTTTTTAAGCATTTTTTTCCTCTAAATACCGGTGCTTTTTTGCTTTCAAGGAACACTTAAGCATTTTTTCCCTGTAATTACCGGTGCTTTTTTGCTTTCAAGGAACACTTAAGCATAATTTCATGTAGAATGATTTTTATGGAGTAAATATAATTAAAAAAACGTCTATCAAGTGAGGTCAGTATGGCTTCTTCACCGTTTTCATTGGCTAAAAAATACCTATATTACAAGGTCTAAAATTTTTCGTATGGGAATAAAATCTCTGGGAGTAGCTATTTTCGGAAATTCAGTGATCCCTCAACATATACGGGTTTGATACCCACGAGTTTTATTCATCAGCGAATATTAAATTCCAAAGAGTTCCACATTTGCAGATTGCATATTTGATGATTCGTGATTAAAAAGAAAAAACCAAGTGCATACTGAACACACATATCACTACTGTTAGTTCAAAATGTCCTATGTAAAAATTGAGTGTTTTACAGGAGAACATAAAAATTAATATTTTTTTATGATTAATTGTTATAATTTTATATTTTATTGCCCTCTGCTATTTTCCATAGTAGCAGACTACTTATATCAATTGCAGAAAATAAAATTTCAACAATAGTATAAAATTAAAAAAATTTACATACGATATTTTGCATTAACAGCATTGATATATGTTTAATAGGTATCTTTTTACTCGTAATATGGATGGGACAAAAATCCATAGGAAAAATCCTACTTTTTGTTTGTTCAGAGTTAACGAGACCAATACTTTTCTTCAGTCAGAACAAACCTAATTATGCTGGAATATAAAAATATGCGTGAAATTCACACAAATTTGATATTTGAGGAGGAAATCGAAACAATGACGCGCTGGTTGAACTTATAAATAAACACAATCACAAATAAGACATTTTTTTTTTACGAACTTATTTTAAATTAACATGAAATTTACATTAAAAATAACATTTTAAATTACGAGTATAAATTAATTTAAATTTATTGAAAATTTCAAGAAATCTAAATAACGGCAGTAAGTGCCATGTCAGTAACGTTTGGAATCAACCAAACAATATAGTATAAATTAGTTTTCTAGTCACATCCTTCAGGTTTGGTGCCATTTTCTCATAATTTTTCATATATCTTTTTTAGGCCAAAGGTCACCAAATATACACAGTTTTTTATCTCCTGTATGCTTCATTCAACGTTTCGGCTTCATGAGCCATTTTCAAGATCCATGCACCGCGCCATAAAAACTTTTTAAAATCTATCATTGCGATATGATTCGTCCTTAATTCATTCTTTTATTTCAAAGAATGTTGTTTTCCATTTCTCTATTTGCAGACGGTATCAAGAAGTTGTTGTTCCTCAATAGGGCATTCATACAGGACCTGGTCCTAAACTATACTGACCTGAAAGCGGAAATATATATATTTTTTTTAAGAGTAGTGGATAGAATTTGATAAAAATAATGCTTATTTAATTATCTGCTAACTTATCCCTTACTTACCTCCAAATTTGGGTCAATTCGAACGTGCGGTTTTACAGATATAGACGTATCAAGGAAAATACGTTTGCCCATATATAAGAGAAAGTAAAGAACGGAATTCTATAAAATCGACACAAAATCATTATTTTACCAAAACCCACTATTCCATCAACTTTGAGCCAAATTCAACGAGCCGTTTCTGAAATATTGGCATATCTAAGAAAATACATAGGATGGAATTTGATAAAATTGATATGGGACCATATAGGGCCCAATCAGCACAATCTCTGAAAAATTCATGAAAATCGGATGAACGGTAGTAGGTGAGATGCCAGTTACATCGAATTGACTACAGACCAACATCGAACCAAATTCGATCCTTGATGTTTGAAACGTAAAAACGAGAGTGAAAATTTTCGATTCTCAGCACAAAATGTTTTTTAATCCCTCGAACGGTAATGAGGAAGCAAAAATAAAAATAAAAAGTCCCTCCCAAAAACAAATTAATTCTGGACTCGCTACTGTACCAAGGTTTGTATGATATGAATTGTTAGGTTTGGATTTAACAAATTTTCTATAAAAGCAATTGTTGGTCTTGATAATAGAAATTTAATTATAAAATAATCATTCAAAACTTAGCAATATGTTAAATTAATTCCTCTAAAGCGCATCAACTGAGAGAGTATTATTAACGTACAAAGAACAATAACATTATGCATAATTGCAGGTCTCTTACATAGACTGTATACAATGAAATCATCAAAGCGGAATCATCCTATGATGAATACACTCGATTTATTCCGGTTAATTGCTCCTTCTGTACTACAATCACAAGCATATTCAGTCGTACTCAGCTTAGCCTCTCCCCCTCCTCTCCCAATGCCTTTATGATACGAATATGTATTAATACAAACCATATAATAATACATTTTACATTTAACAATAAGCACCCGTTCTCTTCTTTTCGAAAATTCGTCCCTTATTCATTCACTCTTTAATCGCGAAAATATTATTTGGTGTAATATTAGTAACGTGCATTCCCATTCCACACATATACAGAGTGTTTCGGAATTGCACGGCACTATTTTAGGTATGTGTTCACTAACACAAAATAAACAAAAAAGTTCATATTAACATATATCTCAAACTCATTTATTAAACATATATCAAAGGTTAAAGATTTATTATTTATTTACTACATTAAGACTGACTGTACAAAGTTTACTGTGTTTAACACTAAATAACAGGTTTTAATCATCTGATAAACAAATGGACGATAAGCAATGACAGTAGTTGCACATCTGTTTGTCTAGTTCTGTGTGTTTTAGTGTGAGTGAATACTGCGACACAGTTCAATTTATTATTATCATGGGAGACACTGAAAATATAGAAATATTGAACAATGTGCATGAAAGTAGGAAATTTTATAAGGAAATTAATTGGTTCAGGAAAGAGTATGAACCGAAGCTGAATAATTGCAAAAGTAAAACAGGAGAGGCTTTGGATGGAGGAGAGGTGATGAACAGGTAGACCGAGCACTTCTCAGAGTTGCTGAACATTGGTCTGGAGGTGGAGGATGTTGGCAACCACAACCAGTAATTGATGAACCTGATAGAGAGGATACTGAGTTTGCCATCATGGACTTGAAGAACTATAAAGCTCCCTGTGAGGACCGGATAGTTGCGGAATTGATTAAATGCTGCAGTGGTAAAATGAAGGCCTTAATATATGAGTTGATATGTGACGTATGGAGAGAGGAAAAGATGCCGGATGACTGGAGGATTGGATTAATATGTCCTATTCTTAAAAAAGGAAGCAAGGATCAGTGCACAAATTATAGAGGAATAACCCTATTGGGAGTCCTGTATAAATTCCTGTCTAGTTTAATATTGAAAAGGCTGCGAAGATATGCTGAGGAAATTTTAGATGATTGCCAGTGTGGTTTTAGAGATGGCCGCGGTACAACAGATCAAATTTTTGTTATAAGACAAATGATGGAAAAATGCTACGAGTATGACATTGATCTGCACTTGTTATTCATTGACTACAAGCAGGCATTTGATAGCATCAAGAGATCAGCTCTGTTGATAATGCTAATGAAAAGTGGAGTGCCACATAAACTAATTAATTCAATACGCACGACCATGGAAAATGCATCATCCAAAGTTATTATTGGAAATGAAGTTGTTCGATTGTTCGAGATACTGTCTGGATTACGTCGAGGAGATGCCTTATCGACAACACTATTCAACATAGCTCTGCATGCTGCTGTGAAAGATGCAGCTAAAAAAAAGGCACCGTCGTTGATAAGACCTGGCAAATTTGTGCTTACGCTGATAGACCTGGTGATAGCTGCACGAAGTGAAAAGGCACTTAAAGAGGCATTTGAGATTGTGTACGAAAATGGCAACAAAGTAGGACTTGTGCTCAATGAAAACAAAACTAAATACCTGGAACTGTCCTCGGCAGCGAATAGAAGATCCTGCAATGAAATCACAATAAATAATTAAAGAAGTTCGAAAATGCACCCACAGTCGTGTATCTTGGTTCTGCCCTAAATAATGAAAACGTAATCAGCATAGAAATAGACAACAGAATAATAGCTGGTTATAGAGCTTACTATGCAAACCTAAAACTTCTCAAGTCTCCATTGTTGTCAAAAGCCACAAAAATAAAGCTGTATAAAACGCTTATTAAACCAGTAGTCACCTATGGAGCGGAAACCTGGTGTTTATCGCAAGAGGATTGCTGTAAACTAAAAGTATTTGAAAGGAAAATAATAAGAAGGGTTTACGGTGCTACAAGTGTTAATGGTGAGTGGAAAATCAAAAGTAACAATGAAATCGAGGCTATACTTGAGAATCAAAACATTACTAACTATATCAAGGCAAGTAGGCTTAGGTGGGCAGGGCATGTAGTCAGAATGGAGAATGAACGGGTGCAGAGAAAAATATTAGAAGCACACTTCAGTGGGAAGAGGAAACGAGGAAGACCGAGAAATAGATGGAAGGATGAAGTGGAGAGAGATGAGAAGAAGCTAGGAGTTCGCAATTGAAAGAGAGTAGCACAAGACAGAGATAAATGGAGAAAAATAACTCAGGAGGCCAAGGGTCATGCGGGCCTGTAGCGCCGGGGAGTTAGTCATGGGAGACACCATAAATTTATTCACTTTTGCAGAACAAACAGACATGTTTTTAACTTATGGCAAGGTACATAGAAACGGTGCTGCTGCTGTTCGAAGATATTTAAAAAAATTCCTAACTGAGGAATGCCAAATCGTAAAACGTTTGAGACCATTGAAAGACGCCTTACGGATAATGGCACGCTAAAAACTATACGAGTAAACGCCGGTCGACAAAGATTCCGACGAACTGCAAACGTTGAAGAAGAAATACTTGATGCCGTTCAGTTATCTCCTACTACTAGTGCCAGAAGGTCGTTTCGATGTTTCCTCTACCAGCGATGGCGAACAACAATTGTATCCATTTCACGTAGCGAGTAGGCAAGATTTGTTACCACAAGATTATAACAATCTCAGAAATTTCTCCCAGTGGTAAATTCGACAATGCACACGTGATCCTCACTTCCTGAACTGCATTTTGGTTACTGATGAATCTTGCTTTACAAGAAACGGGATTCTTAATTTTCAAAATACCCATACTTGGACTGAAGAAAACCCTCATACTACTGTTTTTTTTTTTTTTTTTTTTTTTTTGTTTGTTTTTTATAAGATAACCCCCGAGCAGAGAAGCATGAATTCGTTCTTATCAATATATACCTTATCGATAAACACCCTCCTCCAACATGCCAATAATGCAATAGCTCTCTAACTGTCAGCCATATTTTTCAGGAATGAAATGAATGAAAAAATAATTTTATACTGGGACTACAGTCCCCTAAGAATAATAACAGGAGGAGTTTCTGAGCTTCAGAGAACAAAAATAAACAACAAACAGGCGTTGATGGCTCTAGGGTTTTACGCCTCAAAGCCCAAACAAACAAACATTTACAAATAAATAATAATTGTAGCGAGGAAATTAAAGTAGCACTCCCTCACAACTACTATGAAAAAGAAGTTTCCTGAAATTGTCCGCCAATTTTAAAGCTTTGTTAGGAAACACAGATAATTTAAGCTATAATTTGAACAGTCTTAAGACATATATAACAAATTTTATGATGGACTTAATTGTTGATTTAATAACAAAAATATGGACTGGTTAGGGTTTTTTTAAGATGTTTATTTCATATAACTTAACTTGAATTATATTTTTCTTTATTTTGTTGTTTTATATAATTTATTTGTAATTTCTGTAAACATAGTATGAATGAACTCCTTTATTTCTATCACTACTATCCATAACTGACACATTTAATTACTTAATAATTAATCACTCTTAAAATTTAATATTTAAAAAAAACCTATAATTGTAATTACATCAAATGAAAATTTCAACATTTCATCAGCGTATGACGTTATGTTTTAATAAATAATTTGATACAACATTTGCTTATTATATCTCTCTTATACTTTATAAATATATAATATTTATCCATAATATAATTTAATCATGTAAACTATGTCAGCTCCTCATTGCACCCTTCAAGGAAGGTGAAGCGTTAATAGATTACAAGGATGTTACACACTTTGATCTCTGTTGGATATATTTCTAATTAGTATCAGTCCTGGTAATTAATTAAGGAGGATAATTAAGCTCTATATTATCACTATATCACTATCACTATAAGCTTAGCTCCTTACATTTATTCGCAATCTACGTCATGATATTATAGTTAACACTCAACGGAACCAGGGGTGTCGAGAAGGGGGTTTCATGACGCAAGTTTCGCCATTGAAATTTTTAAGGGGGATACATTTCGAAGAGTATGTGAATTTTCGGAACGAAAAGTTTCGAACCAGGGAACAAGGAGAAATATACACGGAACAATCCATATCAAGTGTAATTGTATATGTTCAACGACTTCACTAATTTTACTTTCTTTTACACTTTTTATGAAGTAGAGAACAATAAAATGTCTTGTTAGGGGGAGGGGTAATGTGCTATCGGTATTCGGGGGACGGGAAGGTCATCCCTGAACAGAAGTTTCTAGATATTTAAAGATATTGGATTTATTTATATGACATATTTATACGGCAACCTTACCATGGATATCGTGCAATATCTATCTGTAATTTAGAATTATATTGCCAGATGTACATCATATGGGGAGACATAGGTTGAACTGGGGAGTGGATTTGAAGGTACAACAAATACCTATAATGTACTCTGTCTTCAAAAGAGATTGCTTGGGAAATTGAAATATATTTTGTTCAATAGAGGAAGAGTGAACTTCGGAGAACTGACGGTCAACAGGTAGAAAGGACTGGATGTGTTTGACTTTTTCATCTTTCTTTTCAATATATTTACTGTAATAATTCGCTTTTTTTCCTTTCTACCCTCTACCTTCCTTCAACGGTTCAAGATCAATTATAACTTTATTTATTAATTTCGAGAATTTAGAGAAAAAAAAAAATAGTTTTAATAATATACGTTATTGTATGTATGTATGTGTGTATACATACATAGAGATTTAGATGTATAGGTAGTAAGAGAAATATAATAATAACGAATATTATTAAAAATTAATTTTTTCTACAAATTCTCTGAATTGACATATAAAGTTATTATTCATCTAACTTTTGAATCCTTGGGGATAAACAAGTCAAATAATATATATTCTTGAAGAAAGTTTAATTATTAAAAACTTTCATTCTCACGTCTTAATCGTAGAAAGAAGCAATCAATATTTAGCTGGTCAAATACAGTAAAAAACTTGAGGTAACTTTTTTTTTCAACATTAGCGAAAGTTGAGGACGATCACATTGGAAACTAAGCGGAATAGCGAAAAAAGTTATATAATCAATCATATTGCAAATTTTATTAGCTTTAATTTAACATAGAACGTTTTTGTTGATGCGAAAGATAGTTTTCCGAAAAAAGTGACCTTCTAGACCCTCCCCCCTGTTCCCCCACATCTGGCTCACCACCTAGGAGTGAAAACTTTTAGTATGATAACCTACTTACTAATCCAAACAATGTCACAAAGTCAAAAATTGTGTCCTCGCCATTTCCTTCCATACCCCTTTTTCGAGCATTCATTGACTGGGCTAATTTCCGTGTTCGTACTTTTTGTAAGAAATTTTGTCTAGAATCAGCCCCTCCTCCCCAGAGTTTGGCTATTAACAACTAGGACACCATGTATATATTTAATTATTTGCAAAGTTTGTAAATAAAGCCAGTATTATTCAAGCAGTCACAGTTTTCACTTTATGGTCCTTATACCTTATTTTTAATCCTTATCATCACGAGTAACTTAAATCATATATATATATAGCATCGTTTAAAAAAAAAAATCAAATTCGCGAATTTCTTTCTGTAGTATTAAGGAATCATTACATAAATAGGCAATCAAAAAACGGTTCAGCCTTTTTTTCTCCTCTATTATTCAACCGATTTTCTCCCTCATTTTTTTGTTTGATAGCTATTGACGAGCTTCGGTGTTATCAATAAATAAAAATATGAATGGTAGTTTGTTCAAAATAGCTGTGTGTGAAATTTTGACACAACGTCGCAATCAGATTTAGGAGTGTTTTTGTATACATTTCAGTATCATCAGGCCTTTCCTTTCGAAATGGAGGCCGAAAAACATGATTCTTTTTAGATAATTATATGTGGTAGCAAGTAGAGCAGGTTCGTTTACAATTTTGAAATTTATATTCCCAATGGGCACCGCTACTTCCTAACAATAAAAGAACATTGTTTCCAGTGGAGTTCTACATAAAAAATTATTTAAACTGAATTGAAATTGCTAATTTAATTTTTTTTTACTTGTTTAATCATAACATTAATTTACTGTGATGGTATATTAAATTAAAATGGAAATTAAATATTTTTTAATGAGTCCATTTGTATTACTTATAAATAATTTTAAGGTCGATTTTTTAATTCAAATTCAAATTCGGTTTTTATTAATAAATGAGAATTTTTTAATCGTAATTTACTCTTTATTTATCGAATTTATTTTGTATTTAATTATATGTTTTCCTCAAATTTGTAATGATTATGGTCGAATTTTGACCGATGGGCGAACACTAGTATAAATAAATAAGCACGTTACGACTTTACACCGTAATAAAAAATAATATATCCACTACTAACTTTGTTTTAATAATATTCTATTTTTCTTTCCTTTCATGAGTATTTTAAAAGGAAATGCGCAGTACACCTAAGTAGGATTGCCCCCAGAAATCTAAATTACCTTGCGTATGTATATATATATATATGTGTGTGAGTGTTTTATTTTATTTTTTAAATTAATTTTATGAATAGCCACCTTAGCATGGATGGGTCGTATTACAAGGGAAATATGAGTAAGAGGATTCGTGGAAGGTCTACTACTCTTGAGATGGGATACACGGCGGGATGAAATATGCGATCGACATTCTACTGTATCGCTTGATTTATTGCGGTCATAAAATGCGGAGAAATATCTTGTGTTTTTAAAAATATAGTTTTTTTTTTCTTTTTACCATTATAGGGATAAATTTGATATAATCTATTAATCCAAATCTCAAATTTCGATCAAAAAGGTAGATTATGGTAAATAACTATCTATTTATTTATATATTTATTTAGTACTACAACAATCTGTCACTTGGGCATTAGTCATAGTGAGG
This sequence comes from Nezara viridula, assembly GCA_928085145.1. Taxonomy (NCBI): domain Eukaryota; kingdom Metazoa; phylum Arthropoda; class Insecta; order Hemiptera; family Pentatomidae; genus Nezara; species Nezara viridula. Next base: position 166,108,118 of record OV725078.1, on the reverse strand, counting down.
TAGGATAACATTCACGCTATATATTTTAAAAAATATAAAATAAATAGAAGCAAAATAATAATCAGGAAGTATACACAATAAATAAAATAATATAACTTAAAAATAAGAAAATTAAAACTAATCAAACAACACATACATACCTAAATAACTAAGAGTTTATGTAAGCAAATGTGGAAAGCTCAATTAAAAAGATTCTAGATAGCTTGGAGAACAAACTAAGGAAACATATCAATATAATTTGATAGATAATTCTTTTTAAATCCTTCTAAGTAGGATTTTAGAAAATATTTTATGTAAAACTGAGAGTAGACTTAATGGTCGATAATTATTTAGATCTATCTCCTTTCTTTGGCAGAATTATGAGTTTTGCAGCAACGTTTCGACCATCACTAGGGTCATTTTCAAATCTGGAAAAATTTTAATGTCATTGTTAGATTACATTTACAAATTAAATTTAATTCTACATAAACGATCTATGTCATACAATTTCACTATATATGAATTTGTATAATTTATATTTTACCATTTTGGAGGAGGGGAGAGGGGACCCGAAAGCTCCCTCCCTCCCTCGTAGATCCACCGGTGATTGTAAGGTTGGGTAAAGCTGGATAAGAATCGTGTTGGGGGTTTGAGTATTAAGGAAGCAATGAACCTGTCAGTACCTCTGTGGATACGGATAGTCCGATATCCGTAAATCATGAGATCTCTTGCATATACTTCTTCTATCTTCCCTCTGATGGACAGGCCGGGGTTTAAGTGTGTGAAATCGAATTTCTTCCTGATGTCCCCCCAGACCAACGTAAAACCTCGTCGCCAAGTCCATGGGGGTTGGCCATATCTTGTCTTGGACTTTCCAAGACCAAGACTGGCAAAAAAAAAATCGTTTTTGTGACTAAAAATTAAGGCAAATAGTTACTAATACTTGACAATCTTAGTTACTATATGCAAAGAATTGGTATAACCAATATACTTTTGCATTCAACTCCTCCTATTTTTCATTCGGGCTTAGTTAGGTTTCCCCTATCTGAAAAATTACTGTAATATATCTATAGTAATAAGTTAATAGCTAACTGCAAGACTATTACGAGACTGTTGAGCAAGACCCAGACTCGTCTTGGTCTCGCATTTGAACAACACTAGTCCAGGATATATGTGAAGGATGTATTCTTTGGTTTTGGTTCCATGTTCTACTTCTACAGGGAGGACTTTCTCCTATGTTAAATCCCTTATAAAGATATGGTCTCATCCTGGAATGACCCGTCCTTCTTCTAAAAAGCACAACTTGCTCATTTTGTAGTGGCCATTATCAGGGTCAAAATGTGGGTGGATATCATTCCATCTTTGACGTACAACCGTTTTAGCCATTCAATCCAGTCGGTAACGATTCTTAATTCAGTTGATAATTCCCTTGATACTCAGAACCTATTCTCCCCAAACTGAAATAAATTTATTAATGGTTGTTGTTACAGTAATAGTGGGGGGCGGAGTAGCTGAGCGGGCTTACGCGTGGGCACAGCACCGCGGGTTTCCTGGCAACTCGGATAGAAGATATCGTGATAAAATAATACCGAGTTCGCGTCCAGGAGCCAAGTGGGGCTTTTAACTCTGGCATTAATCCCCCGCTCCCACCTCCTGGCCAGGGAAACCACCTTATAGTCTAAAAGGCGAGGAAGGGGAGGTACATCAATATCTTTAATTTCAACTGATATTATTATTGTTATACTACTATACCTGATGTTAAAGTTTGTTCTCATTTAAAATTGTGGTTAGTCATTAAAAATAATTAATCTCCTGATATCTTAGAATTTCTTACCCTAAATTGTTCCATTCACATAAAAACCAGAATACGGCCAATTTCATTTTTTTATTTTATTTTTTTTATCCCCCTGCATCGAAGTGCTTCTTTTAATAAATGTTATTTTTCACTCGTTTTGAAACTCCTTATTTGTTTCTAACCGTAAAAGCCTCTTCACTGGCTTTCTTCAAGCATAAAAATGTGCTTTTACTTCTTCGAATTCCAACCCTCCATCAAAAATAAAACACGTATATTGTACTCGATTGTTTAACTTCAAGTCATTTAAAAATTATATAATTAAGCTTTCGTATCTAATTTATTCTTGTTGTTAGGTTGCTTTTCGAACCAGGACAAAGGTTATATTTCATTTCTTAAGATATGGATTTCCCTTATCCTATGCCGGTGAATGTAGATTTAAGATCTGAGGATTATAATAAAGGCCGTGGGTATGTTGTGATTTAGAGCACTGTTAGCTTAAACAACACGAACACATCATAATAAAAACGTTAGCAAATAGACAACCCCTTAATACAAAAAATTTTTGGCTCGGTTGTATCAGTCTTGTAAGATATCAATAACCTGAAATACTCGGGTTGGTAAGATATGTTTGGAGTACTCGATGTTTTGAAAGAGGTGGCGCCACAGGCGTTCAACGGGGAGGGGGAGTCTTTCGGGCTGAAGCCCATTTCCCCCAAAATGGTAAAATGGAACCATCTTTTATGGTCAAAATATTAAAAAAATTATCTCTTAAACTATTATTGTTCGTGTAATTACATTTAATATGACTTCGAGAATTACTTAAAAGTCATTTCGTACAGGTAGTTAGTATCTTTATTTTTTGTCCAAAGTTATTATCGTAATATATATGAGAAAAAAGCTTTCGAGCTGAAGCCCTCATCCAAAATTAAATCCTGGATCCGCTAGTGGGTGGCGCAAAACACTGGATATTCCGCCAGCGAGATGAGCGGTCATTATATTCTTTCTTGCGCCCTTTCCATGACCTTTCACAATCAAGCTCTTTGTCCGTATCTGTCTTCGACTCTTAATGAGGATAACTTGAATTATTATTTTTGATGGTTTCTTGCTAAGTACTAACCTATTCAACCAAATTCTGTAGCATTTTCATGCTGTGTTTTAATCATAATTCCATTCATATCGTGTGTTAAATTATGGAACAGTTGAAATAAACGGGTTTAAGGTATTTTGTTTTGTGAACTTTAACCTATGATAGATATTGCTTAAACCTATTCTTTCTTTAGACAGATAAATAATGTACATTACTTACTAAATAGTAGTCTACATACATCCCAGAGTTGAGTTTACTATTTAAATAAGAGAATAAATAACCAGAGCACACGGATTCGAACCCTTGCCAAAGAGTTAGAAGTCCAGTGTCTCCCGCACTGAGGGGCCTTATTTATCACCAGGATTATTTTAAAAAATGTATCTATTAACTGTATAAAATATAAACTAATAATAATTAGTCAATCAGATTAATTTGTATTTAACTTATTTATTGAAAAATATTACAATCTGTCTCAAAGGACATCTATAATAGTGTTCAGAGATCACATTCACACTCTATGTACAATTTTTTTTTTTTTTTTATATTTGTTTATTTAGAAATATTACATTCTGTCACATCAAGGACATTTATAATAGTGTTCAGAGAAAGCACACTCACACTCTATTTATAATAAAAAAAAAATAAATAATACAGAAACTTAATAATAATAAATACAATAAAATAAAATAAAAATAAATACAATAAAATAAAATAAATGTATATAAACAAAAGAACTAACCTAATCATACACACTCGGGCTTGAGTGGAGGATCTGGCCATTGCCAAAACTCCAATAGATGCTTATTTACAAAAGGTCTCTGGGCCACTGCCGCTTCAACCTTCGAGGAGGATTGTAAGGATGGGTGGTGGTGGATAGAGATTGTGCAAGGGGATTTGGATGATAGGTAAGGTTCTGGTGAAATTTGGAGAATTTTTCTGGAATAAGGTCTAGGACAAATGGGATATTAAGGTCATGGTGTAGGATTTTGTTATTTACATAGAACGGAGCATCAACTATTGTTCGAAGGACTTTAGATTGAAAGGATTGAATACGTTTGATGTTAGAAGCTTTTGCTGTCCCCCACAGTTCAAGTCCGTATGTCCATATATGTTTCAGTATTGTCTTGTAGATAAGTAATTTGTTTTCAATAGAAAGTTTGGATTTTCTGTTTAGTAGTCTGTATAGCTTGCCGTATCGTCGGTTGAGTTCTTGTCTTTTGAGTCTAGTATGTGGGTTCCACGTTAGTCTTCGGTCTAAATGAAAGCCAAGATACCGGACTGTGTCTGAGTAAGGAAGCTGGATGGAATTAAAGTGTACTGGTGGACAGGAACTGCGTCGGAGTGTAAAGGTAATATGTTGGCGTTTAGATTCATTAACTTTAATGCGCCAGTTATTACACCAGTGCTCAATCAAGGTGAGGTGGTTTTGGAGATTTAAGGATGCTATGTTGGGATCTGAGTCGGATGATAGAATGGCGGTGTCATCAGCAAAAGTTGCCAGGAAGGTATCGGGATGGACAGGGATATCGGCGGTAAAGAGGATGTAAAGGACGGGACCCAATACGCTACCTTGAGGAACACCTGCCTCAATTGGATAGCAATGCGAAAATTCAGTACCGCAACGAACTCGGAAGGTACGATCTGAGAGGTAGGAACGGAGAACAAGGTACAAGGACTGAGGAAGATAGTTTTTCAGCTTGGAAAGAAGCCCGGCGTGCCATACCCGGTCGAAAGCTTGAGCTATGTCCAGAAATGCACCCGAGCAATATTGCTTGCTTTCCAATGCTGCGGAAATATGATCAACCACTCGGAGTCCTTGTTGGACTGTAGAGTGTTGTGAACGAAATCCGAACTGATGAGAAGGAAGAGTTTGGGATTCTATAAAGGGTAGGATGCGTTTCAGGAGGATCTTTTCAAAGATTTTTGAGAGAATCGGAAGAAGGCTAATTGGTCTGTAGGACATTGAGGTGTTGGGAGGTTTGCCTGGTTTCGGAAACAGGATAATAGTGGAATGTTTCCACAAAAGAGGAAAGTGGGTGGTTCGTAGGATGCTATTGTATATGTATGTAAGGAATATGACAGCTTTAGGAGGGAGTTGTCTAAGGATCTGAGAGGTAAGGAGGTCGTATCCAGGTGATTTACGGGTAGGTAGTTTTTGTAAGAGGAATTTGACCTCAGAAGGATTAACTGCTTTAGGCGGTAAGGAGAGTGGGATGGGTGAATTAAGGAATTCCTCTACTGCTGACGTGTGGGTGGTATGTACAATAAATAAAATAAATTATACAGAAAAATGATATATATATATATACAATAAATAAGAATAAAATAATACAACCTTGCGCAGGGACAATATAGTAACCAATGAAGTTCTGCTGAGGTGCGGTTATTGCTTGTTGAAAACTTAAACAGATTAATTGAAATTCAATTAGTCAATCTTAGAAGTTTGTTTTCCGAGGGGCTTGGGTCTATCAAAATGGTTAATTCTTACTTAAAGTAAAGAAATTCAAAAATTATTCCTCATTTTTAGTTTTTTTTCGTCATAATTGAATGTTAGTAAGCCTGTTCTATATATCTCTTCTAAAGTTTTTATTTTGTATCCCCTTCTTCGCCTTTTTATCTATACTGGGTTTTCCCGGACCAGAGAAGAGGGCGGGAAATCAATGCCAGAGTTAAATTCTCCCAGCACCGGGACTAGAACTCGAACTTTGATTTCTATTCTCGCAATACTAAAATAATAAAACATATTCTCGAGATATTTCCTTCCTTATTTGAAATAATATAAAAAGTTGGATGTTTAGCCGTTATTGTGTAACATCGATCAGTTTTGGAGGCGTCGAATTTTACAAGAGATGTAATTCTTCTTTGCATATTCATAGATAAATGCGCTTGAGCATTTCATGCATATACTGTACGAAGAATAGAACATGTACGGTTTTGTTGTGAATAATTTATACTAAATTATAAACAAAATCGAGGGATGGTGAATAACGCAACTAGTGTTTAGCAAACACTATTAAGGTATTTACGATACCGATACATCTCCATCCATTGTTCCCGTCAAAATCCAGCCACCAGATCAGCTATAACAGATCTTCCCACTTCAGTTTAGGTTAATTCCTCAAACAATTACCCCTCCATTCAGAGCTAATGATCATTTGGGAATTTCTTCATCACTGAATCCAATAATGCAATTTCTTAGTATATATTCGCATTGCTTTTCTTTCTTTCTTTTCAATTCTTTAAAAAAATTGTTGTTTTTTTTCACTAAAGACAGAGAGAGAGAGAGAGAGAGAGAGAGAGAGAGAGAGAGAGAGGAGAGAGAGAGAGAGAGAGAGAGAGAGAGAGAGAGAGAGAGAGAGAGAGAGAGAGAGAGAGAGAGAGAGAGAGAGAGAGAGAGAGAGAGAGAGAGAGAGAGAGGAGAGAGAGAGAGAGAGAGAGAGAGAGAGAGAGAGAGAGAGAGAGAGAGAGAGAGGAGAGAGAGAGAGAGAGAGAGAGAGAGAGAGAGAGAGAGAGAGAGAGGAGAGAGAGAGAGAGAGAGAGAGAGAGAGAGAGAGAGAGAGAGAGAGGAGAGAGAGAGAGAGAGAGAGAGAGGAGAGAGAGAGAGAGAGAGAGAGAGAGAGAGAGAGAATTATAAATTAATTAATTAATTAATTATGTAATTATTTTACTATACTAATATACAACGTATTTTTATTGAATACACGTCTGCTTACTTTCTTCTACTTTTTTTCTTTATCGATGAAAAAAAATTCATGAAGATGGAAAATTGGCCCAAAACGTCGACATAAGAAAAGCGATACGAAGTTATAAAGATTCAAAATAAATTTCTGATATAATAAATAAATGTAATATAGCTTAACAATTGTATTTCCTTTGAAAAATAAAATTTGCTATCCAGAATGTTTCAGGGTTAAGTGGCCAAACTGAAAAGATAAACTAACAAACGCTTTGTTTAGGAAATATTCACATCTAAATATTTTCGTTGTTATGAATTATTTACGTTTTATGGAATAAATAAAACCTATTTATTTGTTCTAACTACTTTATTAATTAAATGTAAACATTAACATTCATATTAAATGTTGTTCAAAGTGATTTCCTTGAGCATTAAGACAAGCTCGGCATCTTTCTTCAACAGCAGCAGTGGCAGAACGGCACTGGATATGTTTTATTGTTTCACGAGATTCAATTATCCTTCTTCGTAAGGAATTAAGGTCATTGACTGGACTTGCTCAATCATATCCCATATCCCAATCAATGGATTGGCCATGCTGGCTGTACCAGTGGCTTGGCCTGCACGATCTCCAGACCTGACACCACAGTATTTTTTTATTTGAGGTGACATTAAACAAAAAGTCTATGCAAGTCCAGTCAATAATCTTAATTCCTTAAACATCCTGTTTAAGAAGATTATTGTTTTACCTAATGTTTTATTTATATTTAAAGTACAGTATATGCGTATAAATGATACATAATTAAATTTATTTTGTATCAGTTGTTCAGAAAAAGGTGGTTTATTTGTTGGGGTTGAACATCAGGGTCATCGACGCCTGTAAATTAATTTCGATTATCTCGGGATTAAATAGTAAAAGATAGGAAAATTTAGATACGAAATTTATAATAATAAATTAAGAGAGAAAATTATTTATTTTTGGACGCATTGATGTTTCAGATAAAATTGTATCTTGATGGATCTGAGGGGGTTGCCTACGTTAGAGCCACGTGGCAATGATGTTATCAGTAACTGATAAGGGACTACCGCCTCTCCCTTATTACCTCCTCAAGTGCTCCCTCCTATCTCTACTTCACAAAATAAAATTTAAAAGCTAAATATATAGAACCGACCCTCTAAAAAATTAATATCTGATAAAATAACATTTATAACCTATCCTTGGAATATTTTAAAAATTATCTTTATAATATATTATATCTATATAATATATTATATCTATATAATATCTTATATCTATATAATATCTTATCTATATAATATCCTGTATATCTGTAGCGCTGGCTAATTAGGGACTTAAATTCTATGGTAGAATTGTCAAAACAAATTATGTATGGCTACAATAAGAGGGAAACCAGGGAAAACAATTTTTTAGGTATTTTACAAACTAATGGAAATTTCAAATTTTTCTGCCATCTCATAGAAAATACCCTATTAATTTTTTATGAAAATCCCTTCTGAAGAAAGCTATGATGGAAAATAACAACAAAAAAACGTGCAAATTTACGACTTTAAAATCGCGAAATCTTTTAAGGGGGGCAGGTTATCGTATGTGACTTTTGCCACTTCGTTCCACATGAAACGAAAAACAAAACCAATCTAATTTGGTTTGCTTCTACTGAAATCCGGCTGAATTATCTACATTCAAAGTTTTGCATTTACTACTCAACATAACTTTCAAATCTTCCACCTAAAAGCGCCAATAACGTTTATATTTGATTGATTTATTTAGTATAGATTCCTCATTATGTTTATTAATGTTAATGTACACAACTTTAAGTAGAGTTTCGGCGCATTAAATTTCAGTAGTATTCCCGGAAGGCATCATCCACTATTTTCTTTTTCTTTATTAGTCTAACATACGTAATTTTAAAAATCGCCACGAAATGGACTAGAATAAGAAATGGTTCATCAAAACTACAACGTTTTAAGAAGAGGAGAGGAAAAATTTCTGTGGATGGGAGGTTAGTTCATGCACTATCGGCATATTTTGGGAGGATGGGCACCCCTGATACTTAATAAAGTCATGTCTGCCGCTCTTACAGACATTCGGTGCCCTCAGATGTTTGTTACATATACGTAAATCTCAGAGTGCCGGATTAGCGGACTGCCGAGATAGTGAACGATCGGATTGTGTATTGTCGTTAATTTAAAATCTAAAAAAAAGAAGGGGTCTGAAATATCGCAGTCAGTAGATTTATATAACGAAAAAAAAAAAGTATTTTTTATTTAATGGGCTAGATATTATGTTATATTTTTATTACATGCTTTAGACAATTAGGTATTTTTTTTAAATAAAGGTTTTGGTTTACATTTCTGAATATTTGCGAAGCTAATCAACCGCCCGAGAAGCTCTAAACCGCACTTTCTAAAAAAGTTGTGCTCACAGGCTCGTTTACAACGCAGCTGTCGATGCTATAGTTCATTTAGGCATTATTTGAAATTTGGTAATAAATGGATGATAATAAATAATGACTAGTATATTGATATCAATGGTCATTAATGCAAACATTTAATAAAATGTTCAAGTTGTAATACCATAACTATCAAATAAATAAGCTCCAGAAATACCCTTGATATTAGTACCCGAGATTTGGGCCTGTTCTGATTAATCCTATCCCCCTAAACAAGATTAGCAACTTCACCAGAAGTTTGGAACAGTTATCAGCTGTTACTATCGAAAGCAATTGCCTTAGCTCCACAAATATTGTTTATATTAGCTTATTATTTAGAAATATATCTTCCCTACATACATAGCCAGGACCGTCCCGTGGGTTGTGGGCACCCGGGGCCAGATTTTCCCAGTTACCCACTTTCCTTCCCTTTTCCTCTTTTTTTTTTTCATTTTCTCCATAGATGCGAGTTATTTCGGACTATAACTAAAAATCACTACATATTTATTAGCACAGATATTGATGTAAATCATAAAGATAGGCAGACATCCACAGAAATCGAAATTGGCGTTATATAAGTTACATATATATACACTTATGTAACATTAAGCTTCCAATGCTGAAGGTCCTAGGTACGAATCCCGGCTCATGGCAGAAAAATTATTTATTCGGTTTCATTGACCGTGGGGCGACCCTGTGGTAGGAGGACCCTCCTGGTCCGATCCCCTCCTTGCACAACCGTTGGCCTTGAAACAGTACTTTCTCTAAATAGTTCTGAAACCAATACCCTTCACGGATTGTAGTAGTACATTTTTTTTTTTTATTTATATAACATATTTAAGGGTTTCAAGCCGAGAAAATACTTCATAAATTATAAGAACTGCAACATTCTGGCCAATCAGAGAGATATAATAAGCAGGTGAACTCGGCATTTTCAAAGCTTGCTGAACATAGAGGTAAGAAGAGGGTAATGAAAATCAGTAGGACCCCGATTTGGATCAGACTCTAGAGAATGACGATGGAGGTAGAGTATGTTATTGAAATTCTCTTCAGCATGAAAAATTATAAAGCTCCTGGGGTTGATAGTTTACCATTGGGACTGTTGAAGTATGGCGGAGATACAGTACTCAATGAGCAATATGAAATAACTTTTCAGATGTAAGGATGACTACTGAAAGATGCCAGCGGAATGGTATACAGTTCTTTTATGCCCCATCTTCAAGGAAGATGAAATACTTCATTGTGAAAATTATAGAATTATAGCTCTCTTTAATGTTGCCTACAAGGTACTTTCGTATTTGATTTGGAGGAGATTTAAGGATCACATGGAGAGGATTGTCGATTTTTTTTCCTCAGACTTTTCCTCTCTATTTTTATTGGGGCGGGGAGCAATCGTACTCCTTCTCCGAAGTCTACGCTTAAGCTATTCATAACCATCGATTTTAAAAATAATTTTTCTATTAAAATCGATGTTCACAACTAGTTCATTGAATTCTATTTTTGTATTAACGTTAACACCAATGGGCGCCGCATCTCTGCAAGGGCGAGAGAAAATCCCATATTGTTTTTCAAAATGTAGAGAAACATCACATCATGTCACCGATCCGCGGCGCCCCCTGGACCACTAGCGGATCCAGGATTTAATTTTGGGGGGGCTTCAGCCCGAAAGATTTTTTTCCCGTATACATATAACGATAATTAATTTGAAACAAAAAGAAAGAAATTAATTACCTATATCAAATGGTGTTTAAGTGGTTCTTGGAGTCTTATTAAATATAATTTAACGAGCAAAAATACATTAAGAGATAGTTTTTAATATTTTTTTCTGTAAAACATGGTTACATTTTACCATTTTGGGGGGAGGGCTTCAGCCCGAAAGCTTCCCTCTCCCCCCCCCCGTAGATCCGCCTGTGCCCTGGACTATGGTGCCCCGGTCGCCCCGCGCACGCGACGGCCCTGTACATACCCTTAATTTCTCTTATTCTCACCCTGTATAATAAATAAATTATAATATATATTATTTTATCTCTAAATAGAAAAAATATGAGAGAAGTAAATATTTTTATATTTTGAGTCATGAAATTTGTGATTATTAAATATTATAGTGGTGTACTTAAAATGTAAATTTTCGCCGATACTACTTCTACAAATCATATAACTTTATTTTTTATCATATAACAAATAATTATTTGTTGTTAAAATTTTCTGTTGTTAATTACAACTAATCTTACTAATTTTAATTTCAGTATTACTGGACCTACATCTCTTTTGATCGTCTATCTCAGTTTTTATCATGAGGTCTGTCTCCCTCATATCATCTGAAATAGACATTTTTAGGTAAGTAGAAAGAATCTTATTAAGTATTTTCGTGTTCAACTAATTCATAAATATACATAATAGTGTATACTACTTCCAAAATGATAAATTTACTTTTTATATTTAAACAGGAGTTGATCATGAATCCAGAAAGACTATAATATCAATGACGAGAAAAAGTACAACTAGGTATGAAAACTAATTGTTTACTTTTTTAAATAATTTTATTGGAATAATTTTTAAGAAGTTTTCATTCTCGCCCCTTTGCTTTTTTTAGTGGTTTCAAAGAGCATAATCTCAGAACATTACATGTCATCCTTTACATAATTCCCTTACCACTCACTTCTCATTTTAGTTAAATAATTTTTTTTTGTAATGGAAATGATATTATATACCATATAATTCAATTATTATTTTAATCTTTCAGATATTTCAAGAGAAAAGCAGAAAGGTAGAAGAGAAGAAAGGTTTATGGAAAACAAACTTAAGCTAATAAGTAATGAGTACTCCCAATATAAATATAAATGTCAACAATAACAACAATAATGTGGGTGCTGGTGGAAAGCCTACCCCAAAACGTCCTATCAGGAGGGGTGGCAAACCGCCTCCTGATAGGCCGCAAAGAGCTCTCTTCTGCCTTCCACTTAAAAATCCAGTTAGAAAGCTATGCATTGATGTGGTGGAATGGAAGTATCCTTTGCTTTTAACAAAATGTATACAATATTGTTTAGAATAGTCACCATTTTTTTTTTTATGGAGTAGTATTTAAAAATATATTTACATCCAGGGTCATTATTTTTTAATTTGATTATTTTATTAGCATCCTAGAAAAATTAAGCATATTGAAGAGTATTAGAAATTGAAACAAGAAAAACTCAGATCATGACTAGTTTGACACTAAATAATGCAGTATACCATGAACAATTATCCAAACTTTATCACAGATAATTTTAAATGAACTCAGGACCACCGAACATACAAAAAATTTGATAAAATTACTATTACAAATCATTTTGTAACACAATTCTATCTAAGTGCAGTTTATTATAATATTATCGATAATGGACAAGGAATTAGATGAAATTGTTAATAAGAGCTTACACACAACCTAATGACAAAAGATACACCCAAACCAGTTTAGTTTTAAGCCTGCAAGAAGTACAGTAGACAAAATTTACTAAATAAATGAAAGGTTTAAAGATCATTAAACTCAAAATCAGATTGTATAATTCTTTAATTATACATATTGGATGGGTTTGATAATTGTTTTAAAACCTCCAATATAACAATTTCCTTATACTTATACCCCTGTTGATTTTCTACTTTTGGGAAGTCACAAGAAAAGAAATTAGAACTGAAAACAGGGATCATATCTTTTTCCTATGGTAAAGAATATTTTAGGAAACACAATCTTTGACTTAAAAATACTAAATACATATTTCATGTTCTTATATACCTAAGATATTTTAACACTTGAGGTGAGCAAGCTTCACAATACTGTAAAGACTAAAAAATCCTTAACAGATATTATATCTAAATACCATTTTGAAATATTTATTTTACTAATACTTTTTTATCATGTACCATGTGTTCTATTCATTACCAGCATCATCCTGAGTTGAAACTTTTAATTCAACCTATGGCTTAATTTTTTTTCAATTAAACAAGTTTCCATATTTATAGATTAGATAGGAAATAAATATTTCATACCATACTATAAGAATTATTACTACTTTTCACAATTGAAGAATAAGCTATAAAAAAAGTTTCTTCTTCAGTCTATTCTTCTATGAGAAAATGTGAACAGTAACATTTATTAAATACAAAATGTAGTTGGTTAATACTTGATAAGTTTTGCCTGAATTTATATTGACATTCTTGAAGATTTTCTCACAATATTGTGTGATTTGGCTTGTTAGCATTACTTTAAATATTAAATTACATGCTGGTAAAAGAAAGACAATCCAGTATTTTTTAATTATCAGGTAGTTTTTATTAATCGGAAATGGTATAGATTCTTCCTACTGATCTATCATTTTCATATAATTAAACAAAATTTAACTGCAACATTTTATTCGTGGTCATGTATTTATAATTCTGTTAATTTATCAATACTTTATAATCTTATGTTAATTTTTTATAAGGTTTTCCATAACAAAAAAATTAGACCATTTGAATACTTGATACTTCTAACCATTTTTGCTAACTGTGTAGCACTTGCTGTGTATACTCCTTATCCATTTGGTGATTCAAATACCACTAATGCATATTTGGTGAGTATTTTAATTCATATTTTAGGAATTATAAATTATTTTACATATTAATTTTTTTTAAAGTTTAATCCATTTTTCTTTTAAAATGTTTTCTTTTGTTTCAGGAAAAAATTGAATACATTTTTCTGGTGATTTTTACTGCTGAATGTATCATGAAAATCATAGCTTATGGATTTGTAGCTCACGCAGGTGCATATTTAAGAAATGGCTGGAATTTGCTCGATTTTACTATTGTTGTTATTGGGTAAAATATTGATTATCTTCTCAAAATAAATTATTTTTCAATGATCATTACACTTGAAATAAAATTGTAATGATTTTTTTTTTTTTATGTTTCAGAATGATCAGTACAGTTTTACAAAATATAACTAATGAAGGATTTGATGTTAAAGCATTGAGAGCCTTTCGAGTTCTGCGGCCCTTGAGGCTTGTTTCTGGTGTACCAAGTATATACTCCATTGTATCGCCTACCTTACTGGATCCACATAAGGGACCTAAGTCACTTTTCACCCATAGAATAGAAAGTTTATTTTATATTTGGGGATATTAAAAGACCACAGTTAGATGATGATCTCAAATATTAAGGAATATTTTTTTTTCTTAAAGCACACTGAAATGCACTAATGTGCCTCAATAACACAGTATATTAAGACTTAAGTATTTAAAGATGACTTATGTCCTTTAATTATCCATCCGTGTGTGTGTGTGTGTGTGTGTGTATGTGTGTGCGTGCGCGCGTGCGTGCGTGCGCATGTGTGTGTAAACGAGTTTTTATAATTGTATATTAATTTTTCTGCATTGAATACATTAATTTCTAACAATGCTAATGACAAATATAATCTATTAGCAAGATTTCTTACTTCTTAGCTTTACAGTGTAGTACAAAGTGATGTAAAAGTTACAGCATTAATGGTTTAGTTAATTTTCCTATCATAATTAGGAATTATGATATAACACATGCATTTTTGAGGAAGAAATAAATCTGTAAAACAACAAAGAATTATTATTTTTTATGCTTTTCTAAACTCTTGTTTGTTATGATTAACCATCATATAAATTTTTCCATTGAAAAAAAAGAAATAAAAATAAATAATTTTTTTATTATTAAAATATATTTAAATTAAACTAATGATAATTAAATTCAGAATTTTCTTTTCTGATTAGTTATGTTCTTGGAAATGTACTTTTAAACTATTTGTCCCTGATTTCAGAAGAATAAAAAAAAAAAACTTTGAACTAAGATTTTATACCTTTTACAATATTAAATTTTTAATAAAGTATTCCAGTCACATCAGGGATATTACAGATGTTTGGTTCAAGTAAGTAAATAAGTTCAAGAAACAATTATGAACTCGGAATGCTTCTTGAAGAATGAAGTTATCTACTGACAAGAATTAAATCCAAGATCTAAACATGAAGAAAGAAACTTTTATGGATCAAGTTTGTTTCAGGCTGGCTCGATAAAAATAATAGGAAAAATTGTGTATATATAGAATTATTATAAATAATACATTTTAATATTAAAGTTCTTGAAATTTGATTTCATCACTTATCTATGAATAGTCAATATTTTAGTTTATTTGTAATAAAAACCTTGCAATATTTTTAACATTAAAGCAAGTTAATTATTAAGTGATAAAAAAATAATTCCAAAATAAAACTGTTATTATTCATATTTTTATATGTATCAAATCGATTATTTTAAAATAAAGATTAAAAGTTTTAAATCTTTTAAAGTGAGAATCAAGCATAGAATAAAGTAAATAAATAACTTTATTTATGAGATCTTCCTATTTAAAGCCAAGTTTTAAATACATTGAAAAGTCTAAAATAAAGAAGATGTTCACTTATTGTTTTAGAGAGTATTGAAGATTTTATAGATTCTATTGAAGGTTAATATTATCATATTAAAAATTACTCTCTCAAAATTATGGAACTAACAACTACTTTAAAAAAATTAAACTCTCTTATTCTTAATGCAATTTTATATAAATGCAAATTTATATAAATCTTATGATAAACTATTAATTTTCTTTGCTTTTTTTTTATTGAATCATTAACAAATTGTTATTTTAAATTTTGGGTTAATATTAATTTTATAAGCATTGAACTGAAACTAACACAAAAGTATGTGAACAAAACAATGATCACTTGAACATTTTTTGAGATCTTGAAGATTAAATTGAGAATTTATTTCTAGTCTAATGGTAGTTTACATTAGAGATAAACTGGTGGTGCCGTTAGTCCCAAGTTAAATGGTCCAATAAATGTTTTAAACAAGGTAAATATGAGGGGATGAAATAAAAGACCGAAATATTGCAGAATAGACTATGCTTCAGGACTTATGGGATTTTTCCTTGAATAAAAGACCCCTAGAAGAAATATTCGGCAAAAATGTTCCTCAAGTTTGTGATAATATAATGGTGTACTTTTTAGGATGACTAATAATGGTACAGATCATATAACATTGAAAACTAAAGGAACTAACCCATTATGATAATCTGGTTACTATCCTCTCATAGTTTTATTTCTTTATAATAACATTCTGTTTAAAACATTCCTAAATCAACTAGGAAATAAATAATAATAGATTGGACTTATTAACATCAGAGTAGTAGTTATAGTCAAATGTCTGTAGCAGAAAAAAATGGGAGTTATACAGGTAACAAACAAATAAATAAATAAAAGGATGGAAGAAATAGAAAAATTATTTAATTTCTTATTTTAGAAACAGATTATCTAAAAATTACTTGATTTAAAACAATTATACAATTGCTGTGATAGGACAAATTCAATCCCACAGATGATAGTTTTAGAAAGAGCAATGCTTTGGAGTTGGTACAAATAATATGTAAGGTCAAAAGTTGCTAGTCTATTGAATGATAAAATTGCTCCATTAAATATAATGGTTTCTAGCAAAATAGGATTCTGTATAAAATCTTGACACCATAAAAAAATAATTATTTTTTTCTGAAAATTCATGAGAATCTTGCCAGAACACTCCTCTGATATCACCTTCTTATTTCCGAATCCTTAGATGGCCGAACAAGTATAATTGGAATTTAACTGAATTATCCAGCTGTGTGCAACTAAGTTCAAGAAAATTTACCACTATCAAGAATTGAAAATTTACTAAAGTTGTTTACTTCTGTTAAAGCAACTATAATTTGAGATTCCTTAAAATGACAAAATATCTACTATAAAATCATGATATATATCAATCTTTTTGAAAATGTTATAGGTTACTTAAAGCATTATATTTATGAAATATCTTACAATCATTAACCTTCATTTTGATGTGATTTATTTGAATGTTTAAGGATGCAATCATTTTTATATGGTAGGTGAAAATGGTCATTTTTATGTTTAAAACTATACAGCAAACTGTTATGGATTTATAAAAATCTTTTCTTTTATATGATTACTGAAATGTATTCTGTTTTTAGGTTTGCAAGTGGTTCTCAATTCCATATTGAGGGCAATGGTACCTCTACTCCATATTGCCCTACTTGTTTTATTTGTGATAATAATATATGCAATAATAGGTTTAGAGTTGTTTTCTGGCTGTCTTCATAAAACTTGCTTCAATAATGCTACAGGTAATTGTTGTAAAAATAAAAGTTAATATATCAACCCATTGGTAAAATAATCATTCATATTGTTAACTCCTCTCTCAAATGAAGAACTCCTAAAGTAGTTTTTGGAAATTTATTAAAATAATTACAATTGCTTACTTTTATACAACACTGTATTCCCTTCTACTAAGATTACTTACTAAGCTCTTCAATAACACATATCAGCTATTCATAATCTTATCGATTTATAAATTTAGAGACTCACAAAGACTATGATTAAAGAAGCTCAGCCAATTGACCTACAAGTAAACAAAAATAAAACAAATTATATGATAGTAAAAAAAAAAATTCCACCCCAACAGGATCTGTTTAGAAGGAAAATCGTTCCTGAATTTACATAGATTAAAATGCCTTGGCTCCACATTAACCTTAAAAAATTTACCAAATTTTGAAATAAACCAGAGTATAACTTTTGCAAACAGAGCTTTATTGTCTCTTTCAAAGGTATTGAAATCCCTCAAAATCTCCAGAAATCTCAAATTAAGGATATAGATTACTATGATAAAGCCTGTTCTGAGAAGGGGCTTCAATCCAATGACAGTAGCCTGAGTTTTACCAGCAATTACCCTTTACCCATTTAAGTTTGCCCAGGCACTGGTTTTATCCAGGTCTTCTTGAATCTTGGCTGCCAATAACTCAGAAGTAAAAAAGGATAAATATATTTGAGAGTCCACTGTACAAAGGTGAACGAAACAATAAAGGATTGGTCCGAGTTTCTTGCCGCCTCGACTCAATGCGGACACATTTCTGGAATTTCTTAATAATGATTACTACCATTTAGTTGAACATATTCCACTACAACTGAGAAGGTACATGTTCCTTCAATTAGATGGTTTTCCTGCACGTTATGGAAGAGGTCCATGACAATGGCTTAATGTTAATTATCCCAATCAATGGATTGGCTGTGCAGGACCAGTGGCTTGGCCTGCATACTCATATACAGTTTGGTCTCTGAACCCTGAAATACCCTGTATATATTGTTCTGATATTATTGAATTATGAATAAAATAAAAAAAATATTTATTTATAATTTTTATATGTTATGATAAATTTTATGAATGCTGATGGCTTAAATGGTTCGTGGACTGTGAATTCTTAAGGATCTAATAAATTACATTGATACATTAAATATTTTATTTAATCTAAGAACAAATTTATAAGTGAAATAAAATCAAAATCAAATTAATACTATTACTGTTTCTTGTTACTGTCTCTCTGGTAGCTCCGCTCTCATATATAATGTTTCATATTCTTGATAATGTTAATGTCCCGCAGGGGCTAGTCTAAGTACCAGACTAGTGGAGTTTAACACTCCCCCGGATCCCGAGTTCAGTATACGGTACTTTTTCACCCAGAACAGTACACTATACACTTATTCATTACATAAGGTCATTTACAGTACTCACCTCAGGGCCTCCTTCCCTGAGAAGACCCAAAGTTGGGGGTATAGCTAACCACCACCAGTGTTCTTACTGAGCCAATCACCCGTAAGAACGTAATAAACGATTCAAAGAAACATAGCGAATAGTCTCGGATTTGGACAGATTAGAAGGAAACGACATGGCATGGAAAAGGACATACAGTTAGGAACTTGGAATATTAGATCTCTTACAGGCAAAGAGGTAGAAATCATCGAGAAGATGAAGACCTACAGGCTGGATATACTAGGAATCCGTGAGGTGCGAAGAAAGGGAGCTGGAGTTATGATGATGGACGGTGGTCACATGTTGGTATATTCGGGAGTCCCTCCAGGAAATAGGGCTGCAGAGAGAGTCGGCATTATAATGAAGGATGAGCTGTTCAGAAGAGTGGAGGAATGGGAGCCAGTAAACTCACGCATCCTAGCAGTAAATATTAATCTGCGCATAGGAAAATGAACCCTAATACAAGTGTATGCTCTGACAAACGATGCAAGCATACTAGATAAAGAACAGTTCTATGCAGACCTAGAACGTTTGGTGATAAAAAACAAAAATATTAATAGGAGTATTTTTAAAATGGGAGACCTCAATGCACGAACAGGCAATGACTATGCGAGAGCACATGGTGTGATGGATGGGTCCGCATGGAGGCGAGAGATTAAAGAATGAACGCGGTCAGCGACTGATCGAGTTCTGTGTGGACAATAACATGCTTATTGGGAATTCGTATTTTCCTCACAAGCCAGTGCACAAAATTACCTTCTCTGCTATGGAGCGAAATGCAAATAGCATCATAGATTATTTCATATATGACCGAGACATCAGGAGGTTTTTCTCAGATGTAAAGGTTATTAGAGGAGCGGAGATAGGCAGTGACCATATGTTACTGGTAGCCGACGCCAGGGTACTTAAGGAACCCAAGACAAAGCCAAAAGCATACGATAGGATAGAGGTAAAAAAGCTTCAGGACCCTCAGATAAGACAGAGAGAAAACTTCAGGAATTGGATGCGGTCGCTGGGTTGGAGGATGTTTGGAAACAAATAAAGGACAGTATTCTGGAATCGGCTACATTGGTCTGCGGAGTCAAGAGAATACTTACAAAAGGTAAGCGTACTGCATAGTGGAGCGATGAATTAAAAGCATTGGTCAAGGAAAAGAAAATAGCCTGGAGGAATTATTGCAGGGTCAAAACCACAGAAAAATTGCAATCATATGTATTAGCAAGGAATGTGACTAAGGAGGCCGTAAAAACGGCAAAGAAGAGGTCATGGGAAGAATTTGGAGAGAGGTTGAACCAGGATCACGGGGAAAACATAAAACTATTTTGGAAAAAGATCAAAGCACTGAGAGGCCGAACAAGCAAAGCAGTAAGAAATGTAAAGAATGAGCAAGGAGATATGGTCTCGGAGGACAAAAGCATCCTGGAGGTATGGAGGAGACATTACGAAAAACAATTTATCATCGAACATATGTATCCTGGGAACAGTCAGGAGGTGCGCTGGAATGAGGCTGCTTCGACGAGGTCATAGGGGAGGACGAGGTAGAGCTAGCTATTGAAAAGATAAAAACAGAAAAAGCTCCAGGACGGGATAATTTAGTTGGAGAATTTGTTAAGTATGGTGGGATGGAGTTAGTGAGGTCTCTCCAAATACTTTTTCAAAAAGCCTGGGACAGCAAAAGGATTCCTACAGAAGGGGAATGTTATAATTTAATTTAATTTATAATTTAATGTTATAATTCCCATACATAAAAAAGGCAGTCAGGCTGAATGCTCCAACTTCCAACCCATATGCCTGTCTCCAGTGGTATATAAATTATATACATCCTGGAATCGTTCCTGAATTTACATAGATTAAAATGCCTTGGCTCCACATTAACCTTAAAAAATTTACCAAATTTTGAAATAAACCAGAGTATAACTTTTGCAAACAGAGCTTTATTGTCTCTTTCAAAGGTATTGAAATCCCTCAAAATCTCCAGAAATCTCAAATTAAGGATATAGATTACTATGATAAAGCCTGTTCTGAGAAGGGGCTTCAATCCAATGACAGTAGCCTGAATTTCATCATTACTACTATCCATCCTGCACAATAGACTGAGACCTCTAGTGGAACCGTTCATAGGAGAAGAGCAAGCTGGTTTCAGACCAGGGTGTCAGACACAGGGTCATATATTCACCCTCAGGAATATAATGCAAAAATCATGGGATAATGATAAAAATGTGTACTTAGCCTTCCTCGACCTTCAAGCAGCATTTGATTCTGTCCAAAGAAACGAAATATGGGAAACACTAAGAGTAAAAAATGTTCCTAGAAGCCTGGTTGAGGCCATTAAATCCATATGCCAAAATCCAAAAGGAATAGTCAGACTGAATGGACAGGAATCTGGCTATTTTAGCATAGCTAAGGGGGTCAAACAAGGTGATAGTTTAAGCCCGCTGCTATTTATATTATATATGGATGAAATTGCTGCAATCTTCAAAAGACGAACAGAAAGGACGTTTCTGGGATGAAGGAATCTGCTTCCAGTTGTATTTCAGTTTCTTCTATATGCGGACGATATTGTCCTGATTGCTGATTCTGTGGAGAAATTACAGCAGGCAGTTGACGAATGGAACGAGGAGCTCCTCAGGAAGGGTATGGTCATCAGTACAAGAAAGAGCAAGATCCTACAGGTTGGAAGGGTGCAGGAAGATGTTACAGTGTATTGCAACAGAGAGGTGATGGAAGTTGTGTCAGATTTCGCCTACCTTGGTTCTGTTATGGGTTGGTCTGGGAAAGTGAATTCAGAAATTCTGCACAGGATAAGCAAAGCAAACGCTGTATATTACCAGATCTGCAATACTGTGATCGGAAAGAGAGAAGTGAGCAGAGGTGTAAAACTGCACATATTTAAGGCAGTATACTTGCCTATACTCCTGTATGGTGCAGAAAGCTGGGTGCTAACTGACAAACTTGAGAGAAAAATCACTGCTGCAGAAATGAGGTTTCTCCGAAGGATTGCAGGGAAAACGAGATGGGACTGCATTCCCAACGAGAGAATTAGGGAGGAATTGGGGGTTCCCCCGATGAAGGATGTCCTAAAGACTCGGCAGCTTAAGTGGTTTGGGTATGTCATCAGGATGGAAGAACACAGAGATCCATTAAAGTCTATGGACTACGTCCCCAATGGCAGAAGACCCAGCGGCAGACCGAGAATGTCGTACCTCAAATACGTAGACCGCCTGTGCAAAAATAGACATAAAAATATACGCCAAGTCAGAAATCTTGCAAGAAACAGGGAAAATTGGCAATCCTGGTTAGACGCTCCCCTACGCTGAAAGGCACTACAGGGTGATGCGAAAGAAGAAGAAGATACTGTTAATTACTTCACTTACAGATGCCCTTCATCTAGTTCTATATTCCCCTAACAACTGTGAACATGTTCTCTCTAAAACGTTCTAGAACCGACAGACCATACATCCTGGACAACGACCGAAAGAATACTGGGTGGAGATGAGTGGATAGTGGGGGTTGCATCCTCCCCTCCACCACATTTTTAACTCCAAAATATTTTTTGAATGTGACTACTTAATAAATAAAAATCATTAAAATATGTATTTATTCAGACTGCCCTGTAAGTAGAGGGAAAATTTTTGTAGGAGTGAAGATAAATTTATATATATTTTTCTGTTTCTAAAATATGTAGATCAACTAATTACACTCAGTTCCAAGGCAGTTAATATTTTGATTTGTTTGAGTTATCTTTTGTTTAAAATGACCCAATGATATTTTAAATTTTAATGTAAGTAAATCATAATGAATATTAAACAGATTCCTATTTAATGTAATTTTCAGATGAAATGATGGAAGATCCTCACCCTTGTGGTGATACTGAAGACGCTGGTTTCCAATGTCCCAAGGACATGGTTTGTAAAGAAGGTTGGGATGGGCCTAATTTTGGAATAACGAATTTTGATAACTTTGGATTAGCTATGCTGACTGTTTTTCAATGTATTACATTAGAAGGCTGGACAGATGTTCTTTATAATGTATGACAATAATAATCATTTGTACACATTCGTGTTATTATATTACCTGTTTTAATCAGTATGATTTGATTTTGTTTAAGATTGAAGATTCATTAGGCAATTCTTGGCAATGGATGTATTTCATATCAATGGTTATACTTGGTGCTTTTTTTGTTATGAATCTAATTCTTGGTGTCTTGAGCGGGTAAGAAATTTAAAATATGATTATTTTAACACTTACCTTTCTAAAAATACCTATTT
Source organism: Nezara viridula (assembly GCA_928085145.1). Classification (NCBI taxonomy): domain Eukaryota; kingdom Metazoa; phylum Arthropoda; class Insecta; order Hemiptera; family Pentatomidae; genus Nezara; species Nezara viridula. The sequence goes on along the minus strand of OV725078.1, from coordinate 166,085,218 downwards.
ATTTAATTAATACTAAATATTAATTCATTTATGTGATGATTTTATTTGAATATAAAAAGTAAATAATTTATTATTTAAGGTTTTTACCCAGAGATCAGGTCCAGTCTGGCCAGTTCGGCTAATCAGTGATAACTGAGGGCCCCTAAACTAGAGGGGCTCCCAGAAGGGGACTTATATTTTTCTAGTACTCATTAAATAATTGTTTTGTATTCATTTATTTCCGCAAATGTTGGGGCCCCCTAGGAGTAAGAAATGGAATCTGGATCTGGATCTGAAGATCGTTTTTTACTATTTTTATAATATCGTGAAATGTTCAGCTCCAGCTTATTTTTATATTTCCGCGAATATTTGGAACCCATTGTTCAATGAATCAAACAGTTTTGTATTTTTCTATCTCTATAGAATCATTGGTCATCATTCATGAAATTTTTTTTAATGTTACTAGAACTATAGTATGTTTGTCCTCGAAAATAATTGTTTTTCACTGTGGATTTATTAGGAGGCCCTCCGATGGGGCCTTAGTGTACTGGTAGAAAGTGGCAGTGGGGTTAGATCATTATAAGATATACAGGTATACTTGTAGAAGAAAGTGCTCTGACAGAAGAATTCCCGATAGACTGAGGTGAATGAACTTCATTGGTCTATAACTGAATAGTGGTAAAGATAGTATTTATGCTCTACTCCTGCTGGATCCTGTATTACCCCAAAGCAAGAAAGGAAATAATAAATGGATAAATAGAAATAAATGTTTAAGTTAAATTATAAAGAAGACATAGCCAAGATGTATGTTTTTCTCTAGTTTCATAATGGATCTGAGAAAAGGAATGAACATCTAAATATCAATAGAAAAGTATTAGGTAACTAGATATGAGGATATGCTTTTTTACTGGTAGACTATCACATATATAAAAATAAATCCATTCCATTCCCTCTGACATAAGAATGTGACTATTCACAGGATGAATTACTACTGCACCCACTGCCGTAATGCTATCCCGGTGAGAGGCCAGATAGTATGGGGATTGGTTACAGTGACTGTGAATCACACATTATCTAGTAATCCAAGATCCTTTTCTTGAGACAATAGAGCAATATCTAAGAACCAAATATGGTCTTGTGGTAGTTCTCATATTGTAATGATTCTCGCTCCCTCTGTGCTATTCTCCATCCTTCTTGATGGAATCAGATATACCAGGTGCCATACTGAGGGTCATAGTACTTTAAAAAAAAAGGAACTAAATATACTCACTTGAGCTGTGAATTCATATGTGTTCATTTATTGACCAGCTTCAATTGATTGCCTTGCAACCAGCTGAGGGAACTATAATTAAGGCCTGTTCTATAATTATGTTCTCGTGGGCAGATCCACCACAAATTTTGATGGTGAAATAAATAAGCTCCAAAGAAATTACTAAGTCTCAGGCATATGTCTTCTTTGTCAAAAAAAATATCTAGTGACAAGTATGTGAATCAAGATAGAAAGAATTCGGGACGGATTGTCGTAAGTCTCACAGAACCAGAAAAGTTTAGTTTTGAAAATCAATTTTTTCACCAAACTGCGTCTCACTTACATTCCGCCTGAGTGTATGGCATTATAAGTTGTGCATTTTACAGTGGTACTGTCATGAAACTTGTAAACCAAAATGACACTATAAAAATGAAAGAAAATAAAACAAAACCTTTAGAAGTTGTATTTTTCAAGTATTTAAATATACAGGGTGTCCCATAATTATAGGGAAATATTTAAAGAGGTGATAGTAGACCTCAAGAGCTACTAAAAAGTTCATATAAACAATGGGCCAATTTTGGTAGAACTAGAACTTTTTCAGCTAAAAATGAATGATTTAAAAATTTAAAAAATATTTTTGATATCTTAGTATGTACAATCTAAAATAAAAATATCATGTTTTTCACAGCCCGACTAGTCCGTAGCGGAAAATTTGAATAATATCACGTGAAAATTGAGGGGTGATTGAATCATAAAATCCTAGAATATGTTGACATGCTGGGTATCCCGTAAGTAGATGGAAATATTTAAGTAAGTAATATTAAACCTCAAGAGCTATAAAAAAAATGTTCATATAAACAATGGTCCAATTTTGGCAGAATAGTAAGAAATTTAAGTTTTTGTTTTTTAAGTAAGTCATAATTTTTGATGAATTGGAAGCGATAACTAAAATATAATTTAACATAATTAATTAAAAATTGATTCACTGTAAACTAGATAAAATTTTCTTCAAAGGAAAGGGATTTTGTAATTACTAAAACCATTTAAAGAGAACTTTTGAGCAGATGCACTAAGCTAAGTTCTGTTTTTAAAAAAGTCATGAATTAATTGCGATTTTTATCTTTCACTCTCCAACTATGCTATAGGCACCCTAATTTTTGAAAAACTTTCTTGTTTAGTAAGCTTTAAGTCCATATTAATTAAGTTGAAGGCCTATTATGAAATAAGTTTTTATATCACCACATAGCTTAGTTCATTAACTCAAAAGTCCTCTTTAAATAGTTTTAACAATAACAAATTAAACTTTTGTTTGAAGCAAATTTTGTCTAGTTTACAGTGAATCAATTGTTAATTAATTATATTAAATAATAATTTAGTTATCGCTTCCTATTCATCAAAAACCATGACTTACTTTAAAAAACACAAAACTTAAATTGGCTGCTGTTTTGACGAAAATCAGATTATTGTTTATATGAAATTTATGATAGCTCTAGAGGTCTATTACCTGCTTAAATATTTCCCTCTTCTTACAGAAACCCTGTATATTATTACCTTTGAATATAAATGACAATTCAAATAAAAGTAATATTTAGGTATCAATAAAATCGTTGTATACCTACTATTAGGCCTTAGGATAGCTTAATTTTGATCGATTTTAGTTTACACATTTTATTCATTCATTTAGCTTATTGATTATTGATTTTAATTTTTTTCCATCAAATTATTGAAGGGAGGGAAAAACAATATTCTCGTTCGCCCGTAGTCTAACGCCCGTGCAGATGTCTCACTTTCAGAAGAAGTTTCTCGTTTAATAAGCGGTACTAATCCACAAGAGTTCCGCATGGATTATGCGTAGTTCACAATCACTTCGGTCACACTTGTTCATGGAGTGTTGAATGCATACAGTTTTATGCGAAAGAAATACATGTGAGCTAATATCTTTCTTTATTTTAAACATAAATTTTTGGATTGGAAACATTTAGTTTATCACTTATAAATATGGATCAATTTTTTCAATAGAAATCTGGGTGAAAACACTGATTCATAACCACTTTACTTGAAAAATATTTGAAATATCATTATTTTGAAGAAGAAAAAAATTATAAATAAAAAGTGGATTTACGCATTTTTTTTATTGCAATACATCCCAAATCATGGGAAAACATAAAAATAAAATCTTTTCAACAATTAATTGTAGTCATTTTTGCTGAAAATGAGATTAATCTCAAGTTTTTCCCTAATAAACCCGAACTTATTTAATATGGACTTAAAGCTTACTAAACATAAAAGCTTACTAAACATAAAAGCTTACTAAACTAAAAGCTTGAAAGTTTTTCTAAAATTGGGACATCTGCAGTATAGTTGGATGATGATAATTCAAAATTGCGAATAATTTATGATTTTTTAAAAACAGGCTTAGCTTAGCTTAGCTTACTTAGCCCCCTCAAAAGTCCACTTTAAATGGTTTTAGCGAAGACAAGCTCTACTTTCATTTAAAGTAAATTTTATCTAGTTTACTTTGAAGCAATTGTTAATTTTGTATCTTTTAGTTATTGCTTCCTGTTCAACAAAAAGCGTGACTTACTTACAAAAACACGAAACTTGAATTCTCTACTTTCCTGCTGAAAATCGGCCCATTATTTATATGAACTTTCTTGTAGCTCTTGAGGTCTGCAATCACCTCTTTAAATATTTCCCTCTGCTTATGGGACACCCTCTATAAAGAAAGTTGTTTTCAGAGATGTAAATATCCTCTCCGGACCCCATCTAGGTAAGGGGCCTCACTTCAAAACATAGCCGAGGGCCCCCGACGGAGCCACACTGGGCCTGCTAGTGGTCAACAATATTACTTTTCTTTAACTTACTTTTATTTTTAGCAATGTTTCAGTTGCTATTGCCATTTTCAAGAACAAACTATAATGCATCTTCATTATAGTTCTCTCGTTCCTAAACAAAACATTAACATAAAAAAAAAACTTCCTTTGTTAACATGGTCAGTTTTCTTTTTCTGTCAAATTTCATTTACATGACGGGTTTGTTGAGTCATTGTGTTCTATTTATTTGGCTATTTGCAAAGTGAAAAATCATACTATTGACTTGACAAATAAAATTATATATAAAAACTTTTTTTAACTTACTATCCGTCTGTTCACTGCTATTTCGGCAGATTTTTTTTACCTTGAAAATATTTTTTTTAACCCTTGGGTTATTAAGTATTTGTTAAAGTTTCTTTAAATAAAATCAATTTCAATGTTGTTTCTAGTCAGTTTTTTATTTTATTATTATTACTTTTTTTTCATCATTAACATATATACACATCTTCAGAGATGGTCAAATGCTACACTGAGTACTGACTACCATGTATTTTACTCAAATTGAATCACTATTGGGAATTCAATAGCTACTTCAGTTAATTGTATGATATTAAATGAAATAGTAATTAAATTCTTTGGTACTCAAAAAAGGACAGAATTTCAGTAAAATACTTGGTACTCTGTACTCAGAGTAGCATTTGCCGATCTCTCCACATCTTTGCATGAAAAGAAAAGTATTATAAGCTCCACAATGATCGACAATAACTTAATTACTTAAGAGCTTTATTTAATTAATCTAACTTAAGAGCTTATCATATTTTTATGTTATATTTATTTAATCTCTTACATTATAAAACCAAAGTACATACCTCATTAAAGGTAATTCTTTTTAAAATGTTAGAATAATATTATTAACTTAATGTTTTGTTGTTTTAATTTTGATCTTATCAATTTTAATCAGTGGACCTTTCAATTTTCTCTGTGTTATTTAATAAAATTGAAAATATTTTAACCACATCATAATTGATAAATTATGTTACATTTTTGCTGTAGAGAATTTTCCAAAGAAAGAGAAAAGGCTAAAGCACGAGGAGACTTTCATAAATTGAGAGAAAAACAACAACTAGAGGAAGATTTAAGAGGTTACCTTGATTGGATCACCCAAGCTGAAGACATTGAACCTGAAGGAGAAGATAGAAAACATTCTGAATCAAAAAGTATTCAAAATTACTCTATTATTATTAGTTAGTTCTTTTCCCTCTTTCTTGCCTCTACTATAAAGGGTCATTGGCGTTTTTCTATAATTTATATTCTGTTATAGTAATTTATAAAGTTTAAAAATTAAAAATGATAGAAACACGCTCTTCATTATCTTGTAGAATATCTCTTAATGTTTTTCTTATATCTGTTTTTTTTTCTGTAGTTTTTGAATTGGGGACATTATACTAGGTGTTACACATTTTAAGGTGTATTATTGCATTTTCCCCAAACTGGCGCTTCTAGATCTCTTAGAAGGTAGCTATGTGTGAACTGGCATTGCCCAATTCTAAGATGGCAAAGTATAATTTCTTCTCACCTGGAACTTCTGGTGCTAGTGAGCCATTTATCACAATTAGATTTCACATCTGTCAGCTTGCACTCTTTGCTTTTCCACTCTTTTTTCTACCCTACCAGTTTTTTTTTCTTTGCTTGGTGTACCCAGTCTTCTAAAGTAATGTATTTCAATCTAGTCACTACTACTTTTTTTCTACTTCTTGCTAAATCGGCTGTATGGTCAGCTTTTTCATTTCCTAAAATTCCCCAATGAGCTGGTACCCATACAAAGACTACTGATATTCCTTTATTTCTTTCCTCCCACCAAATGTTTATTATTTCTCTAATTATAGAGTTTCTAGGGTATGTGTTATCAATGGCAGCTAAAACACTGTATGAGTCTGTCTCAACTACCAAGCAGTTCTTTTTAGAATCACTTATAAGATATAAAGCATTCATGATGGCAGTTGCCTTTCCTGTGAATATGGAGCATTCTCCAGGTAGTTTAAACAATAGGTGATTCTTGTTACTCGCTAGAGCACATCCTATGCTATCTCCTTCTTTGGATGCATCAGTATATATGAAATTGAAATTTTTATATTGTTCTGCCAGTTTTAAAAAAGATTTTTGTATTTCAATTGAATAGGTCTTTGCAATTTTAGCCATGGATTAATTAATCATGGGTCTGTCTTTTTTCCAACATGGTATTTTTAATTCTGGGATGGGTCTTATATTGCTCATATCCCCGTTTATTTTAGTGAATGCCTTGTAAATTTCTTGTTTATAAATGTTATTTTCTGTATCTTTAAGTCCGTTTCTTTCGGATTCTTCTGCAAACAAATATGGAGTTAATGGGTGGTGGGAAGATGCTTTGAATTTGGCAATGAATTTAAGAGATAGATATTCTCGCCTCAAGTTTAAGGATGTTTCTCCAGATTCAGCAGATAGATGCTGTTGATTGGGGAAGTTCAGTATATATATTATGCTGAATTATGTATAGAATCTAGCATCATCAGTGCCTCTCTTATCAGTATTGTTGCGAGTTTCTCGATGTCTTCTTGATTACTTCCAAGGAGAGCTATATCATCTGCATATCCAAGGATTTTATGATTCATTCCGATGTGGACCCCTCCATTTTCCTGTGATGTTGTTCTTATCACCTTCTTCAGGGCTAAGTTGAACAACATCGGTGATAGTCCATCTCCCTGCCGTAAGCCTGTTCGAACTTTGAAGGCTTCACTTGTTGAACTTGAAGGATACTTCTCCCTGTATTAGTACTCAACATTTAGAGTCATTTGTATACACCCTTGTCAATTTCACCAACTTACCAGGAACTCCCAATTCATTCATGATTTTCCAAAGACAGTTCCTGTCGACAAAATCATAGGCGGCTTTAAAAATGATATAGGGTGTGCACATCCTGAGCTACTTCCCATTGTTTTTCGAGTACTTGTTTTAGGATAAATATCTGGTCTAGTGTGCTCCTTCCTTTTCTGAATCCAGCTTGTTGATCGCCTATCATATTTTTGTAATACAGATATATCCGGTTTAGTAGAATATTTGTCATTATCTTGTAGGCAACCGGAAGGTAATTACTACGCTCATACATGGAGCCTTTTTTTAGGAGAGGATCGATTAGGCCTGTATTCCAAGCCTCAGTTATCCTTTCTTCTTTCCAAATTTTCTGGATTAGTTCAAGTAGCTTGGCTCATAAGTCATCTCCCCCATCTTTAAACACCCCTGATGATAGGTTGTCTATTCATGGGGCCTTTCCTGTTTTAAGCCTTTCGATAGCTATTTCTACATCCAGTATATCTGGTTTTTCAACCTCTTCTGGGTCAGGGTCCTCAGTGTGGTCCTTGTCTTCTTCGGTCGTGGGGTCCCCTTGATTGAGAAGTTTCTGGAAATGTTATTTCCAGTTGCTCAATATCTTTTCTTTTGGTGCCATCAGAATCTTTTCCTTGCATTTGTAGCAGTTGTCTTCAATGGTTAGCAATATTTCTTTGAGAAATTTCCTTTTTGCCAATCTTATAATTTTGTTTGCCCTTTTTTTTTTTTGGCAGTTGTGTATTGTCCTGAGCACAGGCGGATCTATGGGGGGGAACTTTCGGGCTGAAGCCTCCCCCCCCAAAATGGTAAAATATAACCATGTTTTACAGAAAAAAATATTAAAAACTATCTCTTTAAGTACTCTTGTTCATGTAATTACATTTAATAGGACTTCAAGAACTACTTAAACATCATTTCATATAGATAGTTAATATCTTTCTTTTTTTTTCTAATTAATTATTGTTATATGTTGATGAAAAAAAATCTTTCGGGCTGAAGCTCCCCCCAAAACTAAATCCTGAATCCGCTAGTGGTCCTGAGCAACTGGATCAGTTGTAGCTAGGCAGAGGAGTTTCATGTTTCATATTTCCTATATTGTCTTTTCGCTTGCTTCTGTGAACCATACCATTAGCTTTTCATTTTTTCTGAATGCCTATTACTTCCTTAGCTGTTTCTTTTAATCCTTTTTATATTTCTCCCAATGTTGTCCACCGCTCTCCAAATCCAAGAGTTCAAATTTATTTTTCATCTCCAGTTGAAATTTGGTTTTTACTTCAGGATTTTTTAAATTACGGATTTCGTACTTCCTTCTTTCCACTCAATCCCCTGTTTTTTTAATTTTCTTCAATCTCTGACATACCTAAATTTAATCAGAAAGTAATCTGAATCACCATCTGCTCCACAATAACTTCTTACGTATTGAGCTCTGATGTCTCTCGTTCGCCAGCACATGATCAATTTGATTTTTCACTCCTTTGGGGCTGACCCAGGTGTATTTATGGATATTCTTGTGTAGAAACATTGTATTGCTGATGACTAGATCTTTAGCTGCTGCCAGACTGATACATCTCACTCCATTGTCATTGAAGGCTTTGGCCTCCGATAATGGTTCTGAATTGGGGTTCCTGTCTTATCTTTGCATTGCATTAGCCCTATGCCCAATCCCTAACCTGGAGAACCAGGAGCTATAGTGTAAGACACAGGGGTCGCTCAACTCCCTATGAATCTCTGGACGTTACCATCCCCAGGCGGGAATTGAACCCATGCCGTAGTGGTGTAAGTAATCAGGTAGCGCTTGCAATTTTTATTTATTTTTAATTTTATTTATTATTAATTTTTATCCCATTTGTTCCCTTGAATGGGAGTTGAGTCCATGACTTTTAAGTTTCGATAAAAATTGGAACAAAAAGCCTCTACCCATTGAGTGTATTTTTGCATTTGCCATAACTCTCTCGACCACCGCGGTCCCAAAACTGATTTGTTATAGATGTTTAAATTTAATCTGTTGAAAGGATATTTTTCAAATTCATTATGAAATTCTTTGTGGACATTTTCTATCACATTTATTTTATGAATAGTACAGTTGTTTTAAATGTTACTATTGTACATCTATGCTATTATAGAAAAGTTCTTCAGATGCACTTGGCCATGTACCCATCAGATCTATGAAATAAACAAGTACACTTCTAACTTAATTAATAAAGTATAGCAAGTATCTTAAAAAGAGACATTAGACATGAATAGTGACATGATTATCAAGGTTTTTAATGATATAAATGAAAGAATATTGTTATCTTTATATGGTACTTTGTTATTATAGTTCGACCATGATTAGTTGGTAGCCTGATGGTGAACCCATGCAGCATTAAGTTGAAACTAACATTTTGTTTTTTCTATAACTCTCCGATATTACTTACTTGTATTAAATATTTGCCAATATATACATATTTTGAAAGATGATAACATCATTTGATAATAAATGGCTAGCTAGGGAATGAAAGGAAAAATAATTATACATATATTTAAAGATGATGTAGCAATTTTCTATGTTGTTTATATTTATACATATTTTGAAAGTAATGTTGGAGGGTTAGAAGAAGAAGAAGAAAAAAAAAAAATTTATTCTGGGACTAAGTCCCCTTAGAATAACTACAATGTACAATTTAATGACAATTGTCTGGCATTAGAAATAATTAGAAATAAATTAAATTATAACCTTATCTAGATCTAAAATTAAAATTAAAATAAAGAAAAGGCACTGGTAGATATATGAAATTACAGATAAATTCTGATGTGCGAGTTTACATATTTGTACACATTAATAATATGGATGATATATAATTATCTGTTGGATAACATTGAATGCGAACGTTATTTTACATATATTCGGAAGATTGATTGCTGAGGAGATGGTTAAATAAATTATTAGAGTGAGTTAGGTAGAAACAAAACATTTGGCTCAACTTGGTGCCATATGAGTTTGCTCTTGGACAACCAACTAATCATCAAAGAACTATAAATAAGTTTATGAATGTTATTAAAAATTGAAAGATGTTTACAACCATTTACATAAATATTTTGTGTTGGTTATTTATATATATTTTTTTATTTTCTTTATTTTTAAATAAAAGACAAAAACAGGGAAACAGAATCTGCTGATAGACTTGAAGGTGATGATGGAGAAAAGCAAGATACTTGGTTTGTACAAAAGAAGAAAAATTTTGACAGGTAAATTAAAATTTTCTGTTTATTTCTGTTCTGCTAAAAAAAAATCACTTCACTAAATTTGCCTTTTTTGTTTTAGAATTAATCGCCGTATGCGTAAAGCATGTCGGAAAGCAGTAAAATCTCAAGCATTTTATTGGTTGATTATCATACTTGTATTTCTTAATACAGGTGTTCTTGCAACTGAACATTATCATCAGCCTCAATGGTTAGACAAATTTCAAGGTAATTTAAGCTTAAATAATTTCCAATAGGTTAAATTAATGTTTCTATAATAAATATTGTCAAATAAATTTATAATTGAGTTAAGAAAGGATTTTGGTGTGTATGGATTAATCTTTAGCTTTATTCATTGATATTCATCAGTTAATTGCTAATATACAGGGTTTTCTTAGTAAAGGGAAATATTTAAAGAGGTGATAATAAATCTCAAGGGCTGGAAAAATCATATGAATCTTGGATTTTCCACAGAAAAGTGGTGAATTCAAGATTTGTGTGTTTTTAAGTAAGGTACATTTTTTGTTGAATAGGAAGCAACAACTGAAAAATGCGAAATTAACAATTGATTAACAGTATAGGAGTGATAAAAGACTTCAAGAGTTTTAACAAAAATTATATAAATAATTGTCCAATTTCCAGCAGGAAAGTAGGAATTTAAATTTTTGTATTTTTTTTAAATGAGTCACATTTTTTGTTGAACAGGAAGCAATAACTAAAAAATACATAATAATAATAATAATAAAAGGCTTAGCAAACCCGAAGGTTCGATGCCAACACCTCCAATCGCTTATTACACACCTCCCTCCACCATTCGCTATCCAAACCCAGCCCCTTCAGATTGGCTTTAATGCAATCTTCCCACCTTCGCTTCGGTCTACCCCTCGGACGTTTACCATTTCGGCACAGCAAATATTAATCTTAACTAAAAAATACATAATTTAAGAAATTCACAATTTCTTCTCAGTAAACTAGAACAAATTTACTTCTTATGAAAGTAGAAGGTTGTCATTGCTAAAACCATTTAAAGAGGACTTTTGAGCGGTTAATCTAAGCTAAGTTCTTTTTTTAAGAAGAATTTTTTTTATCATGCTCCAACTAATTATAGATACCTCACTTTTAGAAAAAACTCTCTCATTTAATAACTTTTAAGTCCTTATCCATTAAGATGAGATTTATTAAGAAATAAGTTGAGATTCACTTCAAGTTGTGTAAAAAAATTATGTGATGACATCCTGTCACCTACGTGTACCCACGTTTTCCGCAAAAGTGACTCGAATAAATTATTGCACAGCTTTATTATTTTTTTTTTCATGGTCTGAAATGTATTATAATGAACATAAATGCATGAACACAATCTTTATTTTTTTTTTTAAATGTTAAAAATATAGATCTTACAAAAATATTTAATAATCTAAAATGAAACTGGGTTTTACCCAATTCTATAATAGAGGAAGTGATTTATAAATGACAAACTTAATGTATCTATTCCTAAAATATATGTTTAAACTAAAGAAACATGCTGATTGCTTCAATCATTTTCATGAAAACATAAATATTAGGGCTAGAAACATTAAGTTTGTCACTTGTAAATGTGGTTCAATTCCTATAATAGAGATATGGGAGAAAAAACAGTTTCATGGCCACTTTACTTAAAAAATCTCTATTTTTAAATATTTTATCTTTATTAATAAAAAGTGTATTTAGGCAATTATTTTTACTATAATACATCCTATATCATGGAAAAACAAGAAATAATAGCTTTGTAAAAGTTGATTGTAGTAATTTTTGCTGAAAATATTTATACTTTTAGGTGACTGGTTAAAAAATCACATCATTTTTGTACACAACTTGATGTGAATCTCAAGTGTTTCCCCTAATAAACCCAAACTTATTTAATATGCACTTAAAGTTTATTAAACTAGAAAGTTTTTCTAAACGTGGGGCATCTGCAGTGTAGTTGGATGATGATAAAAAAAAGAAATCTCGAATAATTTATGATTTTTTTTTAAAAACAGAACTTAGCTTAGTTAGCCCTTCAAAAGTCCTCTTCAAATGGTTTTAGCAATGATAAACTCTACTTCCATTTAAAATAAATTTTATCTACCTTACTATGAAGCAAGTGCTAATTTCATATTTTTTAGTTATCGCTTCCTAATAAACAAAAAACGTGACTCACTTAAAAAACACAAAAACGGCTGTACGGCTGTGAAACCTGGGCTCTAACCAGCACCTTAGAAAGCAGAATTGAGAAATTCAAAAGAAAAGTCCTTCATACGGTAACAGGACCTATCTGGGATCAAAACCTTAACATATAGAGGAGAAGGAACAATAAAGAACTGCTAAAAGAAACTGGTCAGCCAATATCTCATGATATGAAGGTAAGAAGGTTAAGATGGGCGGGACATATTGTAAAACAATCCATCAGGATGCCTTTACACAACAATAAATGCTGGAGTAGTAGGCAAGAGACCACGTGGGAGGCCAAAAACCAGATGGATTGATAGGATAAACAAAGACATGGCTGAGCTTCATGCCGCAAACTGGAAAGCAGTTGCCCAAGATAGGCAGAGGTGAAGGAGGCTGGTTCAGGCGGCCAAAGATCTATAAAGTCTGTAGAGCCAACCGAAAAAAAAAAAAAAATATATATATATATATATATTTTGTATATATATATAAAATATATATATATATATATATATATATATATATATATATATATATATATATATGTTGCAGCGTTCCTCTTTCCCTCCAAAATCAAACAACGAGTTTCCTTTTTCAATATATTATTTATTTTAACACATAACATAAATTCTCAGGTTGGGTTCTGACAACTGAACACTCATTTAACATTAAATAACTATAATCTACACTAATTTACTAATTACTAGCTACACTTATATATAATTTAAAATATTTTATAAAATAATTTGTCCCGGTCTAAACTTTTGGTTCTATCCCTCTGTCACATAAATGGCATTGTTAGCACTCACCCAAATGTTTACGCCTGTCAGCGAAATAATCTCTTCTTACTTACGAATATCCCATTTTCTGTACCGCTTAATTAATTTCTGCTGTGTTCTCTTCCAACATAAAATAATCTCCACTAGTGGCCTTTATCAACACTCGAACCGGCTAGGACTCCTTTTTCACTTTCTCAGCTTGTCACCT